>BSBK01000991.1:5000-605000 GCA_027943335.1 Chamaecyparis obtusa | reverse complement strand
ATTCTTCAATCTTTTAGGAAAATGTCTAATGATCTTCTTAACCTACAGATTTTTAATATAAAACAAAGTCTTCACTGCAATCTCTGCTTCTCTATTATCAATGCATTCATTTAGTATAAGAGAAGCCTCGACAACTGAATACATAGACTATCACATAGGATAAAATCTAAATCTTTCAATACCAATTCTATTATTACTCCCGCTACATGAGAAAACTTCCTTGGTCCTTTTGAATATATGAAACTTGTTACTCCCAAGCATCATTCCTCTTGCTGAAAAGATCATCAATTGGAGCACCATAATCTTTACCAGATTGGGAGCTACAACCTACCCAAACAATGAGACCTTGAAAACATCCCACCCGGTTAAAACATGAAAGCAAATTGAAGAGAAACCTGACAAAGATTTCCTATCTTAGAGGAGATCTAGAACTAGACTTTACATGACCAGACTGACTTGACATGACCATATGACTCCAATATTGCCAAAAAAAATGGGTGACTGAAAGTTAGACAACATTAATAAATGATGATGTCATCAGGGGTTTTTGTAAAATAAAATATTTGTATTTGGCAAAGGGATTTTAGGTGTCTACATTTTTCCCCTCTTTGATGCGATGCCACAAGTGGTGTAACATCAAGGACAAGAAAATAAGATGCCCTAGGCTAGAATAAGATGGTAAGGGGTTGTTCCCCCTCGAGAAAATAACGCACAGAGGAAACTTTGTGGAATTTTCTCAAAAAGAACACAGAAAGGAAGGGAAAGGATGAAGAAAGATGGGAAGGGGGTATAAACAGATGTCCTTTCAAGAAAAAAGATTCATGAATACAATATGATGTGAGTGTATGCACGCTAAAATGGTCACCTAGACTTTGGGCCCCCATTCAACAATTTATCAAATCCCTGAATCAATATTTTTAAAAATCAGCATTTTTCAATAATATCAATTTTCTTGATCAAATCCTAGTTCTATCATTTATTCGATTATTTTCCATGGGCTAACCATTTTATCCTAAATATTTATTTATTTAAAAGGAATTACCTCCCCTTTTAATAAATAAAAAGCCCCCACTTTCTTCTTATCCTAAGTTGCACAAATAAAGCACTATTCTTATTTTATAAAAAGAAGAAAAGCACTTTTTGTCTCATATGGACACAAAAGTCAACTCTTATTTTCTCATTGGAGGATATTTGTGCACATGGATTGCTCCTCTTTCAAGCTCCACCCTTGATTAAATATTTTTCCTCTTAATCGCCACGGTCCATTCTTTCTCATTTCCTATAAAAGAAGAGCTCTCTTCCTCATTTTGATATGCATTTTTTATTACTAATGTTATGCTGCAGGTTTTCTAGGTCACTTTGGAGCTTTTGAAGATTTGGAGCATTCTTGGCTTTTGCATCTACATTCCATTCTTAGTTTCATTCTTGCATAGTAGCTTCATGTTTATGCTTTCATAGTGTAGATTTCCTTTCAAGCTTTAGAGTAACTCATCTAGCTTAACTAGGAGGCTTGGTAATACTTGTATTTTCCTTTTCATAGCATAGCTTGTACTTTCATTTCCATAGCTTAGCTTGCACATCTCATTTCTAGCTTTCATATTCATCTTAAATCTATCTTGCATTTGCATTTCATAGTGATTCTTGGGGATATTGGCATTCTTGCCCTTGTCTTCATTTGAATCTCTCATTGTGTGGTTGACTAGCAAGGTCATTAGCTTAATAGCTCTAGCTGAGAGCAAATTTTAAATAATCTTGCAACTCCATACATAAAGAGATCTAGGTCACTTTCTAAGGTATCCTATTCATGGATTCCCTTGGATATAATGACTTAGACAAGTGCATCATTTGAGTGCGTATAGTGAGATGCAAGATGAATCTATATGAAGGATGAAATATGCAAGATTAATCTATATGATGTAGGATGGGGGATTTGGGGAGCTCGTTGTGTTGGATGTTTTCAAGAGCACAACCTAGTTTGATATAGCAATGTGAGAGACCTGCCAAGGTTACTGGGAACTCAAGGCCATGTCACCAAAATTGTATAGGACTGACACAAAAACAAGCATGCAAAGGGTTGCCCCATCATCACACATGAAACCTAGAGAGGCATGGTGGAAATGATGCTTAAACGATTGACTCATAGGAAGAAGCAAAATATCAAAAGACCTTGCCCTAGATTGTCCTCATTCGTAGTGCACTAGGATATAAAGGATCATGGAGAATTTGAGGAGAGGAACAATGAGAACTCATAAAATATAAACAAGATCCAAAGGACAAAATCCAAGATCAAAATGATAACTCCAAAAGACATCCTTTTCCGAGGAGAAAGATTGATGGTTGATGGGGGGAGATTAGGTCTGAACATGAGGAAGGATACATCCTACATGGACCCAGTTTGATTAATGGAAGATTAGGTTAGACATGAGAAAGGATACATCCTCAAGGACCCATTTGATGAGGAGAATGTGGTGTTGTTGATAGCAAATGATGAGTCAAGGATAATGACATGATCAAGGATAGTCGACAAAAGATGTTGCTGAAGTGTGAGGCTGGGTGGGACAAGTTATCTGATCATAGATGCTATAGGAATGATGAGGATATGTACAACAAGACAATGTGCATAAGGGAGATCAAAAGATAAACAAAATATCCAAAGGAACAAATGAAATAACAAGTATCTCACAAACCTTTTTCCATAGGTAGGATGATGGATGATGATTGATTGGATTGATTGATTGAGGATTTGATCTGATTGGATTGATGGTGGAGGATGGTGGAGGATTACCAAGTATTAGGGATGATTTGTTGCTTCCTAATGTGGTATCAAAGAGGATAGGATTTTCAACCTAAGATAGACTGATGATCTTCGAAAGACGAGATCCTTTCCAGTGTATGCCAATCTCTTGCTCGAGATGATGAGGCCTACAAAGACAAGTATGAGATGCCCTGGACAATGCTTAGTCAAAAATGTGATCAGTGAAAACCTAACCTATTTGGAACATGTGTAGACATTAAAAAATTAGCCTAAGAAACATATACTAAACATATAGTAAATCTATTTACATGATACTTTAGATAGAGCTTAAACGGGAGCACCCTGTCACCGTTTGATTTCCTCTTAGATTAGGGATGTGGGTGTTCTCTCAAAACACTAGGAGCATGTCCCCAATGTAGATTAGGAAGGTTTAGGATCATTCAAGGACCATTGAAACCTCATAGTGGCATAGAATCAAGTATGGTGAACCTGATTTGCCCCTAGAGCCCCAAGGATCCAAATGAAGCTAAAATACATAACGGAACTACAAATGCTTATGCTAGATTGGTTTTAACCGAATGATAGAAGTGATATGATGAAAATAATATGAAAAGAAATTAAATGAGCTCTGTTAATCCATTATGCTAAGCTAATGTGAGTTATGAAAGCATAGAAATGAGCTAAATCTAACAATGCTAGAATTTAAGCTAAGTCTAGATGCAAATGAGCATGATAACAATGCTTAATATGAAATAGGTGAATTGGTGATTTCCTCTTGGAATGAAGAGTATTTATAGGATTTGAGGAATAGATTGGGTTAGAAATGGGAATTAGGGTTAGAGTCAGGGTTAGGGTGTTGAGCGCATCCATTCTTATTTTGAATGTTAGTTTCTGCGATTTCTCTATATTTTATTATTTTCATAGAGATAGGTGTTGGGATAATCTACAAAATTGTGAGAAAGGAAGAATGGAGGGGATAGGAAGATATTTGCACCTCTTGAGTGTGATGAATGGAAGGCTAACCCCATGGTCTAGCACCTCCTTAGAAGAGGAAATATTACTAACTACATGCATAGCCTTCATGGGAAAAACCCTGTCATGATTAGGTTGTTCAAGAGAGAATGGAAAGAGGGTAAAATTACCATCGATAGAAGGTCTATGAGAGTGGACGAGGCTATGATTACTAAAGTTACAAGCTTTCCCCTTAAAGGGATGAATTTACACAAAGATAAGAAGTTGATTGATTTGGTCATTTAGATGTTGCTTCCTAATGTGGGATCAAAGAGGATAGAATTGTCAAGCTAAGATAAATTATTGATCTTCAAAAGATGGGATCCTTGCTAGTGTATGCCAATATCTTTCTTGAGATGATGAGGCCTACAAAGAAAAGTATGAGATGACCTAGACAATGCTTATTCAAAGGGTAGTGTTGAGATGATTCTAATGTTGGATAAGGATTGAGCAACTCAAAAGATATGACACAAAGAAGATGGAGGATAGCTGGATAAAGATTCCTATGACAAGAGATAAGTAAGACACTTGAACCTCAAAACAACCAAGGGATGATAAATGAAGTGCTTAGGTTGATCCCACATGAGGGGTTAATGCTAGAAGACCTTTGTCTAATGCTAATTTTATATAACAACTTTTTTCTTCAAGAAACATACTCAATTTTGAAGAGATGTTGGAAATGTTTGAGAGGGAATTGCATATATCAGTAAAGGTACGTGAAACTATTCTAAGGGAGTTTTGTGAACAAGTCAAGATGGTTGTAGAGGTAAAATTTATTATAACTCCTCGTGGATCTCAAATTGTTTCCATTTTTTTCTCCTGGCCTAATGGTATAATATTAGAGGTGTTCCCTCTCATCTATTATGTTTACTGGCTTGGAAATAGGTTGTACATAGGAAGAATGCATCACTATGAGTTATAGGGAAATTGCACAACTGAAAGATTGGGCATGCCTTTTCAGATGTATCTATATGCAATTATTGTAGGTTGGAAGAGATATTTTTATGTTATATAGTGCATGAATTATGCTAAAACACAAAATATTTTTGTAGATTTAGAATAATTAAAAGATATTTTACAAATCCTTACATCTAGCCATCGTTTGGTTGTCCATGGTTCAAGATGTCTCACATCATAAAATTAAAACAACTTGGATTTAATTCTTTATCCATCTTCTAGTTTCAAACTTACATTATTTAAATGTAACGCAACAAATCCTTCAAACAAACCAATAAAATTAAATTTATTGAATGATAAGTAGAGGAAACATAGTGATGCCATTCTCATTAGTTGTCGATGGGATGAGATTAATGAGTTCAGAAGTAAAAAGAAATTTTTTTCCAAATGCCAAGACAACAGTTCTGATCTCAAAATACATAAATTTATCTTCTTAAGGAGCCTCAAAACTCTGGAAAAAAACTCTCACCTAGGGAACTTCCTTTTAAAAATATGTCTAGCATCGTAAAAAGCCTAATCCAAAGAAAAATTTCTTAGCAAAAATCATAATATAGAAGACCTACTAAAATGGGTATTGCAGATGCTTGGATGATTGCTATAAGACCGTGTCTTTGTCTGCCCAAAGTAGTGATAACTATAGAGTGTCATTTGAAAACCCTGTATGTTCTTGTTCATCGTTGCCCAGAAGTTTCACCAAGAATGGAACAATGCTGAATTTTACAACTCTAAGGGTATTCTCTTTGAAAATGGCTAAATTAAAGAGCACTAAGACTGCATCTCTTTTTGTCCTCAGGGTTCTTGTATGTTGCAGATCTACCAGTGCAGGAATGGCACCTAGTTTCTCACCTATGATCTTCTTATGGTCGTTAATGGTAGAACAACTTAAGATCATCATCATCGCTACATTTTCCTTGGCTTCGATTATGTGACAAATGAGGTATGTAAATCTTGAAAAAATTGACATTGAGGAGTTTGATTTCATTTCACCTGCCCACCGTGTCTATGAAGAAATTTTGAAGGCACACATTTTGGCTTACTAAACAAGGTAAAAGAGACCGATATAATACATCACACAACTTTCCTTTGTATGCCTGTACTAAACAACATTAATTTTTGGAGAAATACAAATTAAAAATTGGGTGTTTGATAGTCTCACTTTCCATTGTCATATCTGAAAATTAGAGGATTGGCAGTTTTAGCCATGAGACAAGTTTTCCTTGTGGCCATACACAAGAAAGCTCATAGAGAAATCCTATCAGCTAATTACACCAACACCCCCCCTTTAGTGAAACTTAGGGGAATGCACTTAAGCTCACAATTCTAGATGACAATGCATGATGTGTCATGGCTACTAGGTCATGTTAGATACCCATGTACAATATGAAAGTGCAATGGAATCTCTTATAAAGTGGAGAAATAGGAAAAACCTCATGGGAAAAAACCTCTCCCAAAAAGAGCGATGATAAAAAAAACAAGATGTATGGATGGATGGAGTAATCAAGACCCCCCATTATGACATACATCATGCATATACAATCAAGTATCCCCCCATGGGAAGGAAACAAAGAGACATGATTTCCCCCCCATAATGAATAATCTCCTCCAAGGATGGTGAGTTCTTGAAGGAAAAACATAGTCTAATGCCTACAGACAACATTTCTCCTCTTAGGAAGAGGATAAGCCAAGTAAAAATGTAAGAAGGCTTCCCATTGTGGATAGGAAAAATCAAGGTTAATCCAAATGAATTATGATGTCTTTGAAGTGTGCTCATGTGTCACCATGTCCTTGGTTGATGAAAATTCCATGAACCAATCAAGAACATACCCAATAGAAGGTGACAAACAAAGAACCAATGGTAGCTTCTTGTGAAAAAAATCCATAGACAAGGATGTCTCCTCAAAATATGAAATAGGAAGAGAAGAAAAGAAGCCCCCTATTAATGTAGAAAGTAAACCTATGATAACTCCTAGAAACTACACCAAGAAAAATGGATGATGTTTGTCCCCTTAGGAAGAAACAACACCATAGGTGTATCAAAGAATCCTCCCCAATCTCTAGGAAGAATCCTCAAAATGTATGATATCTCAAGAGACTAAATATGAATCTCCAAAACATGAGTATGATCAATCTGTACCATGCAATGTGACATCTCAAGTGAAGTTTAAGCCTCATGAATGCCAATCTCCAAAGACTCAAATGTCTTCTATGAAGATAAAGAGACCTCCTCCAAATATTGTATCGAAGGATCCACAATTATGTCAAACTTGAAGGAAAGATCGAGTGGAGAATGAAGATGAAGGTCAGAGTGCTCGCTCACAAAAAATGAAGGGTCATTCTCATGAAAAAGAAGATGAATGTCATCAATGATGTCTCCCAAATCCTTGAAATGTAGTACTCTACAAATAAACCTGTAATGTCTGTCGAGAATTCATCCCAAGGAACTGTTTCTCAAAGACACATAATATCTGGTTGTATTGAATCACAAGAACCCATGGATGTAGGAATACAATCATCATCAGAAGAAATAGTATAAGTGATCTTTACAAGAGAAGTATCTCCAGGTTCTGAAATATAAAGTGTCCATCTTGATAGAATCAATGAGGTAGCATCATCAAAGGGTAAATTATCTGCCTCATCAAATGGAATGAGTCAATCTACAACTGGATCTTTTGGGAATGGAGGAATATGTGGATCTCCATACCTCTCCCAAAGAATGGTCCAAATCATGTATGGATAAAAAATATTGCTAATCTTGGGGTAGATAGCACAAAAGAGAAATGAAGTAAAGCTGTCACAAATAAAAAAATATGATATGTTCATTATTTCTTACCCAAATTCCATGATTCTACCATACTTTTGGTTCAGGGGCAAGTCCATAAAGATTAGGCAAGATATTAATCCATCTACAATGTGTAATGATTCCCTTTTCCCATGTCTCATAATTACCCCCATGCAAGGTTATGATAGTAGGGTGTGGCTCCATCCCCATTATTACATCAAAATGAGATCAAAAAATCATTACACGCCCCCACAATGCAATAAATTGAAGAATCCCCAAAATAGATACACTTGGCACTTTATATTTAGTGTGTGTACAATTGCCACTTTCCAAAATGGACCAAAGTGGAATTTTGATTTTGATAATTACAACATAAAATATGAAGCTATAGAAGACTCAAAAATAGGACACAAGATCACTCAAGGATCTTATCAATTACAAATGCCAAAATAGGCCAAAATAGACCAAATGTTGAAAGTGATATTTTTGCACAAATAAGCCTTTAATCTGATAACAAATATGGAAAGTTTTAAAAAATCATGCACTTTAAAAAAAAATACATTTGGAAATGTGTCAGTATGAGCCTGAATGAAGGCTCTGAAGTTACGAAAATCAAGGATTGGACAATTACAGTCACCAAAAATTACAGTTTCTGCAAAATCCTTCCACCAAAACTAGAGAATGGCTACACCACTAAAAAATTTAGGAGATTCTAGCCAAAATAAATTTAAAAATTGGACTAAAAAAGGAGCCTAAATGACCAAGTTATGGCCTCTCAAAGTTAGACTACCAAATCAAAACTGCATATGGCGAGGGGTTCAAATTTACAAAAAAAGTATGATGCCAACAAAACAACAAGCCTAAATTTGATGGTCAAATGATCATCTCATCAATTGAAAAAGGCTCATAAATGACATTCAATAGGTTGTCAAATTAACATTACAAAATATGTACGCAACCAACTGATTAAAATTGATGGTCATATGACCGTCAAACAAAAAGAAAAAATTCCCAATGACATCCAAATGTGCACCAAATTTAGCAGAATAAAGATGTTGCAAATGCAAAAAACTTATACTAGGATGTTCGGATGCTGATGTGGCACTGTTGCCTGCTGATGTGTTAGATGACTTGGCATTTATTGTGTCATGTTGGCCAATGTTTGGATGCTACATGTCACGCACTAATATGGCTTGAAAGCTAAGGTTGAAGACATTTGTTTCACCAATTGTCGATGTTTTCTTAGCCAGTGGGGATAAGCTAGAGAAGTCAGCTCAGGGGAGCTCTCCAAGCTTGAACGAGGTGAGCTCGGAGCTCGCTGAGCTCAGGCAAGGCAGGCTCTACAAAGTCTTTAAGAAATTAATCCCACATTCATGGGAATTTTGAATGCATTATTGTTTAAAACAAACACTCCCCAAGCTATAAAATGAAAAGTATGTTGTAGTTTGGATGATGTGTGCCTACAGTTGTTGTGTTTGGAAAAGGTTGTAGGATTGTTGGGTGTTAATGGGAAATATTAGCGGTTGGGTTGGGATTTGACCACCCGGTCCTCTTTGATCTGAATGTGGATCATACTATTCTCTAAGATATTGTGACTCCACTAGTAGTCTACAATATTGATTTGAAAAATGCAATATTGATTCGTAAAATGCAATATTGATTTGTAGAAAAGTTGCAATAAATTGACAAAATTGATGAAAATTACAGATCCATGAAAAAATGAAGAAAATTAAGTTAGATCTAAAAAATTAAAATTTGTGAAAATAAGTTGTACCCAATTGCAAATTGGGTTGTTCAAGTCTGATTTGTAAAATTTTTTTGCCTTAGATTTGACTTTTAGCCAATATAGGAAAAATTATAGTCAAAATTCACTGAAACAACCACTCAGATACAATGGCAAGGTTAGATCTTTCTCTAGATTCCCCCACAAAATACTTCACCTTCAGACCTGAATCATGGCCCTCCAAAATTGAAGGAACTAGCTCTCCATTAGTTTTGATACCATGTAATAATTTTCCTAAGGCAAAGAATGAAAATGCCAAGATCTAGAAGTTCAATTGATAGCACAAGAGAGATAGGAAACATGACATGATCAATTAATTGATTCAATAATGATCAAATAGTAATGGATAGCCAATTGATGCAATTGATAAATACAAAGTAGATGTGCTTGAATATATAGGAAATGCATGATAACTAGGAAATATGCTAGAGATAGCCTATCAATTGCATAAGGTGGAATCACATGTCCACCAAAGGTGGATCATCCTTCATTATAAAATGAAGCATGTGCAAACATGTGCATCAATGAGAGGATGATAATGTGATAAGAGAACTTGAGGTGGATCTCACATAAAGTGGATTTCTCCTACACCATGTACTAAAATGAAATGCAAACTCCTATCTGTCTACATGAAAACTAATATGTAAATGCATTATCCTAAGTAAACTTAAGTAAAGTGTAATTAGAAATATTTAATTACACCTATAATGCCCCACTAGGGAACCCAGGAGAAATTAACCTAAACATGCAAATAAGTTTACAGAATAATTTTTTTAATTAATTAATTTATTTATTTTTTTACAAATTTTCTAAAAGAAACAAAGAAGATTATATATATATATATATATATATATATATATATATATATATATATATATATATATATATATATATATATACTATAATTGATTGTATAGTCTAATTTCTAAAAATCTGAAGGTCAATTTTTACTCCAATTTTCTTTTGAATAACTACAAAGGACAAAATAGATTCGATTATTTCCAGGGTTTACATAGAGCATTTAAAATCATATTTTATTTTCTTAACCCAAATCACAATACAATTTTCTACCAATACATGCAAAAATTAATAAGAAGGTTTAGGGTTTCAAGCAAAAACATCATTCACTGAATTTTCCCAATAACATTAATTTCTTCCTATAATCATAATTCAAAACCCTAATAGAAAATCAACCAAAAATTCTAGAATTACTCAAGAAGAGGAAACACATGAACAATCTCAAACATCCAAATTCCTGTAGGCACGAAGAATACACTCCTTCAAAATTGTAGAGACACAATTACAAAGAGAATAAAATCCTACCTCTAACACCAAAGATGAATTCGAAGATGACTAGAAAGAAGATAAATCCAAGCTATCATAAAATTTCTCCAAATTGAAAACCTTCACCCGAAAATTCTCCAAAACATTTGTTATGAAGAATGGCTATGAGAATACCTAATAAAGAAAATCCCCCACACAAAACCCTACATGCAACTCCAATCAGGAAAAGGAACTCAACATGCAACTCTAAATCAGAAAATAGAACTCAACTCTCAACTCTTTCTTTAATCAAATATGATGCATGATTAATTTTAATCACCACAATAGAAGAATGCAGATTTCTAATTTTTAATTCCTAACTCAACTTTAACTTTAAATTCAATTTTAATTTTCACTAAACCAAATGTGCAACTTAAATTTGTATTTTAATTATTTAATTACTCAATAAATACTTTAGCACATAGTTTTTGATTAAGAAAAAAATAGGTTTTGAATGGAACTCGAAACCATTTACAAAAAAGCATAAAGATATAGTATTTGAGCTTTACAAAAAGAGACGCCTGCTAAAAAGACAAAAGTAGGATCCGACACAACCCTAGAAGCAACAACAAAAATAAAAGAAAATAGTTACTGTAATACCCCAAAATTGGCACCTTGTAATTCTAATCAATTTTGGTGCATTCCTTCGAATTTCTACATCTTCAAAGTCCTATTGTACTAGGCAATTCTGTCTCCTAATTGACTTTATTGGATTTGGTGTCAGATGCAAAAAACCCTAAATTTACATTAATCATACACTATATTTAATTCCTAAATATTCAACATTTATTGGCTAAAAATCCATATGATTAATTAATTTAATTCTAAAGTCCTAGTGCTTTAAATTAAATTAATTCCACCCCCTTTAGCTAATATACATCAAAGGAATTAAATGTTATTTGGTTATTTAAATGAATTACTCTCATTTGGAATTAATAATTCAAATAATTTGAAAAGCCACCCATGTGGCAATAATTCATTTTCTTAATTAAATAATTCCTTCAATTTGTCTCACCTTCCTCCATGGAAATGAAGAGTCAGCCATTTCTTTCCAAGAAACTCTTCATCCTTCACCCGAGCTCTTCTATATTATGGACTCCTTTTTCCTCATTTGAGGAGGCAATTTTTGAGAGCACTAAAACTATAGCAAATTTTTGACTCACTTTGATATTTCTTAAGCTATTTTCTCATTGCAATTTAGATTATTTTTCATTTATTAGTATAATATTGCATCCTCATTTTAATCTAGTTTGCTTACCATATGCTTAGATTAATTCTCATCTTTCATTTTCAAGCTTTAGATTAAATCTGCATTTTCATATTTCTTTCAAGTTTATAGTTTAATTTGCGCAATCATTCTTAGCTTAATTGCAATTCAATTTTCTTATGCATTTTAAATCCTTCATTTTAGAATTGGTCTATGGTTGTTGGGCTCTTGTTCTGAGAGTAAATTCAAACACCCCATCTAAATAGGAGGTGACAGGTTGATTCAAGCGATATTGCAAAGTGAATAATTCATATTCATTGTCGTAATTCATTCATTTGAGAAATGACTATGTTGTGTTTATGGCCGAATTAGAGGTCACCATTCAAACATAAACATTTTGGCACCCACCATGGGGCAAAAAATTGATTCCTGGCCTCATTGATCTCAAACTTTTTTTTGAAAATTTTGCACTCTATCGTACGTCTGTACTTCACTGTGTACAAAATCTTGCATGAGTTTTCTAAGTGTGCCGCATGAAGTTTTTCTTTGATTAGCACTTTCTCATGTGAAAAAGTACTATCTCACGCAGGTCCTTGCACTTTCTCAAGTGCAACAATGTACTTCCTCACGTGAGACTTGCCATCAGTGTTCAAAATTTTTTAGTTCTTCAAATTTTTTGCACTACTTTCTAACGTTTTCTATTTGCTGTGATTTTTTATATATCTCTATTTTTTTTTACAGCATAACAATGGGTTATAGGATGTTTGACCAAGACATAAAAAATTGCTAATGGTTTTCTTGCAGGACGGTTGTCGAAGACTATTTTAAAATGTTGTGCTTGTTTATTATTTTTACTCACATAGTATAACTAGGGCCTTGTTAAAATTTCTTAAGGGTCTTGATAGCAGGCTAGGGTAATAGGATCTTCATTACATGGAAGTGATGCCCATGGATGAATCTGAGACCCAAATCTTGCTAGCATGATAGATACTTGGGGAAGCAAGGAAAGGTAGCGAATCTATAGCACATCTACTTGTTAGGGGATTATGCTCTTCTCTCTTTGAGAGAACCAAAAACCCAAAAGCTTGTGGATTGGTTAAGGAGGAACTAGCTCGGTGATGAATATGTCTTGCATGTTTGGGTAAGGTGAAGAGGTAGAGAAGTATGCTCTTCTCTCTTTGAGAGAATCAAAAAATATGACCCTTGGATCCAAGCCAAAGTACGTGTCACCTTTAGAGGGCTTGCCAAAAGTTGAACCTCCAGGAATGACCCAAGTGAGTACACACCTATTGCTGGTGATTCCACCTCACTATAATAAAGAAATCTTGGTTGAGTGTAAAGAGTCCAAAGCCATGTTAACTTCTTTCTCTTGATTTTGACTATCATCTTGAGAAAGCTCTACCTATTTTACTGAGCGGCGCCGCTCCTAGCCCTGCTTGTGGGGGTGTATGACTTTCAGGTGTTGGTGTGGTTACAATGCCCTAGCCTTGTATCAAGGGCACCAAAGGTTAGTCTAAATGAGAGCCCACTAAACACTTTCTTAGTTAGTTTCCTACCCTGATCACCTTCGAAAGGAGACATAATCTTTACGCAGGGAGGGGGAAGAATCTCTCCCCTAGATTCTCACCATAGGCATGCACCTAGATGTTTAAAGGTGGTATATGACACTAGCCCATGCTTCAAGGGTAACCTTTGAACATATACTATTGAGTCCTTGGAAACACCAAAAACAAGGGCACCCTCTAGGGGGTCACACGGTTGTGTGAGGTGAATGCATGCACACAAGTTGTGAGCCACGGATTTTGTCTTCTCTACCATTTTTTTTGTAGGGATAACTAAGTGATTGTTTGGAGTCTTAAACTATCCATCATAATTAAATAAAGACTCCCATAATTCTTCCAAGTTGCTTTGTCCTTGGTAGAATTGTTTGCGACTACTATTGCTTGATCTAAAAATTTATGCTTGTAAATGATTGCTTGCAATGTTCAAACTGAGATTACTAATTCAAACTATCCTTAAACTATTTGAGAACTAGAAAGTTTGTCAGAGAACATCCATGTTGTGTCTCAAAATGTGACATTTATCTCAAAAACTATGTCGATCTGTCGAACCCAGGTCTTTTCCCGCACGAGATTTCAGAAAACTATGCATTCCCTCACGCGAGCCAGCATTTTCTCATGTGAATTTTAGTATTTCCTCATGTGAACTAGCATTTCCTCATGTGATCCTACAACTTGATTTTCAAAATAGTGAGCTATTTCCCGTTGATAAGTGAATTCTCTACTTGATCTGATTTTTGTCTGAGGTCTGTTTGCATGTTCTCCTGTTGTTCACTATTTGAAACTGAGTGTCTTGAGCTGCAAACTAAATGATTACTACTTAAACTTGTATTGTCTCTTTATTATTTGTCCTATCTTACTATGCTTTTGTACCTTGTGACGTGATAGTCACATCTTAGTTTTTCTAGCCATACTCTTAACGATTCATGCCAGGTGCATTTGACATCTTGGTTGTTCTAGCCTTTATCTCCTTTTTAGCTATCCTAGAGATAGAGATCTAGCATAATCCCAAGTCCTCTATCATTGCATTTTCATCTCTGCCTATTATGACTAGAAGCGGCAACACATTCCCCATCTGTGGTATCAGACAAGGTAGAGGTAAGCCTCGTAATCAAGAAATAGGTCATTCTAAACCTGTCGCACAATCTAAGTGTTGTGAGGGATCCTTAAGTTCCTCTTCATTGAGTATATTGAAAGACAAACCATCTCAATCCCCATCTCTAGTATTCTAGGAGTGTTATAATCCTTTGTTTCAAATACAACCTGAATTATTGTTTCAAGAACAACATAACCCATTGTTTCAAGATTAGCAAAACTCTGAAGGGTCACTTTCTAGAATTAATCCTATTGACCCACTTGAACCTATCGACCATTTCAATCTTGTTAATGTGCCAAAGGTTACCTTAGCCATGCCCTTTTGACATCTTTCATATCATTTTACTAATTCTAAACATGCTGCACAATCTCATATTGACAAGATGGGAGACCCATTTCATTTCAACTTCCAACTAGGCCAATACAACAAGACTCATGAGCAATCTCAAAATAACTAGTGTCCTGGTCAATCTTGAAATGATCAACATTATGATCAATCCCAAAATGATCAAAATCAAGACCAATCTCAAAACAAATCTCAAGGTGATCGATAGCCATATCACTATCGCCCTCCTCCACATGACCAAAATCAAAACCAAAATGACCAGAATCAAGATCAAGTCCCAAGCATTTATGAGATTCTTTGTAATGATGATGAGATGATCACCCAAAATGACATAGATGCTATGAAAGCCAACAAGAGTCTTATCAAGATGATGGAGATCCTCCTTCTAAAGGAGAAGGAGAAGTACTTTCTTGAGCTAGGCAAACAAGGGGCCAAATTACCCACAGACTACCAAGTCGAGATGCTTGTGGCTAAAGAGGAAGAAATTGAGACCGCCAAGTTGGAAAAGATGATCTGAGACATGCAAAACCAAATTAGCCAACTTGTGAAGGATAAGGATAAACCCATACAATGGTTCATGATGGAAAGCATCTGTCCTTTCTCCTTCGATAAGAGCCTTCACATGCCACCTTTTCCTAAAGGTGTAGAGCTGCCTAAATATGACAAATACTTGGGTACTACTGATCCCCAAGATCACTTAAGGGAGTTTGGTGCTCTATCCATGGTGTTCATGCATGACTAGACTTATCTTATGCACCTCTTTCCTCATAGTTTGGGTGGGTCAGCTATGGAGTAGTTTTCTCGATTACCCACTGGAATCAAATCTTTTGACAAGATTGCTAATCTATTTATCCAACATTATTCCCACAATATTCAGCATCCAGTCAATATTTGAGACCTTTGCAATCTAAAGAAGTGACAAGGGGAGCCTTTCTTGGCATTTCTCTAGAGATGGAGACAACTATGTACAAAATATCCTCGCAAACTACCATAGTCTGAGAGACTCAACATCTTTTTGGACAATCTTGTCCCATATTTTGGATATCAAGTACAACTACAAGGTCCCCTAACTTTTGATAGCATGATTAAACAAGTTGTGAGGATAGAAGTGTTTATGATCAAGAAAGGAGATTTGACTTTACAAAAGGATAACAAACAAGGGTCTTCCTCCTCAAAAAAAGATAAAGGGAAGTTTGTCAACAAGAATAGAGATGTTGTGAATGATGGAGTGGTTGACAATGTGACCCCAAAGCCTTTGAAATATGTTTTCAATCTTTCCTCTAGTATACAGGCAGTTAAAGCTACTGAAAAGTCTACAATGGACACTCAGTAGCCTTCAAGATTTGCTAAAAACAAGCCTTGGGCATCTCAACCCAAGCGTGAATTCATGTCCTTAGAAGAACCACTCAATGTGGTTTATAAGAGTCTCATGAAAAACCAAATACTCACTCCTTTGGAAAATAATCTCTATGACCCACAACCGCAACCCCATTGGTGGAATGACAACACATACTATTGTTATCACCAAAATAAAGGTCATAAAACTTCTGCTTGTCTGCAGCTATGCCATAAGGTCCAAGATTTGATTGACAATGGTGACATTATTGTGGACAACCATAACAAGAATTCAGATCATTAGGAATTTAAAGATCCCTTTCCTCCTCATGAGAAAGGTGAATCTTCGAAGACTAAGAATACCAATGCTAAGGTTAACTATGTGTACACTACTAATGACAATGTCATCAACATGATTGAACCTGTTGAGGTTGAGTATTGTGATGTGATTACTATCAAGGGGAGCGAGGATGCTCCTAAGCCTAAAACTCCATTTGTCTTATGAGGCCCCAGGTCTCATTCTTCTAAACTTGAATCATCTCAGGATTGTGCAAATGTTGTCACTCGCTCTCATGAGAAAATCACTATTAAGGGTCCTGACCCTTCTACATTTTCTCTGAAGCAACCTATGGATAAAACTATTGTTGGCCCTGCCAACAAGAACTTAAAATTGGTCCCTACACCTAGCATGACTAATTATAGCATTCTAGACCAACTACAACATACCAACACTCAGATCACTATCTTTAAACTGTTGAAGATCTCACCTACTCATAGGCAAATTTTGGATAAAGCCCTCACTGAGGAAAATGTCCCAAAATATTTGGATCTTGATCAGTTTCAATCCATGGTGGGTCACCTGACCTCACTGCATTATTTTTCCTTTTCTGAAGAAGATGACCATTTGCTAAGCCATCTGCATAATGCTCCTTTTCATATAGAAGTCATGATAGGTCCAAAGCACATCTGTCGTGTCCTCATTGAGAATGGTGCTGGCCTCACTATTTTCTCTGCTAAGTTTCTCACCCAACTAGGCTATGATGAAGATTGCATAGATTCCCACAAGAAAATTACCATTAAGGCATATGATGAAGAAGAACACAAATCCAAAGGTCTGGTTGTGCTGCCAATTTGAGTTGGACCTATTGAAAGAGATGTCATTTGTCAAGTTCTAGATATTCCTCTAGCATATAATATAATGTTGGGAGACCATGGATCCATGAAATACAAGTGGTTTCATCCTCATATCACCAATGTATCAAGTTCTCATTCCATGGAGTAGAAGTGATAGTACTTGCCAATACCAACTATTCTTGCAACACACTCACACAATCTACAGATAGTCTGGTCCCAACTAATAGAGAGTCCACTAAATTCTATGATGCCAAACTCAAAGAAATGGAATATTCTTTGAAGCTTAAGGATACAGGCATGGGAGGGTATCAAATTGAACCTGTGTTATCATTAGCAGCTCTACCTCCATCTTCACGTTGCTATAAGAGACCCTCTGAGAACAACAAACCTTCTACTTTTTCTCCCCAAAGCCACAATGCCATTAGAAGATGAAGATGAGGAAAGAGCTATTACAACTTGGCTTTACAAAGGAAAATAAACATCTGAATAGATCACTCTTGCTCATGACTTAGAACAAGAACCATACAGTGAAGCCTTCAAAATCATGAAGTGCTTTGGTTACAAAGGGAGTGGACCTATAGGGGTGAATGATAATGGTTTGCTTAAACCAATTGAAGCCACAGGTTGTTGCACCAAGGACACCACAGGTCTAGGCTATAAGAAAATCTCATTTCATCTAGGGATTAACAAGTTTGTACCAGAGCTAGAACCAAAACTTGAAGACATTGCTTCAGCTAATAAATTAGAGAACAACTCTGACAAGGATACTTATCCATATCCTATTCCTCTAGAATTTTCTACACTTTTTGTGAAACTAGATGAACCTATTATACCTATCCATCTTGTAGAGACTGATAGTGACGCTGATGACATTGCCTCAGTGCACCGATTCACATATGACTAATGGAGAGAAATACAAATGGTTGATCCCAATTTTCAAGGTGAATGGTACATACCACCGCATTTCCAAAAGTGATTTGAACAAGATCAACTTCAACAAGCCATTAGTGCTGCAAGAGCTGAAAATGAGTCAGATGGTACAACAAGTGTTGATGGAATTCCCATATCAAGCATCATTGATTCACATGAGTATAATTTTGATTCTCTGTCTGATGCAACTTTTGATAAAGATATAGATGTTGTTCATGTGTATGAAAACCTTTTCAAAGTAGGTGAAGGGTCTAGTGTTACGATGACTGAGTGTGATTCCAATAATGCTAACATTCCCTCTACTTCCACTATGAGGACTCGAGAGGAATCAAACACACCTTTGGATGAGATCACTCTAGATCTTGACTTACTCATCCACACTTTCAATGGCTATACTGTGAACACACTTGAACCCACCACTTCTCTTTCACCCCACCATCCCAAAGTTATCAACTAGAAATCTCCCTCTCCAACTAGCGAAGTCCTTATGTTCTAGAATGACTACACTCTTTCCTGTTATCTTAATGTTGTCAAACCTATAATTTTCTCCACCATTGAAGACAGTATCAACACTGAAGTTGATATCAAGTATCTTAGTCATAAATTAAAAGAAAATAGAATAGGTGCTTTGATGGTGAAAACCACATTATGGCAGTGTCAGAGCCAAATAAAAATAAAAGATGTATCTAAGGGTGAAAACCTCTCTGAGGTGCCCAAGGATGAGATACTTGATACACTTCCTAGTCATTTTCAAGAGAGATCATCAGTTTTGAATGAGCCAACACAACCTATTACGTACAGAAGCTACACCACAGATTATTCATTTGGCACAGTCTCTATTTGCAAAAGAGAAAGAAGAGTTCACCAATTTCTTTCAAAGAAAGAAAATTAATTTTGCATGGACTTACTCTGATATGTCTAGATTGGATCCCAATCTAATCATGCATCATCTTTCTATTGCACTAGACATTCAGCCTGTCAAACAAAACCTTCGAAAGATGCATCCACATGTGGCACTTTTAGTTAAGGCTGAGTAAAAAACTTCTCAAAGTTGGTTTCATCAGATCTATTAACTATGCATAATGGATCTCTAATATTGTTCCAGTTACAAAGCATGATAAATCTATCCACATGTGCATAGACTTTAGGGACCTGAATAAAGCATGTCCTAAAGATGACTTTCCATTACCCAATATTGACATGATAGTGGACATGACTGCTGGCTACCAAATGTATTCTCTAATGGATGGTTTTTCTGGTTATAATCAAATAAAAATTGTTCCAGAAGACCAAGAAAAGATAGCCTTCACATGTTCTTGGGGAACTTTCTATTGGAATGTCATGCCCTTCAGACTTAAAAATGCCGGAGCTACATATCAAAGAGTTGTCACTACTATTTTTCATGACATGATGTACAAAATAATGGAGGACTATGTAGATGACACTTTGGCTAAGAGCATGTAGCAGAAAACACATCTTGCAGATCTAGGTCCTATACTAGATTGAATGGAACAATTCAGTCTTAGACTCAATCCAAAAAAGTGTACATTTGGTGTCACTTCTAGAAAACTATTGGGTTATATCATATCTGCTAAAGGCATAGAGGTAGATCCTGAGAAAGTTCAAGCTATAATGGAGATGCCTCCACCTAGGAACATCAATTAGATGAGAGGACTTCAAGGTAGACTACAATCCATTCGGTGCTTCATTGCACAACTGGCCGATAAGTCACAACCATTCACCAAAAATCTACATAAAGGTGTGACTTATGAGTGGAACAAAGAATGTGACAAAGGGTTGACCCAAATCAAACAATATCTTACAAATCCACCAATCTTGATGCCTCCTATTCATGGAAGCCACTCATCCTTTATATTTAAGCTACAAACACATCTTTGGGTGCTCTTTTGGCTCAAGAAGACCAAAATAACAAGGAAAGAGCCATTTATTACATTAGTAGAACTCTGGTCTCTTATGAGATGAACTATTCAATCATTGAAAAGGTTTGTTGAGTAGTGGTATTTGCTTCATAGAAATTATGACACTATATGCTTGCTCACACTACAAGACTTATTGCTAAAATTGACCCATTAAAGTACTTACTCGGCAAAGCTACCCTCACAGGCAGACTGGCAAAATGGGTCATGATACTTAGTGAGTTTGACATTGAGTATGTAGAGAGAAAAGCTATTGAAGGACAAGTGATTGCTGATCAGGTGGTAGAAGCCCCTCTTAAGGATCATCTGCCCTTGAAAATTGAATTTCCAGATGAATCTATAATGCTTCTCACACATCAAACATGGAACATGTTCTTTGACGGATCTTTCACCCAGCAGGGGTCAGGTGTTGGAATACTATTTGTCACACCATAGAGATACTCTTTACTAAAGGCATATAAGATGTTGTTCCCTTGCATAAATAACATCACTGAATATGAAGCTTTAATCAATGGGTATGAAGATAGCTATTGAATGGCGTGTGGATGAACTTAAGGTCTTTGGAGACTCACAATTGGTTATCAATCAAGTCAATGACACATATCAAACAAAGGATGAAAAGTTGGTGCCTTATAAATGAATGGTTGATAATCTAAAAAAGTACTTTACACACATTACTTTTGAGAAAATTTTGAGAGCAGATAACAAAGCAGCTGATGCCATGGCTACTCCTGCCTCCATGTTACAAATTCTAGAAAATGACTTCAGACATGAATTCCTGGTGGAGACATTATGCTACCTAGCCTACAATACCCCTAAATCTAAGATGATATGTTCAGTCATTGGACATGATTCATCTCGCTACCATCATATCTACTCCTACCTCTGGGACCAAATTATTCCAGACACTTATACCTAGAACAAAAAATGTCACCTAATCCACAGTGCTTCACGATATGTCATAGTGGGTAAAGATTTGTATAGGTGAGATCTAGATGGTACCCTCCTTAGGTTTCTAGAACCTGATGAGTCCAAACATGCATTAGCTGAGGTGCATGAAGGCATCTGTGGTTCTCATTTGAGTGGTCTGACATTGGGTCGTAAACTTATTATAGTTGGTTACTGCTGGTCGAAGATGGAAAAAGAAGCTATACAATATGCCAAATCTTGCAAATAGTGTCAGCTTCATAGAAATTTGATTCACGCTCCTGCCAAGGAGCTCATTCCCTTCATCAGTTTTTGGTCGTTTCAGTAATGGGCCTTTGATTTGGTGGGTCAAATACACCTATCTTCCTCAAAAGGACACAAGTTCATTATCACTACCACATATTATTTTACCAAATGGGTCAAGGAAGTGCCTGTAACTATAGCTGATGGAAAATTTATCGCAAGATTCATACTGAATTACATCATCTATAGATATGGTGTACCCTCCTCAATAATCACTGACAATGGGGGAAGTTCAAGAACAAGGATCTAAAGGAGTTATGTACTAAGTTCAAAATCATCCTACATTGGTCCTTGATCTATTATTCCCAGGGTAATGGACAGGCAGAAGCTTTCAACAAGATAATCCTCAAGATCTCACACAGAACAGTTCACAAATATGGTAGAGATTGGCACCTCCAGATTAATCCAACTTTGTGAGTCTCTTTGAAGAACCTCATTACTGATGAAGACATTAGAATATCTCAGCTACAAGAGCTAGAGTTACTGGATGAATGTCAGCAAGTGGCGTTCAATTATCTAAGAGCATACCAGAAGAGAATTTCTAAGAGCTACAATAAGAAAATCAAACCAAGGGAATTCCAAGTGGGTGATGTCATCCTGATAGAGAACCCCAAGAATCAATAGCAGCGGATACAGAAGGGAAAATTTGAACCAAACTAGCCTGGTCCGTACATTATCACTGCAGCATTTGGGTCTGGTGCTTATCCACTATCTACTATGAAAGGAGAACAACTCAAAGAGCCGATCAACACTCTACACCTAAAGTGGTTCTATAGCTGAGATATTCTCTATATGCTCCTATACATACTTTATTCCAAAAAAATCTTAAAAATTGTTAAATGTCCTGAAAAAATGATCATCTTAGTGAAAACCTGGTAAACAGGCACTTTGATGCATCTATTATCTTGGTGAAAACCTAGTAAACAGGTGCCTTGACAATACTAAAAAAAAATGAAAAATTGAAAAATGCAAAAAAAAAAGTGAAAATACAAAAAAAAGATTCAAAAATTCAAAAAAATACAAAAAAAAATTCAAAAAATAAAAAATAAAAGTGAAAATTCAAAAATACAAAAAAATCAAAAAGAGAAAAGTACAAAAAAATGTGCCATTGATGAAAACTTGGTAAACAACCGTCATGGTAGCAAAAATAGAATCTCTGCCAAGATGGTGAAAACCTGGTAAACAAGCACCTCTTGTTCCCTGATGCTATACCTTTTGTAGCACCGCTAGCTCCTGCTTTCCTACTTGAATTTGCTTTCTCACCTTTCTTGCTTTAGTTTGCTTTCCCATTTTAGTTTTCTTTCCTCCTTTAGTTTGCTAGCTCACGCACTTGGTCTCAGTTATCTTCAAGATTTTTCTCAATTCTACATAGATTGAAATTGGTCACACTTGGGGGCACCTTCCTGGTCTAGGGGGCATTGTCCTATCATTTTCATAGGATTTTCCTTGCATCAGTCACCAATGGTTCTCACTATGTCTACCTACTAATGCCTAGCTACTTTTGAGATTTCTCTCCTTGAGGATCTCTCATGTATCAGTCACCAGTGGTTCCCATTGCATATGCCTACTGATACCTAGCTATCACTTGGATCTCTCTTCTTGAAGATCCATCATACATTAGTCACCAGTGGTTCTCACTGCGTGTACCTACTGATGTTGCATTCATTCTTAGATCTCTCTTCTTGATGATCTCTCATATCAATCACCGATGGTTCTCACTGTGTCTGCCTACTGATACTTTGTTAGTACTCTAATTTTTCCTTGAGACTGTCTCTCGTGTTAGTCACCAGTGGTTCTCACTGCATCTGTCTGCTGTCATTGTCCTATTGAGACTTTGAATGTTGTATACTTCTGATCCGACATCAGTCCACTTAAACTGAAACTAAAAACTAGATTTGAAACTCTTCGAAGCATGCTAAGATTTTCTTTTGTGTGTTTTTCTTCTCACTTTATCATTCCTCCTCAAACAACTCTAAGATGTCTCTCTTGACTGAGAGAAGCAAAGACTGGGGGCATGATCTTTCCTTTTCTTTTTGTTTGTTGGTTTGGTTCCAATGATCCAATGAATCTATATAAGAGGGGTGTCCACTATTAGAGCCTTCATCACATGTTGGATGGTCATGTGTACCTTGACTCCTTTTATATGGAAACTTTGGTGAGGTTGGTTCTTCTCCTTGTCTTTTTGAGTGACTTCTTTTTGCTACAAGTGGAATTGTAAATGCTCATCCTATGAAGTGAATGTAAGGGTCACTGTGAGCATTCTTTAGCAAAAGGAGGAACTCTCACATGTCTAGCATGTCTATACTAAGAAACATTCAATTCATTCTAGTAACTATGCTTTGATGCTTATGTTAACTTGCTAAATCAAAAGGAATAGGTGTTCAAGTCATTCAGGCTTCTTGTGCCTTAATGCTTACACCTCATTCCAAAAAATCTAAGACTAATTTCATGTTCATATTCTCATGATTGCAATATCAGTGAGGGTTGTATGGCATCCTATGACTGATCATTACTAAAAACTCTATGATGATAACCTAATGGGTCCAACAACCAAGTCCTAGGATTGCATCTAGCTTAGGCTTGCATTGAGACAGTGTTTTGGTGTTTGCTTGATTGTCTCCTTGATTTATTCACCGAGGTTCTCATCTTCAGTCCTGGGTTTATCTTGGCTGCACAAGTGTCTGATCTTCACTCTTGATCTACAAACATTGTTTTGGTTAGTACCTGTTATGTATTATGACATCTTGCTTGAGATGATTAGTACCATATCCATTGCATTTTCATTGCATCCATAATCTCATATGCATACATTCTACATCTACATATTCATATCCATGTGCATTCATTATAAGCATAAATCAAATCATACATTGCATTTATTCATCTACCATCTATCATTGCATTTCAAATTGCATACTCATATATAAAATAAAACATGTGCATATTCATCTACATATACATAAAGGAATCATGTGCATCTCATATCTAATCCATACATCTAAGCATATAGGAAACATCTCATAAACATCAAACATCTCAAGCAATATATGCACGTGTATAATGATGCCAAAAATCAAGTTCATATATATTGATCGATCAATGTCAGTACAATGAAAAGAATGGTGCTACTTGAGCACAGTCTATCAAAAATGGGGCAAATACATCAATATATCATCACATGATCTACCTCTTCCCACTGCCACCTGGAGGAGGTGGAGGTGGAGGCATCACTCTCTATGAAGGTGGTCCCTATGGTGGCCCCTGTGGTGGTGCCTATGGAGGTGGTCCCTGTGGAACAACTCATGCCCCAGAATAATTTGAGAATGCTGGAACCTACTCCACCAAATTTGGAACTACACCCACATACATTGCATAATAATATGCTGACTGTGTAGCCTCATATCTAGCTTCAAGCTATGTGCTAGCCAGTGCCTCCTGTAGCCCTCTGATCTCTCGATCCTTCTTGGCCACTTGGGTCTCTTGCATGATGACCTATGTGTGGAAGTCATCCTGCTCCCACTACACCTATCTAATCCTCTCTCAGCTCTTCCAGAGAGCCTCTTGTAACTGTGGCACCTGCCCTCCCGCAGGTGGATCCTGCATGTCTGTATCCTCACCCTGTGCCCCCTTGTCAAGAGGTGGCTGCTGAGAGGTGTCACTTGTCCTTGACCTGGTGGACCTATCATGGGTAACACTACCACCAACACCTGCATCTAACCACATCTATCTCAAAGGAATGGGAGTCTACCTAGTCCTCGGTCTCAATACCCTTTGCTGCTACTACTGAGCAACCTATTGTTGTGCAGGCTACTGCTATGATGGTATTTTTTTTCTTGTGCTGGTACCTATTGTTTTTGTGCCTGCTATTGTGTAGGCTACTATTGTACTATCTCATGTACCTTTTGGCCCATGCCAATAAGATCTGTGAACCTAGGGTATGGGTGTGTCAAGATACAATCCCTATATGCAGGTGTCATCCCTGCATTGGTCACATCTTCCATATAATCCCATTGAGCTAGTGGTATCCATGTCTTGATCATGCATCTTCCTTGTTCTAATCTAGGCTGCCAACCCTTCTTTGTCTCATCGATGAATCGACCATATCAACAATACTCCTGGGAGACATCCTATGGTCTCCCAAACTATCATAAAAATCATGTGAGCGGGAAGCACTCAATGATAGATATAGTCTAACCGATTAGAGGATCCCATATCTCTGTAGCTACCCATGGCCTCCATATAACTACAACCATGTTATCTAGCTGCCCGCCCCATTGATGTGTCTTACCCAGTGTTGGATGAGTCATCAGACCTACATACCTATAGATATAAGGCTCTAGTGGTTGCCTAGTATCATGAAATATCGGTCTACATATGGGGAGATGCTCCTAGGCCCAGATCTGTAAAATAAAAACACCTATGGCCAAGGTCTATGCACTTTGATACATGATCTTGTGCATCTCATGGTACATCTGTGCAAGCATGCACTCACCCCATCCAAATCACACTGGTGGCTACTCCAACATCCACTCTAATGTGTGTCCCCAACCGCACTCCAAACCATGTTGCCCTATGTCTGGCATCAGGTAACAGATTAAGAATACTACTAAGATGACTGATAATTTGTGCCTAGCTCCATATTGGCCAATCAACTCATCCCACGAGATGGCCCGACCCATCACAAAAGCATCTTGGAAAATGGCCCTCAGCGCCAGTGTGCCCGCTCTCATCTGGATGTCGTACTCCATGTGAGCAGCATGGAATGGCATCCTCAGTATCCTATAGATCTCCTCAGGGATGACGGTCATCTCCCCCATTGGCAAGTGGAAGGTGTTCATCTCCGAGTCGAAATGCTCGACTAATGCACCTCGTAATCCATGATTTACCTAAATGTTAGGTAGATCACGTAGATAAGTCAAGCCCAATCCATTGATGTGGGCACCCTCAGCATTGTCCAGTCTCCACACTAACTCCCCGATGACTGGATGATGAGATCAAAATGCAATATCTAGGAAGTCAACCTGCAATGCAAGCAATGACATTCGATCAGTATCTCAATCGTAATGGTTTTCAAAGAAATAACAAGTGAGACTATGTACCTATCTTGAACAGGACTCTTGGATGCTCTAATTGGCTGATTTTATGAAAAATTGGATGACTCTAAAATGTTGTAGTAGATTCCCATGTGAGGAAATAGTTCCCCCACGTGAGCTTTCTTTGTCGCATGAGACAGGATCCCTGTTCGCATGAGAGTTCATCACTGAGGATGAAATCTCATGCAACATCGCCAAGCACCTCACATGAGCTTGCAGAGGAGCCCCATGTGAAGAAGCCCTAACCCTCATGAGGAAACTGTTTCCTCACACGAGAGGCGACCTAGACTGACACTATTTCCTAGCGTGACATTGGGCGAACTAAGCCCTAAAAATGCTTAAAATCTACCTAAATAACCTAAGAAAGCGTTAAAACATGAAATGCAAGATGGTTTATCGACTACTCATAGGTGCGTCATACTCTGGTGGCTGGTTGTGTCATCGGGAGTACTCAAATCGATGCAAATTCATTGGCATGTTCTCCATCTCTCTCAGAGCTCTCAAATTCCCTAAAGACAAAAGTGAATAATGAATTGAAAATGACCCCTCCGGGCCTTATATAGCTTTTTACCTAATTTTCAAAAGTGCTCCGTTTTGCACAAAAAATTCACCCTTGGCTAAATCAACCGTTCTGAATCCATTTTCAGGATCAAAATTGAAATCTGACACTCCTAGATAGCTTAGAATCACATTTTAAATTTTTGGGACCATCAGGATCGGACGCTTGTTGAGTCAATCTTCTGGTGACATTTTCTTGGCAAAATCTTATTTCATCATCATTTTCTTGAGATCTTCAATGTTTTCATCAAAAGTCAACTCTAGTCAAATCTGGTCAACCTTGGTCAAAAGGACCTCCAAAATGTTCCTTAATCTATTTTGAGCTCCTTTGGATCTCCTATTTTATCTTGATCTACAACCTCTTGCTGTCAATCATCTTTCTGACGTGTCATCTTTCGATTTCACTCCTGAGGGGGTAGGATGATTGCATCATTGAATCTTATTGAATCAATTCTTGAATCAGTCTAATCTAAATCAAAAGTCCTCATCGCTTGGGGCATCTCATCGCTAGGGGAATCTTTGGGCCTTGCATCTTTTCATCTTGTCATCTATCTTTTAGGTATCTGAGAAATCTAACTCAGATCCTCGAGGATCAAGCTTCGTTTTGGAGATGGTTCTCAAAATCTCATTGGGTATTGGGGAAATCTAACCCTAATTCTTTAAAGTCAGGCTCTATTCTAGAGATGGCCCTCAAAAGATCTTTTTTGACCGTTATCTGAGCAATCTAACCTGGGTCTCGAAGCACTAAGCTTCATTCTGGAGATAGTCCTAAATCTACATCAGTTATCATTTAATCAATGGGTATTGGGGCAATCTAACCTTGATTTCAGCCTTCTCTCAAGTGGTAATCTGATTGAGGTCTTCACAATCTAACTTAGACTTTGGAGAATCAAGCTTCATTCTGGAGATGGTTCTGCAACTCGATCTGATCGGTATCTTGGCATTCTAACCTTGACTTCTAAGGGTTAATCGCTGTTATAGAGATAATCCTAAAAACCTCATCATCTATCACATCAGACTATTCTTTGAATCAACGCATTTCTCGTACATCAATTCAAAGAGGAGAAAAATGTAATACCCCAAAATTGGCTCCTTGTAATTCTAATCAATTTTGGTGCATTCCTTCAAATTTCTACATCTTCAAAGTCCTATTGTACTAGGCAATTCTATCTCCTAATTGACTTTATTGGACTTGGTGTCAAATGCAAAAACCCTAAATTTGCATTAATCATACACTATATTTAATTCCTAAATATTTGACATTTATTAGCTAAAAATCCATATGATTAATTAATTTAATTCTAAAGTCCTAGTGCTTTAAATTAAATTAATTCCACCCCCTTTAGCTAATACACATCAAAGGAATTTAATGTTATTTGGTTATTTAAATAGATTAGTCTCATTTGGATTTAATAATTCAAATAATTTGAAAAGCCACCCATGTGACAATAATTCATTTTCTTAATTAAATAATTCCTTCAATTTTTCTCACCTTCCTCCATGGAAATGAAGAGTCAGCCATTTCTTTCCAAGAAACTCTTCATCCTTCACCTGGGCTCTTCTATAGTATGGATTATTTTTTCCTCATTTGAGGAGGCAATTTTTGAGAGCACTAAAACTATAGCAAATTTTTTTCTCACTTTGATATTTCTTAAGCTATTTTCTCATTGCAATTTAGAGTAATTTTCATTTATTAGTATAATATTGCATCCTCATTTTAATCTAGTTTTCTTACTATATGCTCAGATTAATTCTCATCTTTCATTTTCAAGCTTTAGATTAAATCTGCATTTTCATATTTCTTTCAAGTTTATAGTTTAATTTGCCCAATCATTCTTAGCTTAATTGCAATTCAATATTCTTATGCATTTTAAATCCTCCATTTTAGAAATGTTCTATGGTTGTTGGGCTCTTGTTCTGAATATAAATTCAAACACCCCATCTAAATAGGAGGCGATAGGTCAATTCAATCGATATTGCGAAGTGAATAATTCATATTCATTATCATAATTCAAATCATTGAGCAATGACTATGTTGTGTCTATGGCTTTATTAGAGGTCAACATTCAGACATAAATAGTTACTAGCAAAACAACTAGCAAATGCCTAGCAACCACACAGAACAGACTATTTGGTTTTTATCATTTTCTCCACCTTCATCTGTAGGTCCTACATCTTCTAGATAGCATCTTTTAGATCCTTCATTTCCTTTGGAGTTTCATGGACCTTCCTCTGAGTGCGACCTCTAGTTCTCGTACTCAGACTAGCTTTCCCAGCATCATCATCAATTATTATGGTCATTTTTTCTAGCAAGATTTTTTCTAGATAGTTGTACAGCATTTTCAGGTTCATAATAGCAACACTAAGGCCCTCATTGTTGTGTTTCAGGACCTCATTTATCATGTTCCCATTGTAACTAATTTTTTCTATTAAATATTTTAACTTGTTGTCTACCGTCATTTTGATTTCAGTAGCCATATCCTCATTCTGATTATTATTTTTTACCTTATCCAAAAACTTCTTGTCTAGCTTCTCTAGCTTTGTTGTAAAGGTGTTCGTAGTATCTTCCATAGCCTGAAGATGGAGTTTCATTTCTTGCATCTCTTACGTGATCCATTTGTCTAGATGAATACCATGACCCTCAGCCTTCTTGACCTCTTCCAGAGTAGGAGCACCCATCAGGAGTCATAAGGGGTCCTCCTTATGGATATTACCATCCTCATTGCTATCCTAGCCCTTTCTATCTTCTGTTTCAGTTTGTTCTTCTTCTCCTAGAGTAGGGAAATCTTGACTAGCTTCCTCCTCCTCTTCAGCTCCTTCTTTTTCTTCCTCTTCAATTTTCTCTTCTTTACCTCCTTCTTCTTCCTCCTCATCTTCTTCCATTATGTCTTTTTCCTTCATATCCTCTTCTTGCTCTTTTTCTTCAAGACTCTAGTCCTCTTTGTCCTGGGCTCTCTCCTCATTACCAGATTCCTCCTCAACATTATCTTCATTGGAATTTCCCTTTCCCTGAGATAGAGGGCTATTGTCATATGCATCATCTCCATTGTCCTTAAATTTCTCCTTGTCACTTTTATTACCAGCATCATCACTACTGTTAGAGGCTTTTTCTTGTTTCTCTTCCTCTTCTTGCAAGTTTCATCCTTTCTCTCGACCTCTCTGTTCTCCTTTCTTTTTCTAGTGACCCTTTTCAAGATTGGGTCCAGGATTATATCCCTAGCATAGTCTACCATGAGGAGAATCAAACCCTCATGTAGCACTCAATTGCTCTCTTTCTTCCTATGCTCTGTTATACTATTATTCAGAGAACTCGACAGAAAATATGGAAAATAAATTTTCTTGTTGTGGCTAAAGTGATTTGCCAGAACAAAGTGCAGATTATAGATTTTGGAGTAGCACCCATCGAGCGTGAAATACTCAATTAGCACCTTCATCATTTTAGCTGAAAAATCCTTAATTTTTTTAATATCCACATAATCCCCTTTTCTTTTTGTCATCAGGGCATCTTCATCAATAGTTTTAGGGAAAAGCTTAAAAAGCTTTAGTTCCTAAATGCTTGTTGTCTCTATAGAAATGTATGCCTTCCCTGGGTAAAATAGTAATTTCAGACATAAGGGTAAGAGTGAGGGGGAAAGATTTGCACCATAAATTGACTTTACCATTTACCCAGCCATCAGCAAACAAGGTAGTTACCTATTTATCATAGCCATGAAGCTTTTACATATATTGAGTGACCCCTCCTTTCCTTAGATTCTTTCAGACTTTCTTCTCTTGTCTCCATTTCTCACAGTCAAAGGGCTCCTCTCTCCTCAGACCTCCTCCCATTTTCTACTTTCTATTTCTATTCTGGCTCAGATTCTTACCAATTATCCACGTCTCACAACTTTGCTTTCTATTGCTATTCAGTTCACTAGAAATAACCCAAAATCTATGTTTCATTAAAACAAAAATAATGATCCCACACTTTGCCTTACATGCATCCCTCCTCGATAATTGTTTCATCCTTGTCATCATTATTTTAAGTGGTTTTTCCTTTCTTATGATTAATTTTATCATAAGTGATTAGACTTATGATCTCAGTGTTTAGATTTTCTTCCCCTCTTGACATTTTAGTGACATCACTAAGGGTCTCTTCATTTTCCAACCTGTTCATCAGCTTATTACCTTCATGGTATATATGGGTGACGTAACTTTACTCAAAAGAGTGGATTATCATTTTAATACTATCTATTATATGAGCAATAGTCCATGAACTCACAATTTTCCCTTTGACACAATTTATTATGTTGAGGGAGTCACCTTCCAGCCATAATTTTGAACATCCTATTTCTTTAGCCAGATTCACCACATAAAGCGTCACCTCAGCTTCCACCACATGGTTAGTTTGAATCCCCAATGGAACTGCTATAGCTCCTAGGAAGTTGTCATCCCAATCTCTTATGAGGCCTCCCCCTCCAGCCCTTCCAAGGTTTCCTCTAGCAGAACCATCAAAGTTCCCTTTTAACCATCCCAAGGGAGGAGCAGTCCACATTATATTGTCTCTAGGATTCAAATCTATTCTACTCTTCAGGTTCTCCTAGGAAATGGTACAATCCTTCTTAGGATTAGGATTCCAAGATTTAGTATCCTTCTTGCCTGTACTTCTATAATTCTCCATTAGGCTTCTACTCACAAAGTTAGCAACCATATGGGAAGGTGCTATTTTATCTCTAAAAATTATTTGTTCCTCTCCTTCCATATTTGCTAGGTAAAGTGAGGGAGAACAAATTTCCAAAGGTCCTTAGCAATTTTTTCATGAAAAGGGCACTTCCATTACTGAACAAAGTCATAGAGGTTTTGAGATTTAACCCACTTCAAGTTAAGAGACATAAGGATTGAGTCCCAAACATCTCTAGCAAACAAGCAATGAATCATTAAGTGATTACAGGATTCAACTTCTTTACAACACATAATGCATCTATTCGGCATTTGGAACCCTCTTCTAATGAGGTTATCCATAGTAAGGATTTTGTTCTAAACAAGCAACCAAAAAAACATGTTAATTTTAGGGATAAGATCTTTATTACATACCTAAGAACAAAAAGGTTGATCATCAAGATAGATGAGAAGAGCTGAGGCAGAGGCAACTAAGAACTTTCCAATATTAGCAGGGCCCCATTGTTACAAGTAGCGATTACCGTTACACCAAAAGATCGACCGATTAATGCCTGATACAACCACTAGACTTATAGAAGACATAAGAGGAAATTAAGACATGTCACGAATCTTGAGGGGGGTGCTGAACAAGCTCTGATGCCACTTGTTACAAGTAGTATTTTCCGTTACACCAAAAGATCAACCTGTTAATGCCTGATACAACCACTAGACTTATAGAAGACATAGGAGGTAGTTAAGCCATGTCATGAATCCTGAGGGGAGTGTTGAACATTTTTCTAACACCGATATCAGTTCATTAGGTACATTTTCTCTAATAAACTAGTTGTTTAGTTGTTTATTCACCTCTTTAAATCTGATATCCCTCAATCCCAAGTCGATCCATTCTTCATTAATCCAGTAGTCACTCACCTTTTCCCCAATGGTCTCTTTACAATCCTAGATCATGTTTTTCCACTCCTCATTCTCTATAAGAGGCTTTTTTGTTAACCATTTATCATTCCAAAATTGAATCTTCCTGCCATTTCCCAACTTCCACCTATCTCCTTTACTGATCAAATTCTTACCCTTGCTAATACTGTTCCAGAAAAATGAGCTTTGGGTATCATTTTGAGATTGTAGGATACCTTCAAGAGAAGTGAGATGGTATTTTCTTTTAATTATAGAATTTCAGTCTTTTTCATCTTCAAAGATCCTCCAGCATTATTTGGCTAATAAAGATTTATTAGTATTAGTTATGTTTCTAATACCCAGCCCCCCCAGCTTCTTAGGTTTACATACCTTCTCCCAGGCCACCAGGCCAAGTCTCTTTTTCTCTTCTACTCCTGTCCAAAGGAACCTTTTTTGAATTTTTTCAATAAGGTCAACATACTTAAGAGGTATTTTGAACAGACTTAGAGCATAGGCTAGTATATTTTGAAGAGTAGCCTTCAACATTTGAACTTTTCCAGCTTGGCTAAGATTCACCCCTTTCCATCCAGCCAACTTGTTATGAAATTTGTCTAGTATTTCATTCTAGAAATTGGCTTCTTGTTTCAAGCATAGTGACAAGCCTAAATAAGGGGCAGGAAGCATCCCTATCTTGCAACCAAGAATCGAAGAGATTTTATTCATTCTATATTTAGGAGTGTTAAAAAAATATAGGAAACTTTTCTCCCAGATTATAAGTTGACCTGTAGCATTTGAGTAAACATTGAGGGCCTTTTTTAGATTCCTCACCTCTTTGACAGAAGATTCTCCCATAAGAATCATATCATCAACAAATTGTTCATGAGAACACTTTAGTCCTACAGTAGAAGGTTGAAGGCCAAAGATCTACCCTTGAATGACCAAGTTATTAATGAATCTCCCAAGGCTTTTAGCCATAATGGAAAAAAGGATAGGAGAAATGGGGTCTCCTTGTCTCAAACCCCTAGAAGGTCTAAAGAAGGGAGAGGAGCCCCCATTCACAATCACAGAGGAGGAAACCATAGTAACCAGTTGTATAATTAGTTTAACCACTCCCTAATCAAAGCCAAAAGCCTAAAATTTTTTGGAAAGTAGCTCCTAGTCCACCCTATCATAGGCTTTGGATAGATCTAGCTTCATCAAGAAGCCCTATTTCCTAGATTTCTCCAACGAATGGATATTCTCATGCACAATGGAATCTAGAATTTATCTCCTCGGGACAAAGCCATTATGTTGAGGAGAGATAAGATGAGGGAGAAGCTTTAAGAGTCTGGTAGTGAGGACCTTAGACATAATCTTGTACATGGAGTTACAAAGACTGATAGGCCTGAAAGAGTCAGTAGCATTAGCTCCTGATCTTTTCAGTATAAGGGCTATAAAAGTAGAGTTAAGTTCTTTAAGGATATATTTAGATCCAAAGAACTCTTTCATAGCACCACACACATCTTTCCAAATGATACTCTAGAATGATTGAAAAAAGAACATTTGGAATCCATTCGGACCAAGAGATGTTTCTCCTTCAAATGAGAAAATAGCCCTTTTAATTTCTTCATCCTTAGGAATAGATTTGAGATAATCATTATCCTTTGAAACCAGCAATGATGGAATGGATCTCAAAAAAGAGTTTTGATTCTCTTGGTTAAGAACTTTCTCTTTAGAGAGGAGAGAAGCAAAATAGCCCATCATTTCTTCCCTTATTTCCTCCTCTCTTGATAAAGTTCCCCTTGTAGTAACAAGAGAATTAATTATGTTCATAGATTTATGCTTCATTGCTGTAAGATGAACAAATCTTGTGTTTTTGTCTACCACTTTCAACCAAAGGGACCTAGATCTCTGTCTCCAATAGGTCTCTTCTTTCATTATGATGTTGTGATAGTCTACCGGGACTTGGTTTTCCAATTTTCTCATTTCTTCAATCAATCCAGTGCTTTGAATCTTATCTTGAATTTATTTTAAATCAATTTGAACCTTGCTCTTGGTTTGGAAAATATGACCAAAGACATCCTTATTCCACTGTCTTACTTTAGCTTTAACATTTGCCATTTTTTTTCCATTTCTTTTCCTTCCACTTTAATTTTCCACCAATCCCTTATTCTATTATCAATGTTTGGGTGAGCTAGCCACATTTTTTCAAATCTAAATGGGGTGTTTCCTTTTCCACTGAAGGGGTTTGCTAGAAAGGAAATGGGGTAGTGATCCAATCCAATATGATTGAGAAATGAGAGAGTGCAAGAAAACTTAGCATACCACTCATGAGAAAGGAGGACCCTATCAAGATTAACCTGAATAAGATTAGCACCCACTCTCCTATTAGTCTAGGTGTAATGAATACCTTCAAGATCAACATCCAACAAGCCTTCATTACTTATAAATTCCATCAAATCAACCCTACTTTTCACTTGTGTAAAATTCCCTCCTCTTTTTTCCACTTCTTTCAGAGGAGTGTTGAAATCTCCCATCATCGTCTAATTCTCATCAGGGTAATTTATCCTAAAATCATGAATCCTTTTCCAAAGTTTGAGTCTTCCTGATTTTGTATCAGGGGCATACACATTGATCAGAGTCCATGAGAAGTTATCCTTAATGCTACTTACTTTGACTGCCAAGAAATTCTTATCCTCTCTCAGCAGGTTGCAGTTAAAACACTTGGAATTCTAGTAAATGGTCAGGCCACCAGAAGCTCCCTCTGAGTCACTACCAAAATTCCCTCCATGCTTAAGTAGATTAATTTTAACCATCTTGTCTTTAACCATTTTAGTTTCTTGAATCAGAAGAATATCTAGTTTAGAATCTCTAACTATGTTCCTAACTACATCTTTCTTATGAGGACCATTAAGGCCTCTAATGTTCCATGATAAGATCTTCATTTAAGGTTTGGGGAACAAACCTGGTCGATGGTGAGTTGTCTTCCATCCGCTATGTTCTATTTTGCTTCTAGCTCCCTCTATTCTTTTTTAGATACTCTTCCTCTTTCTCTTTTAGGAGTGCCAGTATCTGCCTTTTGTTGTTGACCTCTTGTCTGGACACCTCCTTGTTTGATTTGTCCACCCTTTTTGCTTGATTTAGATGCCGAACATCCTAGTGAAGCCCTTGAACTATTTTTTCCTGATAAAGGAGTCTGGTCTTTATAATGTTCTATTTTAGGCTGGGGACCAGATCCTTTCCCATCTGGTGATTTTTTCTTAACTTGTATCCACAGGTTCTTGTTTTGCTCTACTTCAGCTAGTTCAGAATTGTCATTCTATCCTTTGAGTGGATCCTGCCTTGATTCAGAATCTAAAAGATTAGCATTCGAGGCTTCACTACTGATTTGATCTACCAAGGCTAAAGATTCATGGCCATCATTAGTCCCCTATTGTCCTAACTAGGAATCACTCCTTTTGGTAGAATCTAGACTATCTTCAACCCTGGAGATCAGCTTGGGATCTAATCCAGCTGAAAGATCAAGGGTCTCCTCGGAAGAGTTGATCGAACAAGAATTTTCCTAAGTTTTATTCTTCTCTTTTTGGAGAGTTTCCTCCTTTTGCTCTCTTGTTTCTTCCATCTCCATTTGAGGGGAATCCTGCTTCTCTTCAAAGTTAGGACAGGGGTTCTAGTCTTCAGGCGTTGTTTGGGATTTCTCTTTTTTTTCTCCACTCCCATTTCTTTTCTTTCTTTATCTCCTAATCTTCCTTGTCTATAGGAGGCTTTAGTGGGTAGTGCTTTGCCCAGTGACCAGAATTCTTACAAGTGAAGCAAGAAAAAGCATTGACTCATATTCTATTTCTTGTCTCCACTTGCCAACTTTTGAGTTAAGTGTTATTATTTGGGGTAGTTCTATCTTGCTGGATATTAACAAAAATCCTAACAAACACTTGTCTAGTTCAGGTTGTTGTCATCAGATCTATTGTTAGTAATTCACTAAAGGAACCTTCTATTGCAATAATTATGTGGTCATGCCAATATTCGAAGGGTAATCCAAGAAGTCTTACCCAGACAGGTGTAGAGATATAGAAACTTTCATTGTAATCCATATTCATTGACCATTTCAACAATGATAAAGAGGATTTACCCATCATCTAAGGGCCATCACACAGTACTTTTGAAAGGTCTTCTCCATTGGAAAATGAAAAGGAATAAAATCCTTTAGGCATAGTCGCTACGTCCACTTGTCCTTTGAGTTTCCATTTCTGGAAAGTGAAGGCTCTCACCAGGTCAATATTCGGTCTAGGACCCATAAATTTTCCTATCAAATTTAAGGCCATAATAGAAATAGGATGGTCCATGATTTGGTCAGGAATGTTAATACCTATCCCTCCCTTTAAAAGATCTCAAACAATATCAACCTTAGGGAAAGAAGATTTTCCAGATGGTTTGACCCGAAAAGGCCCAACCATTTTCACTTACCTTGGATCGAGATCCTGCCATGTGGGGAAACTTCTTGTTTTTTGTTGTCCCTTCATCTTTCTCAGAGGTTTTAGCATTTTCCACCTCTAGTCCCAAGATAGGACTGTTGTCCTTGTTGGGCTGCGCTAGGCTTGACCGACTGACACTTTCCCCCTCATTTGACAAAGGTCTTTCAACAATACCAGCTGAAAAATGCCCAGATTCCATAGCATTTCCAGGTTTAGGCACAGATTCCACAGCTTTTCCAGGAACATCTAGCTTCTCGTCTTGCCTCAAATTCAAATTTTTTTCTCCCGCCCTTTCTCCTCCTCCCTCCCGCTCCCACTCCATTAGTTATAATTTTCAATTAGAAATACTTTAGCACATAGTTAACTATGCAAACTAGTAAATTAAAATATTAAATTAATCAACTAAGCCATTTACTTATATTAGGATTTAATAATTAATTAAACCCTTTAAATCCAAATTTAAATCTTTTAATTTAATCAAAGGTATTTACTCAACATTAATAATTAAATGTTCTCTATAAAAAATATTACCACATCATAAAATATAAATTATTCCAATACCATAATTACTCCTAATTTAATTATTTAAATCAAATAATTCATACAAGCAAAAACACTTGACTCCCAAAATCTGAAAATCAACTAACTCCATAACAAGAAAACACCAAGGAAGGGTTCACGAATTCACGTCATCTTGATGCATTTAGATAGGAAACTCAATTAGAAACTTGTCCCTTAATTTAGGACAATATTGGCTTGGGTTGGGGTTTGGAACTCTATGTTATCTCCCCTCTCTTAACATTTGAGATATGGTGATAGGGCACGCTCATCCTGACAATTCAAGAAATTTGATGCCCGGTACTTGAAATCTTTCATAAAAGACAAGCATGTACATACTTGTATAGATATATAACAGACAATGGTGAGGATCAGTCAATCGTGTGGATCTCACAAGCAAGTAACTACAACTTCATCCGTTAGCCACATCAAGCACATCAAACAGAAATATAAAACACACATGCCAACCATACACATGCAAGTATGGGATTAGTAACACCATAAATGCAAATAACATCCTAATGTATAAATTATCATCAAAATATAACCATAAATATACATCATCATTTGCATTAAATTGACACGAAAATAACCATATTCATCTATTTGAAAACACATGATATAACACCTAATCCAAAGGTTCATATTTAATCAAATTAATAATCCAAATATCACTGAAATAATTAACGCACACATAAAAGTGGCCTAAAAGAGTTTGGTAAAAATAAATGAAAAGCAAACTATGGGGGGTACTACAATACCAAAAAAAGAAAATTGAACCCTAACACTAGGAGTATTTGAAAACTAAATTTTTTTTAACCCTAACCCTATAACTAATGAAACAATATAAGAAACTAAACCTAGCAATTATCAAATTTGTGTTGTTCTTTTAATCCAAACAAATCAACATGAGATAGAATCAAATCAAATCCCAAAACTTTTATAACACAACCACTCCATAATCTTAAATAAATACCAACCTCAACTTTGAACCTAATGTAATTATAATCTTTAAACAAAAATATTAATCCTAAAAGTAAATATAGACCAAATTGAATCTTAAACCTGATAGTAGATAGAGCTAATTCTAAACCCTAATCCAAATTAAACCCTACTCCTAAAACAAAAACTTGAAACTTAGTTCCCTAACAATAAAAATAAAAAAATTAAACCTAAACCAAATTGAATTGTAATCAAAATCCTAAAACAAGTTAAATTCTAATCACAAAACTAATTGAACATCAAACCAAATTAAACACTAACTCTAAACCAAAATTTACCCTGCCCTTAACAATAAATAAAACTGAACCCTAAAACTAGGAGTATTTGAACACTAAACAAAATTGAGCATTAACCATAAACCTAATGAAACCGTATAATAAACTAAACCTAGCAATTATCAAATTTGTGTTGGTTTTTTAATCCAAACAAATCAACAAGACATAGAATCAAATCAAATCCCAACCCTTTTAAAACATAACCTTAAACATTATTAAACCCAAACCTCACTCCATAAGCTTAAATAAATACCAACCTCAACTTTGAACCTAATGTAATCATAATCTCTAAACAAAAATACTAATCCTAATACTAAAAATAGACCAAATTGAATCTTAAATCTTATAGTAGATAGAGCTAAGTCTAAACCTGAATCCAAATTAAACCCTACCCCTAGCACATAAAAAATTGAAACTTAAAACTTAGTTAAAAATGCTAAAGAAAGATGCACCTGGTCCCTTCCTCATGCATGTTGGGTTAAAATTAAATTTTACAGGGTAGCGAAGGGTAATTATGGGCCACCTAGGTGTGGGGGAGTGGTAAGAGATGATAAAGCCTAGTGTGTGGCAATGGTGGCACTCCCCTTGGGATCTCAGACCAACCACCTTTATGATGCTATGAGATCTTACTAGACTTTTATCCTTACCAAGAAGCTTAACTATTACAAAGTTTAGATAGAGGGTGATTCAAAAAACATATTAATGTGTCTTAAAGGCCTTATCAAGGCTTCTTGGACCATTACTAATTTAATTATTTCTTCTATAAACATAATTAATTCTTTTGAAAATTTCTATATATCCCATGCCTATCAGAAAGTAAATTGTGTGGCTAACTGACTTTCCAATATTGGAGTCAAAGATGACATGGATGGGTGAAGAGGCTTTTAATGTTGATGTGAAAGCCATCCTTAACTATGATTGAACCCACAAAAATCTTGGTAAATTTTCTACAAGTTTCAATGAATGTATAAATTGATAAGTTTACGATGGTTGATTATGGAAGCTATCCAATTAAAAAGTTGGACTTTAAAATCACAAGGGCTCACATGTTTTATGGGTACCGAGCGTATCCATTCTTATTTTGAATGTTATTTTATGTGATTTCTCTATATTTTATTATTTTCATAGAGATAGGTGTTGGGATAATCTACAAAATTGTGAGAAAGGAATCATGGAGGGGATAGGAAGATATTTGAGCCTCTTGAGTGTGATGAATGGAAGGCTAACCCCATCATCTGGCACCTCCTTAGCAGAGGAAATATTACTGACTACATGCAGAGCCTTCATGGGGAAAACCCTATCATGATTAGGTTTTTCAAGAGAGAATGGAAAGATGGTAAAATTACCATTGATGGAAGCTTTGTGAGAGTGGATGAGGCCATGATTACTGAAGTTACGGGCTTGCCCCTTGAAGGGATGAATTTACACAAAGACAAGAAGCTGACTGATTTGGTCGTGAAGAGGCTTTCCAAGGAGGAAGATGAAAAGAAGAAGCTTGTTAAAAAAGATAGACCTACTATGTGTTGAAGGCTATAAAACTGGTATGGAGACAAGTTTTTTTTTCTATTATACAGTATATTACACTTCATAGTAGGTACACGAGAGTCTATGGGTATCATTTTGTTTTTCTGAACCATTTTTGGCATGATGACAAAGTCTCTTTTCCATATTATTTGCTTTGTTCTCTGAATACAAGCATAAAATATTCTAGGGAAAACCCTCATGGTAATCCTTCTCTACATGAAGGGCTCATGTTGTTAATTTATGAACATTTTAATGCCACGACTTTTGATCACCATGTTTTGAGGAATTATGACTTTGGGGATGAGAAGAATGATGTGGATGAAGATGATGATGGTGGGTGGATATTGATGTTTAGGAGGTCCTAGGGTCTTCCACTCCCATGAATAACCCTAAGAAGAAATGGAAGGGTAAATGTTAGGATAATAAGTAGAAAATGCAAATATTAACAAACAAGAGAGAACACAATAACATAGAATTTAACGTGGTTCACCCAATCCTTGGGCTACATCCACCAACAGTGAGTCAAATATCTTTATTATTACCCAGCGATTACAATCTGAAACCTACAACTCAATACCACCATAGGAAGCTACAATAATCTCTCTTACAATGAATCTTAAACCCTAAGCCCTTTTACAAGTATTTTTGACATAATGAAATTAGGGCAAAAATACCCCATCAGGGGCTCCACCCCTTGACCCCACCTGGGGCTCTACCCTAGGACCCTGCAAGGGGCTCTGCCCCTTGACCCCATGGAAAAGTCTGATTAGGCTCCACATACATAACAATCTCCCACTTGGAGACTGATCAGACTCCACAACAATATCCTCCCACTTGGAGACTAATCGACCAAAACCTGTAGCTCCCACTGGAATAATGAAACCATCCTGGACTCAGCTATTCTTTTATTATATTCGGTCTAGAAGACCAACCGAAGCTGAACAGGAATTTAGCTTCTCCCTTGTCACTACCTTTGTAAACATATCTGCTGAATTATCATCTGTATGTATCTTCTCCAACGTTAACTATCCATCATCCAACACTGACCGAATGAAATGATATTGCAATTGTATGTGCTTTGTTTTTGAGTGCAAAGCAGAATTCTTTGCAAGATGAATGGCACTCTAACTATCTAAATACAAATAATTATTTGCCTATGGATGTCCCAATTCTTCTATGAAGAATTGAAGCCATATCATCTCCTTGGCTACCTCTATAGCAGAAACATACTCTGCCTCTTTAGTGGATAAAGAATTCAACTTTTGTAACCGAAAAATCCAACTCACCGTTGTCCCACCAATAGTAAATACATAACCTGTAGTACTCCATCTGGTATCAATATCTCCTACCAAATCTAAGTCAACATAGCCATGAACAGTAGTAGAAGAGCCCCCAAATTGTAAACACTTATTAGATGTACCTCTCAAATATCTAAGAATCCATGTGACTACATTCCAATGCTCAATCCCAGGGTGACTCATATACCGGCTAACGACTCCCACTACATGTGCAATATCTGGCCTAGTACATACCATAGCATACATTAAGCTCCCTACAGTTGAAGCATAAGGTATCTTGGACATTCTTACCTGTTCTTCTGGTGTCTTTGGACACATTTCTTTAGTCAATTTCAAATGACCAAGCAAAGGTGTAGTGATAGCTTTGGCATCCTTCATGTAGAATCTCTACAACACCTTCTCAACATAATCAACCTGAGATAGAGTTAATTTTCTGTTCTTCCTATCTTTGTAAATTTTCATGCCAAGGATTTGTTTTGCTGCCCCCAAATCCTTCATAGCAAAAGATTTTTCTAACTGTTGTTTCAACCCCTTAATATGATCCATGTTAGATCCAGCTACAAGCATATCATCAACATATAAACATAGAATAATGTAGCTGTCATTATTTAACCTCTTGAAATAAAAAAAATGGTCAAAATTACATGAAGTGTATCCATTCTCATGTATAAAAGTATCAAATTTAATATACAATTGCCGAGGTGCTTGCTTCAGGCCATATAAACTTTTCTACAATTTGCACACTAAACTCTCCTTACCCTTGACCTCATATCCCTATGGCTATACCATATATATTTCTTCATTCAAATCACCATGAAGAAAGGTTGTTTTAACATCAAGCTGTTCTAAATGCAAATCTTCAGTAGCCACAATACTTAAAATAGTACAAATAGAAGTCATTTTAACGATTGGAGAAAAAATCTCATCAAAATCAATACCATGTTTCTGTGCAAATCCTTTTACAACTAATTTGGCTTTAAATCTTTTCTTTCCTCCATCTTTTTCTTTCAACTTGTAAACCCATTTATTCTGTAAAGCCCGTTTACCTACAGGTAACTGACATAAATCCCATGTATGATTTTTTAGCAAAGAGTCCATTTCATCTGTCATTGCAGACTCCCACTAAATTTTGGTATCCACCTGCATAGCTTCATTATAACATTCAGGTTCACCAACATCAGTTAATAAGATAGAATACAAAGAAGGTGAAAATCTATCTGGAGATCTACTTAGCCTTGTTGATCATCTAACATTCACTGGGGTGTGTGGTATTTGTTGTTGCTATTGTTGCAGAGCATAAGGAACTACTAGAACATTATCATTTGGAATATCATCCAGCACTACATAATCATTTTCTTTCTTCTCATACTGCTGCAACAGATCTTTGTACAATACTTTCTCATTGAATATGACATCCCTGCTTCTTACAATTTTATGATTTTCAAAATCCCAAAGCCTATAACCAAATTCATCAATGCCATATCCAACAAATACACATTTCTTTGACTTAGCTTCCAACTTGGTTTTGTTTTTAGAATCTATAAGTGCAAAAGCTTCACAACCAAAGGTTTTGAGAAAAGAATAACTCACCTTCTTACCACCCCATGCTTCCATTGGAATACCATAGTCCAATGGAGTAGAGGGGCCTCTATTGATTAAATAAACAACAGTGTTCACAACCTTTTCCCACATATTTTTGGGCAGCCTAGCATGCAACCTCATACTCCTTGCACGCTCCATTATTGTCCTATTCATGCATTCAGCCACTCCATTTTCTTGTGGAGTCCTTGGTATAGTTTTCTGTCTATGAATACTAGTAGAGGCACAATAATCTTCAAATTATTTTTTGCAATGCTCACCACCATTATCAGATCTGAGACATTTTAATCTTTTTCTAGTCTAATTTTCAACCAAGCTTTTCCATTTCTTAAAAGTTTCAAATACATCAGATTTCTGTCTAATAAAATATATCCATACTTTCCTAGTTGCATCATCAATGAATGTAACATAATACTGAGAGCCACCAAGGGAAGTTACTTGAGCTGGACCCCATACATCTGTATGCACAAGCTCTAATTTTTCTTCTTTTCCTTCCCACTCTTTACAAAACTGACTCTCTTTTGCTTTCCATACACACAACTTTCACAGAAATCCATATTAACACATTTCAAACCAGGTAAAACTTTCTTTGAATGAATTAATTTCATACCTTTCTCACTCATGTGCCCAAGTTTGTTGTGTCGCAGTGCTGTATCAGAATCTACAACAATGGTTTGATGTTCTTCTTGCTCAACTGTAGCCACTGTTCTTGAATATTCATTATCTTCTGAAACAATTAAAGTAAAAGGAATAGTATGACCTATACAAAGATATAAGGTGCCTACTTTCACACCTTTTGCTACTACTAAGGAACATTTTGAAACCTTCCAATTTTTATCATTAAAAGTAACTGTGCAACCCTCATCAGCGAGTTGGCCTACTGAAATTAAATTTCTACTCAGCCTTGGAACATGTCTTACCTCTTGTAGTAGCTAATGATTCCCATTATGCAACTTAATCTTGATTTTTCCTTTTCCAACAATTTGACAGGGTTCATTATCTCCCAAATAAACTAGCCCAAAATCCCCTTGGACATAATCAACAAAATAACCTCTATGGGGTGTAGCATGAAATGAAGCCCTCGAATCTAACACCCATGAATCATCAACATTTTCTAAAGATAAAAGCAAAGCATCATCTTTGGATTTGTTACTTACCACATTTGCCTCCTTGTTTCCATCATTTTTGTCTCCTTGATCTTTCTTTCAAGACCAACAATCTTTCTTCTTATGACCTGGTTTTCCATAGTACCAACAATAATTTGGCCCCTTGGATTCAAACCTCTTTCCCTTTGATTTGCCTCTTGATTTCCCATGATTTCCAGAGTTGTTTCCTCTATCTCTTGTTCTACCTCTGCTTTCTGCATTCAATACACTACCTGATGTGGATTCCCCTGAGCTTTTCCTACAAATATCCTCACTTAATATAACACCAATAACATCATCAAAATTTAAGGTATTTGAACCAGAAATAGAATTACTAATAGCCATTACCAAGCCATTCCATCTTTCTGGCAAAGAACACAAAATCAAGAGAGCCCTAACCTCATCATCAAAAGTAATTTTGACTGAGGATAACTGACTTGTAACTATATTAAACTCATTCAAATGATCAGCGATTGATCCACCTTCTACCATTTTCATATTAAATAAATGGTTCATAAGAAATACCTTGTTTGAAGCTGAAGGCTTTTCATACAACTTCGCTAGGGTGTCCATCAGATCTTTAGCTTTCATTGCTCTAGTAATATTGAATGCCACCGATTGTGCCAAGCATAAATGAATACTCCCCAGTGCCTTCCTATCCAAAATATCCCAATCTTCTTGAGACATTGCTGCCTCTTTCTTGGCTATTCCCTCTAATGGCTGCCATAGATCCTTCTGATAGAGATAGTCCTCCATTTCCATCTTCCATAACTGTAAGTTCTGCCCATTAAACTTTTCAACCTTCAGCCTACCCTCGTCTTCCATTTCTCCCACTTGACCGAGAGACTCTCCCACTAAATCGTGAGACCCGCTTCAGAGAATAGATGAAAGAATGAATGAAATAACCTCGCTCTGATAGAACTTGTTAGGATAATAAGCAGAAAATGCAAATATTAACAAACAAGAGAGAACACAATAACATAGAATTTAATGAGGTTCACCCAATCCCTAGGCTACGTCCACCAACAATGTGTCCAATATCTTTATTATTATCCAGTGATTACAATATGAAACTTGCAACTCAATACCACCACAAGAAGCTACAATAATCTCTCTTACAATGAATCTCAAACCCTAAGCCCTTTTACAAGTATTTTTTACTTAACAAAATTAGGGCAAAAATACCCCATCAGGGGCTCTGCCCCTTGACCCCATGGAAAAGTCTGATTAGGCTCCACATACATAATAGTAAAGACCCCTCATCTCTTAAGCCCTCTTTTAACAAGATTACCAAACCCCAACCAAGTAATAGTAAGCAAAAAAGTGTGGAGGAGGAAGAAAGTTCATCTGAGGAGGAATAAAGTGAGGAGGATTGGGATACTAATACGGATTGTCCCCCTTGTAAGAAGTTGAAAAGGAGTGGCAGATCCCTTATTAGTCAGGGAGGTAAACTCACGCCTTCCTCAACTACCAAGAGAGCCTAAAAACCTCCCCTAGTGATAGGAAGTAAAAAAATGTGGACTTTGAGAAGGATGTTAGTGCTCTCCCTTGAAGGAAAAAATTTGAAAAATGTGGGTTTTGAGGAGGGTAATATTCCCTTGTCAAATCTAAGGAGAGTGATGAGGAAGATATAGAGACCATAGATGTTATTGATTTGAGTGAGCTGGTCTGACATAATAGAGAGTTCTCCATTATTTTCCTGTAAACGACCAAGGAATGTGTCATAGATTTTTATAGGCTCATTAGCTATGTTTTTCATGAGGTCAAGTACATCAACATAAAACAAAGAGCTCTCTCTAGGAAGATGGAGAATTTACCCACCTCTGGTGTGGGAAAAGGGAGCAACATTGTGCCTGTCACTACTAATGATCTGTGGACTTCCAGTGAGAAGACTATTTCTCTAGATGATATTGCTCATCTGTCGAAGGATGTCGAATCCCTTAGGGCTAATCATGAGAAGAATTTTTGGGAAATAAATCCTATGATTTCTAAAATGGGGTCCACTTTGAAGAAAATAGGAAAAAAAAGCCACAAGATCCTTAAGGCTTCTATGAAACACATGAAGATACTTGTTGGGAAGTTGGACAAGACAAATCAAGATAGGGCGATTGTGGAGATCGAAGGTGACATGGATGTTGGCTTAGATGATATTTTTGGACCTAGTAAGAGGACTCGTGTAAGCATGAATAAGAAAGCTATGAATCCAAACAAAGATATTGAAGATCTAAAGAGAGATGGTATAAATTTGGAGAATTTGGAGATGGAAGTGACTAAACTTATTAAAAAATTTGTTTGGTTTGTTTTATGCTTTGTGTCTACTTGCTATTTTTTTGGTCTTTGGTTGTGTGTTGACTTTGTCTCTTTTTGTGCCATCTTTTTTTATAGTTGAATGTTATTCATAGTTTCATTTCTTTCTGGAATTTAATGCTTTTATCTTTTTAACTCTGATGTAGTGGGTTTCACATCCCTAAAACTTATTTTTACGTAATAAAACATAATAATAAAAAAATTAAACCTAAACCAAATTGAATTGTAATCAAAACCTTAAGGAAATTTGAGCCCTAATCACAAAACTAATTGGACATCAAACCAAATTAAACACTAACTCTGAACAAAAGTTTACCCTTCCCTTAACAATAAAGAAAACCGAACCCTAACACTAGGAGTATTTGACCACTAAACAAAATTAAAACCTAACCCTAAACCGAATGAAATAATATAAGAAACTAAACCTAGAAATTATAAAATAAGTGTCATTCTTTTAATCCAAACAAATCAACAGGACATAGAATCAAATCAAATCACAACCCTTTTAAAACACAACCTTAAACATTATTAAACCCAAACATCACTCCATAAGCTTAAATAAATACAAACCTCAACTTTGAACCTAATGTAATTATAATCTTTAAACAAAAAAATTAATCCTAAAAGTAAAAATAGACCAAATTGAATCTTAAACATAATAGTAGACAGAGCTAAGTCAGAACCCCAATCCAAATTATATCCTACCCCTAACACATAAAAACTTGAAACTTAGCTCCCTAACAATAAAAAAAAATTAAACCTACACCAAATTGAATTGTAATCAAAACCCTAAAGAAAGTTGAAGCCTAATCACAAAACTAATTGAACATCAAACCAAATTTAACACTAACTCTAAACCAAAATTTACCCTGCACATAACAATAAAGAAAATTGTACCAAGTAACACTAGGAGTATTTGAACACTAAACAAAATTAAACCCTAAACCTAAACCTAATGAAATAATATAAGAACCTAAACCTAGAAATTATCAAATTTGTTTTGTTCTTTTAATCTAGACAAATCAACACAACATAGAATGAAATCAAATCCCAACCCTTTTAAAACATAACCTTAAACATTATCAAACCCAAACCTCACTCCATAAGCTTAAATAAATACCAACCTCAAATTTGAACATAATGTAATTATAATCTTTAAACAAAAATATTAATCCTAAAACTCAGAATTGACCAAATTGAATCTTAAACCTCATAGTAAAAAGAGAAATGTCCAAACCCCAATCAAAATTAAACCCTACCCCTAATACATAAAAAATTGAAACTTAGTTCCCTAACAATAAAAAAAATTTAAACCTAAACCAAATTGAATTGTAATCAAAACCCTAAAGAAAGTTTAAGCCTAATAAAAAAACTAATTGAATATCAAACCAAATTAAACACTAACTCTAAGCCAAATTTTACCTTACCCTTAACAATCAAGCAAACTATACCCTAACACTAAGAGTATTTTAACACTAAAATAAATATAACCCTAAACCTAAACCTAAACCTAATGAAACAGTATAAGAAACTAAACCTAGCAATTATCAAATTTGTGTTATTCTTTTAATCTAAAGAAATAAAAATGACATAGAATCAAATCAAAATCCAACCCTTTTAAACACAACCTTAAAAATTATTAATCCCAAACCTCACTGCATAAGCTTAAATAAATACCAACCTCAACTTTGAGCCTAATGTAATTATAATCTCTAAAGAAAAACTCTAATGCAATTGTAATCAAAACCCTAAAGCTAGTTGAGACCTAATCACAAAACTAATTAAACACTAACTCTAAACCAAAATTTACCACACCCTTAATAATAAAGAAAATTGAACCCTAAAACTAGGAGTATTTAAACACTAAACAAAATGAACCCTAAACCTAAACCTAATAAAATAATATAAGAAACTAAACCTAGAAATTATCAAAATTGTGTTGTTCTTTTAATCCAAAAAAATCAATAGGACATAGAATCAAATAAAATCCCAACCTTTTTAAAACACAACCTTAAACATTATTAAACCCAAAACTCACTCCATAAGCTTAAATAAGAACCAACCTCAACTTTGAACCTAATGCAATTATAATCTTTAAACAAAAATATTAACCCTAAAACTAAAAATAGACCAAATCGAATCTTAAACCTTATAGTAGACAGAGCTAAGTCTGAACCCTAATCCAAATTAAACCCTATCCCTAACACATAAAAACTTGAAACTTAGTTCCCTGATAATAAACTAAAGTAAATTTTAAACCTAAACCAAATTGAATTGTAATTAAAACCCTTAAGCAAGTTGAACCCTAATCACAATACTAATTGAAAATCAAACCAAATTAAACACTAACTCTAAACCAAATTTTACCTTACCTTTAACAATAAAGAAAATTGAACCCTAACACTAGGAGTATTTAAACACTAAAAAAATTGAACCCTAACCCTTAACCTGATGTTCAAAATAGTATAAGAAATTAAAGCTAGCAATTATCAAGTTTGTGTCATTTTTTTAATCCACACAAATAAAAAAGACATAGAATTAAATTAAATCCCAACCCTTTTAAAACACAACCTTAAACATTATTAAACCCAAATCTCACTCCATAAGCTTAAATAAATACCAACCTCAAGTTTGAACCTATTGTAGTTATAATCTCTAAACAAAAATACTAATCCTAAAAGTAAAAATAGATGAAATTGAATCTTAAACCTTATAGTAGACAGAGCTAATTCTAAACCTGAATCCAAATTACACTCTACCCCTAACACATAAAAACTTGAAACTTAGTTCCCTAAAAATAAATGAAAAATAAATTTTAAACCTAAACCAATTTGAATTGTAATCAAAACCCTAAAGCAAGTTAAAGCCTAATCAAAAAACTAATTGAACATCAATCCAAATTAAGCACTAACTCTAAACCAAATTTCACCTTGCCCTTAACAATAAAGAAAATTAAATCCTAACACTTGGAGTATTTGAACACTAAACAAAATTGAACCCTAACCATAAGCCTAACGAACCTGTTGAAGAAACTAAACCTAGCAATTATCAAATTTGTGTCATTCTTTTAATCCAAACAAATCAATAGGACATAGAATAAAATCAGATCTCAACCCTTTTAAAAGACAACCTAAACATTATCAAACCCAAACCTCACTCCAAAAGCTTAAATAAATACCAACCTCAACTTTGAACCTAATGTAATTATAATCTTTAAATAAAAATATTAATCCCAAAACTAAAAATAAACCAAATTGAATGTTAAACCTGATAGTAGTAAGAGCTAAAACCGGACCCCAATCCAAATTAAACCTTGCCTCTAACACATTAGAACTTGAAACTTAGTTCCCTAACAATAAACAAAAATAAAATTTAAACTTAAACCAAATTCAATTGTAATCAAAACCAAAATGTAAGTTGAAACCTAATCACAATACTAAATGAACATCAAACCAAATCAAACACTAACTCTAAACCAAAGTTTATCCCGCCCTTAACAATAAAGAAAATTGTAGACATTATCAAATTAGCGTCATTCTTTTAATCCAAACAAATCAACAAGACACATAATCAAATCAAATCTCAGCCCTTTTAAAACACAACCTTCAATATTATTAAACCCAAACCTCACTCCACAAGCCTAAATAAATACCATCTTTAACTTTGAGCCTAATGTAGTTATAATTTTTTTTAATGAAAGTTGCACTCGAGATGCTAAGTATGAGACGTAGTAACCCCGTGAAATATGGAAAGACTTTTAGGTATGTGGGTGTACCTATAATGAAAATTAAACTCCGGATTGTGGGCCAACTTCCCTTGCTGATCAGCTAAAACTATCTTTCCAAAGGAAAAGATATAGAAAGATATGCTGAAATTGAAATCTATATCTAAAATGGGTGATGCACCAAATTATGTATTTCAAACCCCCTTAACAACTTAGAGATTCACAATAATGTTGGAAAGGTAATATTTGTTCACAGCTCAAACCCACTAACACAATTGAATAAAGGCTAAGCAACAATTTCTTAGAAAGGGAAGATGATTTCCACAATCTGAAATACTGATACCAAATTAGAACAATATGCAATTGAACTAATGATAATACCATGTGAAAGGATTGAATACCTGAATATAACTAATTAGAGGGTTTTGCCAAAACCACAAAAATCAAATCAAATCCACAAAACCAACACAAGAATATGCCAAATAAGAGAAGGATCAATCTATACTATATCAATATCAAGGGAATATGCTGCTACAAAAGTTTTAAGAAATGAGTTACAATCAATATGTATGATTTATACAATGTGAAAAAGTAAGAAAGAAGAAAGAACCCCCAAAAAACATCCTCAGGCATTAACCTTATAGGAAGGTTATCCTAAAACAAACAGGAAGCCATCTCCAAGTGAATTGCTCCTCCAAACTCTCAAAATAGAGCTCAAATTCATATGCATCAAAAAATCATGCATAAAAAGGTGTATATCTCATCAAATATGCATTAAAACCTCCTCAAACTCTCAAACTATATGTGTACATGGACTAAACAATCAATTGGACTCCAACTGAACTCAAAATGATAAAAAAAAATAGCCTCATAGTTTACCCATTACTGCTAAAGAAAAAGAAACTCCTCCTTACCCCAAGAGAACTCAAAGTCTAAAAAAATCAGCCTCCTACCATGTATAAAGAATTTAAGAAAGAATTCAACCTCCACTTATTTACATAAAATAATTAATTATTATTATTTTTATAATCCAACAATTAATTATTGTTATTAATAATAAGAATCATGCAAATAATTTTTCCTTCTTTATTTCATTATTAATATGTAAAATATTTAATATATATTAAATAATAGATGTTGTTGTTTAATAAACATTAAATATATTACAAAAATCTATATTAATAACGATAAAAAATAGCAATTATATTTTAACTTATATATGCTAAGTGGTAGATAATACACCTAACATACACAATTGAAATATGAATTTATTACTTTTTATTAAAAAACACAACCTTCACCATGCCCTAACTAATAAAAAAGGGTTCAAGCCCTAATTTACATTCATTTTGCACTTTTGACATTCTGAAGAGTTCTTCTATGCTCGGTGGTGCACTAGGGTTTGTTTGTGTTTTCTAATGCATCTCTAAGAGATGAGATTTTTTGGGGAATCATTCTTCATACTAGGTATCATGAGTTTCCTTTCTTAACAAAACTATGGACTCTTACAAGTTTTACTACTGGAGTACTCGAAGACAACACTAAAATAATAAACTCTTTTTCTTTAGAAAAGAATGAGGGATTCTTTTTTTTCTTTTAATTTTGGTCTCTGTTATATTAGTTTCAATTAGTTTTATCCTTATTAAAGTTTCATTTATATGGGTATCTTCACTCCACTATCTTTATATGGTCTCATATTTTCCTTGCATTCCCTAAGAACCTATACAAACCTTTATTCAAAATTTTGAATGCATGAAATTGTGGCTCCTATTGTGCATCATTTTGATCCTTCAAGGGTTTCTGGTAAAGAAAATGAGTAAGCCTTGATTGGAACACTTGGAACATTTGAAACAAGAAAAAATCCTCTAACAGTAGTGATGATCCTGGTAATAAAAGTGACAAAGAGAAATTCAAGGACAATGAAGATGATGTAGATGACAATAGCCCTTTGTCTCAGGGAAAGGGAAATGCCAATGAAGATAATGCTAAGGAGGAATCTTGTAATGAGTAGAGAGCCCAAGAAAAAAGGACTAGAGTCTTGAAGAAAGAGAGCAGGAAGAGGATATGAAGGAAAAAGACATACTGGAAGAAGATGAGGAGGAAGAAGGAGGTAAAGAAGAGGAAATTGAAGAGGAAGAAAAAGAAGAAGAAGGATTTGAAGAGGAGGAGGAAGCTGGTCAGGATTTCCCTACTCTAGATGAAAAAGAAGAAGAAGAAACTGAAACAGAGGATGGAAAGGGCCAGGATAGCAATAAGGATGGTAATAGCCATAGGGAGGACCCCTTAGGACTCCTGATGGGTGCTACTACTTTGGAAGAGGTCAAGAATGTCGAGGGTCATGGTATTCATTTGGACAATTGGATCACACAAGAGATGTAGGAAATGAAACTCCATCTTCAGGCTATGGAAGATACTACGAACACCCTGACAACAAAGCTGGAGATGCTGGAAAAGAAGTTTTTGGATAAGGTAAAAAATAATAACCGGAATGAGGATATGGTTGCTGAAATCAAAATGATGGTGGACAAAAAGTTAAAATATTTAACAGAAAAAATTAGTTACAATGGGAACATGATAAATGAGGTCCTGAAAGATATCAATAAGGGCCTTAGTGCTGCTATTATGAACCTAAAAATTTTGTACAACTATCTGGAAAAAAGCCTGCTAGAAAAAATGACCATAACAATTGATGATGATGTTGGGAATCTTGGTTTGGGTATGAGAACTAGAGGTCACACTCAAAGGAAGGTCCTTGAAACTCCAAAGGAAATGAAGGATCTAAAAGATGTTATCCAGAAGATGGAGGACCTACAGATGAAGGCGGAGAAAATGATAAAAACCAAATAGTCTATTCTGGGTGGTTACTGGGCATTTGCTGGTTATTTTGCTAGTAACTATTTTATTTTGTTTTGGTTATTGCTTCTAGGGTTGTGTCGGTCCTGATTTTGTCTTTTTAGCAGGCATCTCTTTTTGTAAAGCTCAAATGCTATATCTTTATGTTTTTTTGTAAATGGTTTTGGGTTCCATGCAAAACCTATTTTTAACTTAATCAAAAACATTTGAAACCCTTGGTGATTTTCTTATTTAGCTTGCAAGCTTTCCATCTTCTGAGTCTGAAATTTTTTGGGAACTATCATTGTAGATAAGTACATGAAACCATAAATAAAACTTAACAAACCTATAGATATTGTTTTTGATGAAGTGAAGGTTGGTGGATCCAATTAAGGACCGGCTGACCTTGCAACCAAACCAATACACAACAACAACAATAAAAAATCTAAAATAGAACATAAGTCTTTATTCATCAAACCATTGATTACATGCAATGTATCAGGTTGTAAGGTCTTCCCGGTTATGGCTAGATACAAAGAAAGTAACAATCTACAAGATCTTAGAGGATCCAAATCTTTTCCACAACATCAGTAATCAGCTAGCCCAGGTCTGCAACATGCAACATGCTGGTAGGCACCCAGGAAAGATCTAAACTTGTACTCAAACTTCCAAGAAATCTCCATGTTCCTAAGCTCATAGGCTCCTAACTTCCTTATCAACCTCCTGATGCCCCCAAACATCTACCCAAACACCCACTTAAATACTAAATCCCATCCATAAGTCAGCTCTACATGATATACAAATATTAAATGCCAAAACATTAGTCGGCTCTCAAATAGCCTTACAAATAAAATAAACTCTCCAAGATGGCCCCAAATAGTCATCAGATCCACAAAGAAGAATGAAACATGCTAGATCTAGGTCCCAACACATCCAACGATCAATCCACAACATGAGAAGTGTGACCCAAATCAACGGAACCAGTCGGCCAAGCCGATCCATCCAAACAAACCAAGTCGGTTAGCAAGAACACCGAGAAACAAAGAAATAATTGAGTGCCAAAAAATGACCACACAAAGCATGACTGAGCAACGTAGTTATCACTGAGCACTAGAAGCAACTGACACCTTCAGTCACCGAGCATTCTTTAGAGACCAAGCACCCCGGTAACCACAGAAACTGAGCAACCAGTCTCCCAAACTGAGCAAGTACTCCATCAAACCAAGATTAAAACTAACAATCTACCTTCAAAGACAAACATATTTTTGGTTGATACAGGATTGCCAAGAATCCTAGGATGGTCTTGCATCAGTTTTGTTTATTATGGCTTCATATGGGTTTTAAATCTCTACACATTATATTATACAAAAGTTTATCTCCTTTCAAATCTGACTTTATTTTCCAAAACCCTTTCATATATGATGATCTAGCATTAACCTAGATTTGGTTTCTTTACTTCTGTATATGTGAATGTGGGGTTTCACGCATGTTGCAAGTTATAATTTTTATGTTCAAACCCCTTACTAGATTTTTATTTCTTTAACATTCAACCTTATTCTATCATTATGATTACATGGTTGCATGTATTCACAACCCTTTGATTCTCCCATACACTATATCATGAATCTTCAAGTATCTTTGAAACTCAACATGTATACTAGTGAATCTATCTTCCACTAGTACATTTGAGGCCTAATTATGCAAACTATCTATTGGATATTCAATGACTATCTGTTGTATATTTGACAGAATACAACATCAGATTTATTGCATCAAAAATTGTAACAGAAATAGTAATCATCACCTTTCTGACACACATATCTATCGAAAAGAAGAACACAAATACACAGTTTACTATAGCATTTCTGATGGCACATTTATCGGAAGTATAGCATCCCCGACAGTTATCCAATAGTTGTGCGGTGAGTTTTGCAATGTTGAAATCGTCGGTACTATAACATCTCTATTGACAATGGGCATCGAAACTATAGCATTTCCAATGGTTGTGTGGTGACTTTGGCAATGATTAATCTGTTGGTACTATAGCATCTTCATCACAAAGATGCGTAAAAAATGGAGCATCTCCAATGGTTGTGTGGTGAGTTTTGCAACGTCCAATCCATTGGTAGTATCACATCCCCATCAAAAATGGGAGTCAAAAATTAAGCATCTCCAGCAGTTGTGCAATGACTTTTTTGATGGTCTATCCATCGGTTTTAAATCATATCATCACACAAGGGCATCAAAAACATAGCATCTGCAATGGTTGTGCGGTGGCATGTGTGACGATAAATCTATCAGTAGTATAGCATCCTCATCGCAAATAGGCATCAAAAATGTAGAATCTACAATAGTTGTGTGGTGACATGTGCGACGCTTAATCTGTTGGTAGTATAGCATCTACATCAAAAACCAGCGTCACAATTGATAATCTCCAACGGTTGTTTGGTGACATTGTCGACGGTAATACCGTCAGTTGTATGGAATCCATGTTGAAACAGTTCTTAGGGGCATCAAAATTGTGATGGATATGGAGACTAAAGATAACACAGCTCAAGAGGCCATAACAATTGGTCTCCATCTTTGGTTCATATTACTAAAAAAATGGTTTACGTTTCATTAGCTCATCAAATGCGGGGATTTGAAAGATTTTAATAGAATATTGTCATGATAACGTATATTATTTAAGTTGATGTTGCATGAATTTATCTACTTCACACACTTGAGGACTACTAGGATAATGATAAAGAAGCATCCCCTCTTGTGCCCTGCATTATTCACTTAGCGTCGAATGTAATAAAGTGTGTTATTACGTTCGAGGCTAAGTGACTAATGCAGGCCACGAGAGGGGATGCTTCTTTATCAATGTCCTGATAGTCTATAAGTGTACAAAGTAGATAAATTCATACAACATCAACTTAAATAATATACGTTATCATAAAAATATTCTATTAAAATCTTTCAAATCCCCGCATTTGATGAGCTAATAAAATGTAAACTATTTTTTCAGTAATATGGACCAAAGATGAAGACCAACTATTATGGTATCTTGAGCTCTTCTATCATTAGTCCTAGCTACTAGGTAAGGTCTAGAAGACTTATACCTATCGATAGTCGTTCATAATCACTGCCTTGCCTTTATGTACACTGCATAGTATCAAATATATTACTAAAGGTGAAGAGAAGGTAGAAAATATGAATGGATAAAAGAAATGACAGATACAATAATAGTATCTTGTTGTTTACCTTCTCATAATTGACCAAATAGTTGATTCCTTTAGACCTCTAGTATTGATGAGCTGCAAAATCGTAACAGGTTTTGATGGTTTCATGAACAAAAGACTACGAACAATTTTTTTTTGTCCCTGGGACCCTGAAATATTGAGCTTCTCTTTGTTTCAAGAATAGTTTAACATTCTCTACTTAACGAGGCTAACCACGTGAAGGTGGAAGCTCATCTGACCCCTCCTAGGAGCCTCTTATGACCCCTTATGACACTTTAAGACCTATAAGATGTATTCTTAAGAATCATAAAGGGTCATAAGGGGTCTAAAGACACAACAGTTGAGAAACAAAAATGTAGGCATCATGGTCACAATTATTTAGAGATACAAAATAATTGAGTGGTATACCCAGATGATGCAACGCAACCACTACTCCTCTGGTTCAAAATTGACATTGTAGGGTCCAAAAATCATAGATAAGGAATAAATTGAGAGAGTGGAGGGTCCTTATGGCCCTCAGGCCTCCTCTCTCTCATTTTATTCCTCTCTGTCTCTGTTGTATTCAACTTAGCCATCGTTATCTATGGTTTTTGGATCTTATAGTGTCAACTTAGAACCGAAGGAGTAGTGGTTATGTTGCATCGTCTGGGTATACCACTCAATTATGTTGTGTCTCTGTATACACTTAAAAATGGCTTCATTAATTAATTAAATATTTATTATTTAATTAATAGTTATTTCCCCTATTTATTAAATAGATTATTCAATTTATTTAGTAAATTCATTATAGTCTATTCCTCTATCCTAAGTCTTCTAATTAGTCTTATTAAAGTGATTTAATTAAATATACAATCACCTAAATATGACTAAGTCCCCTAGTCTACCTCACCTACCTAGTCACCTGACACATCACTTTGGCTAAAATAAATAATTATTATTAATTATTTATTGATAATTATTCTCACCCACACATGTCCTATTATTAAGGGCTATGTGGCCTCATAGGACTTGGTCTCATGACCACATGTCATTTCTTAAACCAAGTCAAGAGACATGCCCTATTCCTAAGGGGCTTCTCAAGCCACCTCTAAGGGTCAAAGGTGACTCATTGGACACTTGTACAAAGAGTCCTCATGAGGAAAAGGTCTCTCCCTCTTTCTCTCTTGGGTCTTTGTGAGACACTTGACATTTGTCTATCCCTTCCACCTTGTTCTCCTCCATGTCAATGTGAGAGGAACATCATCCCTATTATTCCTCTCACATTCCAACTACATCCCCCTTTCTCTCAACTCCTTCAACCAAGTCAATCATAGCCCTAGGATCTTCCACCTTTCATTCTCAACCATAGGATTGTTCCACCTAGGCCTAGATCCTCCAAAAATCTATAAAAGGAGCCTCATTTCCCCTTTGAGAGCTAATAGAAAATAGTGAATAGGCAATCAAGCATTCAAGAAATAGGAAATTAACAAATCAAGCATCCAAGACTCATTATCAAGCATATTCATATCATTTTGTGAAGCATCCACACTATCATCATCTCATTTGCATAATTAGGATTTAGTTTTGCATTCAATCATTCAATCTCCACACTTTGGTATCATCTTGGGCAAAGGAGCTTCAAATTGAAAATCTGAGAGCTCAACACATCCAAGAAATCAAGGCTAGGAGGGCAATGGAGACAAGCTACATGGTAGGTGAAGGTAACACCTTATTTTAGCTTCATTTTTAATTGTATTCTTCATTGTTGTTTGCTAATTAGTTAGATTTATTAATCTTAGAATAGTTAATTTATCATTTATAGTAGTTAGACATCTAATTTGCATACAGTCTCCAAAGAATTGTGACCATGATGCCTAAATTTTTGTTTCTCAACTGTTGTGAGATTAAAAGTCTTCTAAGGAACATGTCGTGTCTATGTGGAACTAAGTAGGATTGTCACCAAAGGGGGTTCTGGATTAGAAAACTCCCTGTCACTTAATAATTATGAGCCCATCAATGGTATACTAATTGTTTAGGATTGTAAGTTTAGGGCATTTTTCTTGAATGCATTATACCCTTGGCGTACTTCATGGAAACATTTTGCATTAGGATTACAGGAAAATGTAAACCAAGATTCATATAGAGAAAGGTGTTGCTCTTGGAAAATGGTTGATGGCGATTAATGAAGAAGATTTGAAAATGATGATTAAACCAATTCAGATTGGTGCAACATTCTCAAATCTTCTTCATAATCATCATCAAGTGAACATTTTCAATTCTTCTTCATCACTCATTATCTCAGTATTCTACAATCATCTTCTGTCAAATGATTATCCTCAAAAAATAAGTCATGAAAATGACTAAACAAGACAATAACACATGAAATTGTGAACAAGTAATAATTTTTTATTTAAATTCAAACAAAAACATGTACTAGGGGCTAAACCTAAGTCTTGGGGGCTCATCGTTGATGGCCTTGCCTATGTCAACCACAGAGACTTTGTACTTGGGTACTTAGGTTTACAATTTGAAATAGGGACAAAATCCTTTTCAAGGTTAGATTATGCAAGTAAATTCCAAGGGGGTTTCTCATTTACACAAGACACACTCTATAATTTTGGCATATATAGGTATTTTCCTCTACAAATTTGCTATGATAATTTCTCATACCTTATTTGTTGACATAATATGTTAAATAAATAATGAAACCTATAAAATTTATTTCCATATCCTCTACAGTTTAAGAGAAGATTTATGTGCAATACCATTCACTAGCCTCTATAAAGAACAACAATCAGACTTACAAAACGAAGATCATAATAGAAAAGATAGGTAAAAAAAATAGAAATTAAACAACACAATTAAACTAATTAGATCATACTAAGGTATTGGAAAGAGCTTAAATTAACACAACCTCCCCTCATAGATTCATTTAAATGCAACTTCACCCCATAAATTAATTTAACTGCAACCAAATCGAGCCTAATTCAAACTCCAAGTGAGCAGACATCAAAACTATGTCAACTATTTAATAGAGTCTGGAAAGATGGAATTCTGACCTGTACTTTGCTTGTTATATCATCAATACTATTTGTGACTTTGTACCCAGTCAAACCCAGCACGAGCTCCTTTTTAATGAACCATAGAACACAATAGGTACTGAAGAATAAGCAATAATTGGCTGATAGGATTAATCTTAAAAGATATGTTCGAGTCATATTGGACTATCTGAAATATGAGTCCAATGTACCCTTATAATTTAATATATATTCTTTTCCCTACCAAACTCTATGAGATAATTATGATTTTAGGAACTACAAATTTTTTTTGAGTATATTTAGTGTTCAGTGTTGCTAATGTTTTTGTGATACATGGTATTTGTCTAAAAGACATAAAGAGCAAAAGAAAACAATACATTACATCTGCAAATTTATCATTGTTCTTGGTTTAAAAACTCAATGTCATGACTCATATTTTTTGACTTTCTATAAAATGTTAAATTATATTAAATTAAAAAATTCATGTACCCAAGTACCCTTGTCCCCTATTTTGAAAAATAATCATACCTGTACCCGTACCTAAAGTACCCAAGTACCCACGTCCCCGTGCAACCTTGTTGATTTATAACTGAGTTGCATACCTTGATTTGTTGGGAAGGTGAGATTCCTCTCTTTTCCTTATAATTGTATATATATTTTTTGCATTTTACATTATCTCTAAAAGAAGAATGTTGATTGAATGTAAATGTCATTTCAAAAATTGACTGTGGACAACACTATGAATGTTAGGCACTATATTTCAATCCTTGATCAATAAAATTTTAGTGATTCAATATAGAGATCAACAAACATGGTGCAACTGACATAGGCACAAATGAAGTAGGTTCTTATAAGGTAAAGATTCACAATAAAGAAGAGGAAAATGTAGTTCATACAAAGAAATAAATAGGGTTTGTGATCAATGTGATCAAAATATGATTATATAACAGTGGAGAGGTCACTTATTTTTAGCAGAGATAGAGAAGCATTATTCCATGATACTTTAATAGAGGTCTAAATGTAGGCATAGCAATGAGAGTCCAGATATGTATAGCTCAGAGAGACACATATCATTCATAATAGTGGATCATCATGATTCACTGTTACAAACATGTATCTCCTCAATGGACTATGGTGACATGGGTGATGTAGTTACCCTATCATGGTTAACAAGGTTCTCAGATGATCAACATTATAATACAAATGACAAACAAAGGACAATCAAAGTGAAATGAGATTAAGGGCAAATCTAATTTCAGAACCATAAGCATGTTGTCAAATGACAGAGATGGAGCAGTCAGGGACACCAAGAGGCAAGTACAGGATAATTGTTGCTACAGGACAACATATTGCTACATGATTACAATATTTAGCTACAGTCAGTGAGTTTTGTAACCATAATACCCACATTTAAGATACTATATTGGACATTACACAACATATTTATCCTACGCCAAACTTAACTATTTTGTTATATATATATATTTTTTAAATAACATACCATTTTAACTAAACCAACAATTTAAGATCCTACTTGTTATAATGTTTGTCTATAATACAAGAAGGAAATGAAATAACTTTAAACAATATCTTGCCTTAATATTCAAATAACAATCATAACATTTTGTCAATAGTTAACATGGAATTCAAACCTAAAGTAGAAGGAGAAATTTAGTGCAATCATTGAAACCTATTTTCAAGATACGAGGGACTATTTTGAGTTTTTAATTTCAAATTTTGAAATATATTTTCTTGAAATGTGATTTTATAACAAGGAAAAGTAAATTTTCATAGCACTCACCTCAAGTTTAGCATGGCTACTAATATGAGTATCATGCACATAATCTTTGAATTCAGCATAATCACTATCAACATTATCTTCTTGGCTTAATCATTATCACATGATAACATTCATTAACATTAATTAACATGCAACATTCATCAATATTCATTAACACATTATATAATTTATGAACATTCAATAGCACATAATTAAATTCATTGACACATAAAAAATAGTCATTATCAATTGAGATGCATAGATGAAAATCATTTCTTGACTTTTTTAATCTTCTCAATTTTAAGAAATCATTAAGAGGAGCATCAGTGTCATCATGATCATCTCCCCTCTCATCAGATCTCAATGCACGTATGGTTCTCTATTGATGCAAAGGGGGGTCCTCTCTAATAATTAATAAAAGGGTCTTTGTTCAATCACATTTCTTTCACTTTAAATATGAAAAATGAAGCATATGAATAGTACACAGAAGAAGAAAAGAAATGACAAAAAATTCACTCTGCACATTCTTGAAATAGGAGGTATATCCCTCAAATCCTTTCCATTTGGAACCATATGCATGTTTATAGTACACAAATAAACGTTACTCTTTTGAAATTGATTTATGATTTTTTCTTTAATCTGTAATTTGATGAGTAGATAGTTGATTTGTAGGAACAATTAGTTTTAAATTATTGATAGGATACCTACAATACCCACAATAGGATTTTACTCCTACTAAATCAGACTCTCTGGTAAAGTAAATTTTTCACACAAATGTTAATAGTATGGTCAATACTACATGCATATATGTAGAAAACAAAAAATAAGTATCCCCTGAAGATCTCTTATTTTGAGGTCAATACATACAATCAAAATGTGTAAAGACCTCAGGATAGTAATCCTTATGTGCATACTGTAGTTTTGTTAAGATTTGAGAGCAGGTTTCAAAGGAGCATACACTATGCTACTCTAATATGAATATGATCAAGAAATGATTACATACGAAACATTAATGGGTTATATACATCAAATTTCAAGTTTTCTGAGATATGTACAGGAAATTATAGCTCCAAATTAAGAGATAAGCTATATGTGTGTATATATATATACAATTATGGGAGATTGGAGGAAAATTTTTAGATTATGAGACAACATGGAGTATTAAAGGTAAATAGTAATAGATGTGAATAAGCAATCAATATCTATTCACAGATCAAGATGCATGAAGGTGAGGTAACTGGATTTTGGAATTCTTACCCCAAAATATATATTTCACCTAAGGATGAGATAGGCGAATTTATGTAAAACAACACATAAGTTGTAGTTCTGAAATGATTCATGTATTTCCTCACTGCTCAAGGCCTCTAATATTTTGAAATTTTTTAGATCTACATATACACAAACATTCTTATACATATATAAACATAAAAACATATATAAAATTTTTTTAAAAGAAATGAACTCACTAATACAGGGGTATATATGTTTGGATATGGATTCAGATATCTATGGATATACACCCATAGACGCATGGATAAATTTTCATATAAGGGATATGTTTATACATATGGAGATAGATATGGAGGTATATATATACATAAATGGATTAATACCAGAATATGTATATGTTCTCTTAAAACCCTATTTCTATTTTCAAAATCATAATCTGCATAAACTAAGGTATTAGACTTTATTATGTCATTTCTTAGATAGAAATCAGAATACTAATTTAATCGCATAGCTTAAGAGATTTACTAAATGTTAAGACTGATAGGATAAGGAAAACCATGGATTATGAGAATTTAATGAGTATTATTCAAAGATATCTTTCAAATTGATTCCTATTCCATTAATGGCTAATTAAGTAAGGTCAGCAAAATATATCAGGATTAAAACATTATATTGAATGAACGAATTCACTTTTTTTGCAACTACTAAAATGGGAGGCTAGAGGGATAGAGAGGTCCCAAGGACATTTCCTTAACTTTTAAACTCCCTAATCTGGAGCTATGATCATAGAATGAAAATAGATTAAATGATCACCTAAACATAGAAAAAGGTTAATTTTAAGTATTATATTCATCAAGACTAACAAAATTATGAATGCAAGAAAGAAGGAGAGAAATCAAGGTATCCTTTTTTGTAGACTATTATTTATAGATAGTTTATAGGAAAAAAGTTTTCATTCTCAAAAATAAATGGCAAGAATATTAATTAGCTATGATACTAACTTACAAGTATTTTAGTACTTCAAAGGACATAACCATGGTGCTCTTTACCTGATCTACTCACATCATCAATGTCAAGATCAGGTTGTCTGGCCTCAACCTCAACGTGCTCATGAATGTCGGCCTCTACATCCTCTGTAGATGTAATACAAAATGTGACATTAATCCAAACACCTATTGCAATTAAATTTGTATTACTACACCAATCAATTTAAGATGTTTACTTGTATTAATAATTACATATAAAAAATTGAATAGAAAATGTATACCTCCATCACTGTGATGCACACACTAACCAGATTCATCATGCACAGGTGGTGTACCAAAATTGGTAGGCTGCATTCCAATTTCATACACATTCATGTTATCATTATTTTCTTACTTAAAACAAATATACTCACTTTATGTTGGAACTTAACATAAAATAAACTAATTCGTAAATTATTCCATTTGAAAAAATCATCATTTATCTTACTTACCGTGACAGATCCATCAGTAGAACTGTGTCCACTTATTTATCATATTCTTTCAACCACAGCTTTATAGCCTTATTGGAAGCCAATTCTCTTGTCCTCTTTTGAGAGACCTCTATTGAACTCTGCACCCTACACTTTTGCTTGGTATCATGAATTTTTTTTCATTGTTTTATCAAAACAAAATTGATTGCAAATTATAAATATTTACATAAGGTTTTTCATTTACTAAGACATACAACTCATGCAACAAGTTTTGAATAACCACCAGAGTCAAGCTTGTGTTGCCTATGCTTTTCTAGTCTTGCCTTTTTTCCTTTGATGTATCAGGAAATCTATGAAAAGTTTGAAATTTGTTACTTCATATAAATATAAAGATAATTTAGTATATAATTACATTCTTAATAGTATCACATACCTTCTTTTGTTGTTTGGTGGTGTATTTCCTTTTTTTCTATCACTTCTCTCCTTTGCATCCAAAATAATATTTTGCCACTCTAAATCAAGAATACAGGGGGGACGCTCGTACTTTGGGTTGTTTGTTAATGTACTCTTGTATTGGTCCCTAGTATACTTCAAACATAACCCACATTTCTCAAGGATCTTAATTTTTCTCAAATGCACATGGTCCAAATAAGTTTTTCATACTCTCTATGAGAGCATCCTTTAACTTTTTATCTTGGGCATTCCACCTTTTAAGAAAAAAAAACTGTTAGATTCATAAATGAAGTGAACTTACCTTTAATATAGTTCAATAAATGGATGAAAGGAAAACTATCCTAGCAATGATATGAAATCAAAATAGTGGATTGGGATTTTAGTTTGGATATGATATTCCACCATGTATGGAGGGTGGGCCCGAATACCCGCAAATACTCATCATTAAGTTTATCATTAAAAAAATCATTCCCTGCAAAATAATCATGGGATCATTAGTCGAAGGATATAATAGTATAAAATAAGAATACAATAGATGGAAGATTCTCATATTGAATTAAATGTGTAATTAACATACAATTGTATAGTAAAAGAAAGGTCCAATCTTTAAAGTACCTAGAAGTTTGGCTACTTTCAAGGGAACTACTTCATCACTCACAAGCAATACACAATCCTTCACCATTGTCATACTAGGAATACGAGTACATCTAGGAAATTCCTCATCATGTGATGCATCTCCTATTGCATAAATTGAATCTATTAAGAAATTCCCCCAAGGAAGAATACTTCAAGGGAAATAAACATATAAATAATGAGAGAGAAAATGAAATCTATATACCAATAGGTGGTACCATGACATCTGTGGCCATGTTGTGTGTTGCTGACATTGCAGGCAGCAGTACATCAAGGCTTGTCCATGTCTGAGGCAGCGATACCATATGATCATTGACATGTGCTAAAGAATAAGATTGTTAGAGCATAATAAAAGCATGGACTAGCATGGAGAATATTTTTAGAGCATAAAAAAAAGATATTCAAACATGTGATCTACTTAAACCACCTACAGTACCCTCATGAAGGCCACGACGCTCAAAATTATGCAAAAAAAAATTGTAAAAACAAAACATCCACTTATAAAAGACTATATAATAGACTAATACAATACTAGTATAACATAAAAACTAGTATAATGACATAAAAAACTACTATAACATAAAAACTATTATTGAACTTTTTTTATAATTAAAAATTACATTAATACTTACTTTTTAATTTGCAACTCGGCGGATCAATTCAATCGCCCTAATTGTTGACTTGGGAGTCAGAGGGTATATAGATGACAATTGAGACAATCTTTTTCCATTTTTTTGGATGCACTCTTTAATTGCAGTGGTCAGGTCATCACAAGTTGAAAAATCAATATCTAGGTCCTCATCAAAGGACTCCTCCTGAGGGACTGTCATGGGTTCCTTCCCTTTCTCTAATGACCACCTGTCTATGACAACAATATTACTGGCACTATTAAAATTACTCCAAAATAGTGATGAAAAGAACATAATAAAAAACATTATTTAACATTTTCCTTCTATCTAATTTGTAGTACAATACCAAAGAGGTTTACCTGCTGGGAAGAAGAAGTGTCTGCAGGATCATCATTTTCCCCTTTATGTGGCTACTCCAAATCGTGGTCATGTGTTATTATTCAAAGTTACCCAATAATTAGAAAGGACTAGATTAATAAATTTCATTACAAGATGATGATGGAGATGAGGTGGATGGTGAGGAGACTCTCTAGATGTGGCTGGTTTTGGAGGGTTTGTTTGTAGTAGTTTCTTTGGATGAATTTCCTTTCCTAGAAGGATTAGATTGAACATTACAAAAAGAACTCAAATATAAAAATGTTAGAAAAAAAATTAATTATTTAATGGTACATAGTACGTACCTACACCCCCATGATAGTGACATTGTTTGTCTATATGCGATTCAAATTGTAATCAATAAGCAGCTCTTCCCCTTCACATATTGATTTTATCACACATTCAAATACATGATTTCCCTCGCACGCCTCAAATATGCAATTAGGTTGCTTAGTAAATGAGACAAGTTGCATACTATTTATAAAACTAAAATATTCCTTGGTGCTTTTGGCCTTCCATCAATGTATATAGCCACTCTTTTACTTTTTTCATTGTCTTTTTGTTGAATATAATTTATCCAAAGTGCATACCTACACATACTTTTTTTATATCGAACAATTCACATCCAAATTTTGTAATTGTAACAAGGTCCAACATACTCCATAAATTCAAAAACTTTGTAGTAAGAGACCTTTATGCCATCCGTGGAAAATAGGCCCAAACCATGTAATGACGATGGTGTTATGCGATATATTTTACCTTTAACACTAAAATCAATGTTTATTGGAGGAAGTTCCTAGGGGACCCATTGTTTCTGTAGATGTTGGTACTTAAAGGGCACCTCAATGTCGCATTTTCTCTCATCATCATAAGAACATGGCCCCCCTTGAGCAAGGAAAAATTTCATGCATTTATTGAATTTTCTTCTAATCTTTTGACCTCTAGTTGATCTCCCTAATTCAAACATACTACATGTCTCACTTTCTTCTTCCATTCCAATATTTCCTTCACTCGATGAAGACACATCTGACAAATACCTATTTGTTGCGACCTACACTCCAACAAATGAGAGAGATAGGAAGTAATGAGAGATAATTTGGAAATTATAAAAGACATTAATCTCTATAGGATGTATTTAATTATACATGTTGATCCATGAGACTATGTGGGATGCTCATGAAAGAGGTTCAGGTTCCTGCATATGTAATTCAATTATCTTATGTTAGCTAAAAAATACATGATACATATACTCAAAATTACATAGTAACTACATTAAAAACTACAAGCATCCTATATGAATTAAAAGCATTAAAAGGTACATCACAAATTAATTAGATTAAGCATTGATTGCATAACTGTACATTTCTATAAAGAAATCAATATTAAATATATTAAGCAGTGATCACATAACTGTACATTACATTCATGCCATTGATCTTCTTCTTCATCCAACTCATCACCATGATTGTCATCATCATCGACATCATTACCACCACAATCATTGTCATCATCTTCATCATCATCATCATCATCATCATCATCATCATCATCAATAGCATCATCATCTTCTTCTTCTTCCTCTTCTTCTTAAAGAAAAGTTGCATCAGGAACATCATTGATTAATTGTTGATCGTGATCATCATCTACATCATCTTCTACTTGTTCAGAATCTTCTTCTTCCATTGCATTATACCTTATCGGATTTCCTCTTGGATCTGTAATACCCCAAAATTGACACCTTATAATTTCAATCAATTTTGGTGCATTTTCTTAAATTTTACATCATTAAAGTCCTATCTCACTAGGCAATTTTCTCTCTCCTACCTAACTTTATTTGACTTGGTGTCAATTGCAAAAAATCCCTAAATTGCACAAATCTTACACTATTATTAATTCCTAAGTATTTGAATTTATTAGCTAAATAATCCCTATGATAAATTGATTTAATTCTAAAGTCCTAAGTGCTTTAAATTAAATTAAACTCACCCCTTTAGCTAATACACATAAAAAGGAATTAATATTACTTATATTATTTGGATTTAATAATTCAAATTATTCAAAGGGTCACCCATATGTGGTAATAATTCATTCTTTTAATTAAGTAATTCTTCAATATTTATCTCAATTGGGAATGAAGAGTCAACCGTTTCATTTCAAGAAACTCTTCATCCTCTTCCTGGGATTGTCTATATTATGAACCTTCTCCTTCACTTGAAAAAAAGGCAATTGTGAGAGTATCTAAACTATAGTCAAATTTAGTCTCAAGTATTTCATATTTCCAAGCTTTTATTGCTCATTAGTTTAATTTCCATTTCTAGTTAACTGCATTCTCATAGTAGAGTAATTTTCTTATTGCTATTAGCTTAATTTGCATATTTCTTTCAAGTTCTTAGCTTAAAAATTGCATCTTCATCTTAGATTAATTACAATTGTTTATCTTTCAAGATTTCAAAATCCTTCATATTAGTTTGGTCTTTTGGTTGTTGGCTCTCATTCTGAGAGTAATTCAAACACCCCAACTAATTAGAAGGCAACAGGTCGCATCGATAGAATTTTGTGAATTCAGTAATTCATACTCACCTTCACGATTCGATGATCGAGAAATGACTATGTTGTGTATATGGCTGGATTAGAGGTCCATGTTTAGCTATAAACATTCTGGCACCCACCGTGAGGCAGAAAAATTAATTTCTAGCCTCATCAATCTCAAGCATTTTTTTACAATCTGTCGTACATCCGTACTTCTCTATGTATAGAATTTCATGCAAGATTTCTGAGCGTACCATGTGAAGTTTTTCTTATAACAACACTCTCTCACATGAAATAGTACTTTCTCACACCAAGCCCTGCACTTTCTCATGTGCAGTGCTACACTTCCTCATGCGAGCTTTGTCATCAGTATTGTTAAAATTTTTAGTTTCCTATAGTTTCTGTTGTAGATTTCTAACACTTTTTGTTTGTTGTTAATTTCATATGTCTATTTCTATCACATCATAACACTGTTCTACAAGTCGATTTGTCGAAGATCATAAAAACTTGCTAATAGGTTACTTGCAAGATGATTGTCGAAGACATTTTAAAAATGTTATGCTTGTTTTTATTTCTTTCATTGACATAGTATAACTAGGGCTTTGTTAAAATTTATTAAAGGTCCTAATAACAAAGTAGGGGAATAGGCTCTTCATTACATGGAAGTGATTCCCACGGATGAAACCGAGACCCAGATGTTGCTAGAATGATGGATACCTGGGGAAGCAAAGAAAGGTAGTGAATCTTTAGCACTTCTACTTGCCAGGGGATTATGCTCTTCTCTCTCTAAGGGAACTAGAAACCCAAAAGCTTGTGGATTTGGTGTAGTGAAACTAGCTTAGTGATGAATATGCTTGATGTGTTTGGATAAGGTGAAGAGGTAGAGAAGTATGTTCTTCTCTCTTTGAGAGAATCAAAAAATCTAACCCTCAAATCCAAGCCAAGTTGCGTCACCTTTAGAGGGCCTATCAGAATTTGAACCTCTGGGAATGACCCAAGTGAGTACGCACCTATCACCAGTGATTCCACCTCACTATAATAAATAATTTTTTGTTGAGTCTAAAGACTCCAAAACCATGTTAGCTTCCTTCTCTTGATTTTGACTATCATCTTGAGAAGGCTCCATCTGTTGTACTGAGTGGCACCGCTCCTAGCCCTGCTTGCGGGGGTGTATGACTTTCTGGTGTTGGTGTGGCTACGAGGCCCTAGCCTTGTATTGGGGCTAGAGCACTGAAGGTTAGTGTGAATGGAAGCCCACTAAAAACTTTCCCTAGTTAGTTGACTACCTAGATCACCTCTGAAAGGAGACATAATCTTTGCGTAGGGAGGGAGAAGAATCTCTCCCATAGATTCTCACCATAGGCATGCACCTGGATGCTTGAAGGTGGTATATGACATTGGCCCTTCCTCAAGGGTAACCTTTGAACATATACTATTAAGTCCTTGGAAACACCAAAAACATGGGCACCCTCTAGGGGGTGACATGGCTATGTGAGGTGAACGCATGTGCATAAGTAATGAGGCAAAGGTTTTGTCTTCTCACCATTTTTTTTGTAGGGATAACTATGTGTTTTTTATTGAGTCTTAAACTTTTCCATCATGATTAAACAAAGACTCCCATGATACTACCAATTTTCTTTGTCCTTGGTAGGTCTTTCTATGACTACTTCTTGTGTCACTATTGCTTGTTCTAAACTTTCATACTTGTAAACGAATGCTTGAAACCCTCAAACTAAGATTGTTGATTAAACTATCCTTTAAACTATTTGGAAATTGGATTTTCTATCTAAGAACCATTTGCGCTATGTCCCAAAATCTATCTTTTATCTCAAAATCTGTGTTAAACTGTCGAACACTGGTATTTTCCCATGTGAAGTTTCAGAAACTGAGCATTTTCTCACATGAGATTTCATTCTCTCGTGTGAAGCCTGTAAATTTCTCGTGTGGCCCAGCACTTTCTCGCACAAACCTGTACCCTGGTTTTCAAAATAGCGAGTTATTTCCCGTTGACTAGTGAACTTTTTGCTTGATCTAGTTTTTGTATGAGGTATGTTTGTCTATTTTCCTATCATTCACTATTAGAAACTAAGTGTCTTGAGCTACAAACTGAATAATTTTTCTTGAACTCATGATTGTCTCCTTATTTTTTGTCTCATCTTTTGTTCTTTTGTACCTCGCATCACGATAGTCTTATCTCAGTTGTTCTAGCCATACTCTTGACAATTCATGGTGGGCGCATTTTACATCTTGGTTGTTCTAGCCTTTACCTTCCTTTTGTTATTCCTAGAGATAGAGTTTTAGCATTATCTTGAGTCTTCTCTTGTTGCATCTTCATCTATGATTGTCATGAATAGAAGTGGCAACACTTATCCCATTTGTAATACTGGTCAAGATAGAGGTAAACCTTGTAATCAAGAAACAAGTTGTCCCAAACCTATTGTGCAATCTAACCATTGTGATGGATCCACAACTTCTTCTTCATTGAGTACTTTGAAAGATAGTCCATCTCAATCATCACCTCCGATGTTTCAAGAGTGTTTAAATCCATTGTTTCAAGCACAACCTAGTTTCTCATTTCAAGAGTAGGACAACTCATTCTTCCAAAACAACTCATTGTTTCATAACTTTGGAAGACCACATCCTCAGACTAGTCCTATCATTGAACCTATCAATCCTATTGATGATATCAACTCATTTGAACTGGTTGACCCTCTTGATCCTATTCATGCACCAAAGGTTACCTTATTTGTGCCCTTTCAACATTGTTCATATCATTTTACTGAGTCTTCATTTGCTGCACAGTCCTACGACAAGATGGGAGATCCATTCCACTTCCAACTAGGCAAATACAACCAAACTTATGATCAATCTCAAAACAATCAAAATGATGGTCAATCTTCCAATGAACAACATCATGCTCAACCTTGAAATGAGAAACGTTATGACCAATCCCAAAATAATCAGAATCAACACCAAGCTCAAAAAAAATCTCAAGGCGATCGACAACCATATCACTATCGCCCTCCTCCGCATGACCAAGACCAAGATGATCAGGAACAAGATCAAGGCTTGAGTATTTATGAGATCCTTGGTAACAAAGATGAGGTAATAACTCAAAACAACATAGATGTGGTGAAAGCCAACAAGGGTCTTATTAAGATGATGGAGATCCTCCTTCTAGAGGAGAAGGATAAATATTTTCTAGAATTGGCCAAACAAGGGGCCAAATTACCCCAAGACTACCAAGTCAAAACACTTGTGGCCAAAGAAGAAGAGACTAAGACCGATAAGTTTCAAAAGATGGTTCAAGACATGAAAGATTAGATTAGTCAACTTGTAAAGAATAAGGACAAACCCGCACAATAATTCACAATGGAAAGCATTTTTCCTTTCCCCTTTGATAGGAGTCTTCACATGCCACCTTTTCCCAAAGGTGTAGAGCTCCCTAAATATGACAAATACTTGGGTACTACCAATCCCCAAGATCACTTCAGGGAGTTTGGCACTTTATCCATGGAATTCATACATGATCAAACCTACCTTATGTGCCTATTTCCTCATAGCTTGGGTGGACCAGCTATGGAGTGGTTTTCTTGATTACCCACCAGCATTAAGACTTTTGATGAAATGGCTAATCTATTTCTCCAACATTACTCACATAATATTTAACATCCAGTCAACATCCAGGATCTTTTCAATTTGAAACAGCAATAAGGGGAATTTTTTTAACCTTTCTCAAAAGGTGGAGGCAATCATGTACAAGGTGTCCTCACAAGCTACCAGAGTCTGAGAGACTTGACATTTTTTTGGACAATCTTGTCCCAGACTTTAAATACAAAGTGAAATTACAAGGTCCTCTAACCTTTGATAGCATGATTAAACAAGCAGTGTGAATAGAGGCCTTTATGATCAAGAAAGGAGAATTGACTTTGAACAAGGACAACAAACAAGGATTTTCTTCCTTGAACAAAGATAAAGGGAAGTTTTTCAACAAGAATAGAGACATTGTGAATGATGGAGTGGTCGACAATGTGACCCTAAAGCCTGCTAAGTCTATTTTCAATCTCTCTTCTAGCATACAGGTGATCAAAGCTACTGAAAAGCCTGTGATAGAAAACCAGCAACCTTCAAGGTTTTCTAGGAACAAACCTTGGGCATCTCGACCCAAGTGTGAATTCACTTCCTTGGGAGAATTGCTTGATGTGGTCTATAAAACTCTTGTGCAGAATCAAATACTTACTCCTTTGGAAAAGTGTCTCTATGACCCACAACCACGACCTCATTGGTGGAATGATAATGCATATTGTGACTATCACCAAAACATCAGTCATAAGACTTCTACTTGTCTTCAGCTAAAACATAAGGTCCAAGATTTTATTGATAATGGTGACATTGTTGTGGATGGCCATAACAAGAATTCAAACCATCAAGCATTTAAGGATCCCTTCCCTCCTCACAAGAAGGGTGACTCTTCAAAGACTAAGAATACCAATGCTAAGCTCAATTACACATACACTGATGATGACAATTTCATTGGTATGATCAAACCTATTGAGGTTGAGTATTGTGATGTGATTACCATTAAGGGAAGCGGCGATGCTCCAAAACTTAAGACTCATTTCATCTTGCATAGTTTCGCGTCTCGATCATTTGAATCTGAACAACCTCAGGATTGTGCCAATGTGGTTACTCGATCACATGGAAGGATTTTTTTGAAAGGTCCTGATACTTCTAAATCTGCTCCGAAGCAGCCTATAGATAAGACTGATGTTGGCCCTGCCAACAAGAACATGAAATCGGTCCCTACATCTAACATGGCTAGTTATAGCATCTTAGATCAGCTCCAATGAACCAATGCTCAAATTACCATTTTTGAGCTATTGAAGATCTCACTTGCTCACAGGTAGATTCTGGATAAAGCCCTTGCTGAGGAAAATGTCCCCAAGGATCTTGACCTCGATCGGTTCCAATCTATGGTGGGTCATTTGACCTTGCCTCATTATTTTTCCTTCTCTGAAGAAGATGATCACTCTCTGAGCCATCCACATAATGCTCCCTTGCATATAGAATTCATGATAGGCCCTAAGCATGTCCGTCGAGTGCTCATAGACAATGGTGTTGGCCTTAATATCTATTCTGCTAAGTTGCTTACCTAGCTAGGTTATGATGAGGATTATATAGACTCCTAGAAGAAGATTACTATTAAAGGTTATGATGAAGAGGAATGTAAATCCCAAGGTTTAGTTGTGTTGCCTATCTCTGTAGGACCTATTGAGAGAGATGTTACCTTTCAAGTTCTAGACATTCCTCTCACATAAAATATCTTGTTGGGTAGACCATGGCTTCATGAGATGCAAGCTATTCTATCTACACACCATCAATGCATCAAGTTTCCATTAGATGGAGTAGAAGTCACTGTGCCTACTAATACCAATTATTCTTGCAATAATCTGGCACAAGCTACAGATAGTCTTGTTCCAACTAATAGAGAGTCCACTAAGTTCTATGATGCTAAGCTCAAAGAAATGGAATAGACTCTAAAACTTAAGGAAACAAGCATGGGAGAATATCGAATTGAACCTATGCTATCACTAGCTTCTCTCCCTCCATCTCTAGGCTCTTATGGGAGACCTTCTAAGAGTAAAAAACATTCTAATGACTCATCATAGATAGTATATGATGGCACCTTTGTATGGGCCTCTACACCTTTAGAAGATTAGGATGAAGAAAGAGCTATCACAACTTGGATCTATAAAGGGAAAGAAATATCTGAAATAACTAGTCCACCTCCACACTTAAGCAAGATCCATACAGTAAGGCCTTCAAGATCATGAAGCACTTTGGCTATAAAGAGAGTGGTCCTATAGGAATGAATGAAAATAGTTTGTTGAAACCCATTGAAGCTATAGGTCTCCGCACAAAGGATACTACTGGCTTAGGCTTCAAAAAGATCCCCTTTCATTTAGGGATAAACAAATTTATGCCAAAACCTGGACCTAAACCTAAACCTGAACCTGAGCTAGAATTTGAAGATACTACTCCAGAGATAAAGCCAGAGGCCCACTCTAATGAAGACACCTTTCCATATCCTATTCCTCTAGAATTTACTACACTCTTTGCAGAATCGGATGAACCTGTCATACCTCTCCATCAAGTAGAAGCTAAAAGTGATTCTGATGAAACTTCCTCAATCACCCCACTAACATATGACCAATGGATGGAAATGCAAACTACTGACCCTAATTTTGTGGGTGAACCTTACATGCCATTAGTCTTTTGAGAAATATTCAAACAAGAACAAATTCTTAATGCTACAAGGGATGAACCTAAGTCAGATAGTACAGCTAGTGCTAATGGAATGCCCACATCAAGTACTGACTCACATGAGTACAAATTTGACTCTTTGCCTGATGCTACTTATGATAATGATATAGACATGGTGCATACCTATGAAAACCTTCTCAAAGTAGGTGAAGGGTCTAGTGTTAGGATGCACGAATTAGATGCCATCAGTGTTAACTTGTCCTCTACTTTCGACATGAGGTCTCATAGAGATTCAAACGCTCCTTTGAATGAGATCAATCTAGGTCTTGACTTTCTCATCCATGCTTTTGATGACCATATTGTGAATGTAATTGAACCAGCCACTACTCTCTCACTCAAAAATCTTGAGCCAATAAATTGGAACTCCCCTTCCTCATCCAATGAAGTCCTAACATTCTAGAATGATTACACTCTAGCCTATTACCTCCATGCTATTGAACCTATAATTTCCTCCACCAACGAAGGTAGTGTTAGCATGATAGAGGCAGATATCAAGTATCTTAGTCAAAAAATTAAAAGAAGAAAAAATAGATGCTCTGATGGTGAAAACCACATTGTGGCAGTATCAGAGTCAAAAACAGTAAAAATAAAAGATGTGTCAGAGGGTGAAAACCTCTCTGAGGCACCCAAGGATGAGATACTTGATACGCTCCTGAGCCACTTTTAGGAGAGATCATCAGTATTGATTGAGTCGACACAACTAGTGAATTTGGGTACAGAGGCTACTCCACAAATTATTCATCTAGCACAGTCATTATCTGCAAAAGAAAAGGAAGAATTCACAGCTTCTTTCAAAGCAAGAAAATAAATTTTGCATGGGATTACTCTGATCTACCTGGATTAGACCCCAATCTAATCATGCACCATCTATCCATTGCACTAGTTATTAAGCCTGTCAAACAAAAGCCTCAAAAGATGCATCCACACATGGCACTTTTAGTCAAAGAAGAGCTAGAAAAGCTTCTTAAGGCTGGTTTCATAAGGACTATTGACTATGCAGAGTGGATTTCAAATATTTTTCTAGTCACCAAACATGATAAATCTATTCGTGTGTGCACAAACTTTTAGGATCTAAATAAGGCATGTCCAAAAGATGACTTCTGATTGCCTAATATTGACATGATAGTGGATATGGCAGTAGGTTATGAAATGTATTCCTTGATGGATGGCTTCTCTGGCTATAATCAAATAAAAATTGTGCCAGAAGATCAAGAAAAGAATGCTTTCACATGTGCCTAGGGCACCTTTTGCAAGAATGTCATGCCCTTTGGGCTTAAGAATGCTGGATCAACATATCAGAGAGCTGTCACTACCATTTTTCATGATATGATGCATAAAACAATGGAAGATTATGTGGATGACACTTTGACCAAAAGCATGCAGTGGGAAACTTGTCTTATAGATTTGGGTCCATACTTGACCACATGGAACAATTTAGTCTCAGAATTAATCCCAAAAAATGTGCATTCGGTGTCACTTCTAGGAAACTCTTGGGTTACATCATTTCAGCTAAAGGTATAGAGGTTGATCCTAAAAAAGTTCAAGCTATTATGGAAATGCCTCCACCTAAGAACATCAGTTAGATGAGAGGACTTTAGGGAAGGCTACAATCTATTTGGCACTTCATTTCATAGTTAGCTGACAAGTCACAACTATTCACCAAGACTTTGCATAATGGTGTGACTTATGAATGGAATGAAGAATGTGACAGAGGACTCACTCAAATTAAACAGTATCTTGCTAATCCACCTATATTGATGCCTCTTATTCATGGGAAGCCGCTCATACTATACATCTTAGTAATGAACACATCTTTGGGTGCTCTCTTAGCTCAAGAAGATCAGAACAGTAAAGAGGGAGCCATTTATTATATCAGCAAAACATTGGTTTCCTATTAAATGAACTATTCTGTCATTGAGAAAGCTTGTCTAGCAGTGGTGTTTGCTTCAAAAAAATTATGGCATTATATGCTCACTCACACTACAAGGCTTATTCCAAAATTGTTTCACTAAAGTACTTACTGAGCAAGGTTTCCCTCATAGGTAGACTAGAAAAATGGGTTATGATACTTAGCGAATTTGACATTGAGTATGTGGAAAGAAAAGCTATTAAAGGACAAGAAATTGTGGATCAGTTGGTAAAAGCTCCTCTAAAAGATCACTAGCCTTTGAATATTGAATTCCCAGATGAATCCATCATACTTCTCACACATCAAGCTTGGAGCATGTTCTTTGATGGATCATTCACTTAGCAAGGATCAAGTGCAAGCATACTATTCATAAAACCTCAAAGATATTCACTACCCAAAGCTTATAAAATGTTGTTTCCCTGCACAAACAACATCTCTGAATATGAAGCTCTCATTAATGGTATGAAGATAGCCATTGAACGACATATGGATGAGCTCAAGGTCTTTGGAGACTCTCAGTTGGTAATCAATCAAGTCAATGATATCTATCAAACAAAGGATGAAAAGCTAGTGCCTTACAAATGGATGGTAGATGATCTCAAATAGTATTTTTCACACATTTCTTTTCAGCAAATTATAAGGGCAGATAATAAAGTAGCAAATGCCATGGATACTCTTGCCTCTCTAACAAAGGATGAAAATTTGGTGCCTTATAAATGAATGGTTGATGATCTAAAAAGGTAATTTGCACACATTACCTTCCATCAAATTCCAAGAGAAGATAATAAAGCAATTGATGCCATGGAAACTCTTGCCTCCATGTTACAAATGCCATAAAATGACTTCAGACATGAATTCCTGGTGGAGACATTACGCTACCTAGCCTATGAGATTCCTAAATCTAGGATGATCTATTCAGTCATTGGACATGATTCATCCCACTACCACCATATCTATTCCTACCTTCATGACCAAATCATTCCCGACACCTATACCCAGAATGAAAAGTGTCACCTAATTTTTAATGCTTCATGGTATGTCATCATAGCAAATGACTTGTATAGATGAGGTCTAGATGGTACCCTCCTTAGGTGTCTAGAACTTGATGAGTCCAAACGTGCATTAGCTAAGGTACATGAAGGTATTTGTGGGTCTCATTCGAGTGGTTTGACATTAGCTTGTAAACTTATTAGAGCTGGTTACTATTGGCCAGATATGGAGAAAGAAGTTGTTCAATATGCCAAGGCTTGTAAACAATGCCAATTTCACAGAAATCTGATCCATGCTCCTATTAAAGAGCTTATTCCTTTCATCAATTTTTGGCCATTTCAACAATGGGCCTTTGATTTGGTGAGTTAGATACATCCTTCTTTTTCAAGATGACATAAGTTTATCATCACAGCTACAGACTATTTTACTAAGTGGGTTGAGGTAGTCCCTCTAACTATAGTTGATGGCAAGTCTATGGCTATGTTTATACTGAACTATATCATTTGTAGATATGGTGTAACCTCATCCATTATCACTGACAATGGGGGACAATTCAAGAACAAGGACCTTAAAGAGTTATGCACCAAATTCAGGATCATTCAGCATTGGTCCTTTATCTATTATCCCTAGGGTAATGGACAAGCAGAAGCTTCTAATAAGATAATTCTCAAAATCTTGCATAGAACAATTCATAAATCTGGTAGAGATTGGCACCTCCAAATTAATTTGGCTCTATGGGCCTATAGAACAAGTATCTGAACACCAACGGGGGCCATGCCCTTTGCCTTCGTTTATGGAGTAGATGCAATATTGCCTATTCAGGTCGAGATTCCTACATTGTGAGTCTCTTTGAGGGGCCTCATCATTGATGAGGAAAACACAATATCCTGGCTACAAGAGCTAGAGTTATTGGATGAATGTCGAAAGGAGGCATTTGATCATCTTCAAGCATACCAAAAGAGAATCTTTAAAGCCTACAATAAGAAAGTCAGACAAAGGGAATTCCAAGTGGGTGATCTCGTTCTGAGAGAAAACCCCAAGAATCAGTAGGAGCGGGTCTAGAAAGGGAAATTTGAACCAAACTGGCTTGGTCCATACATTATCACTACAACATTTAGGTATGGGGCTTATCAATTATATACTACTAAAGGAGAACAGCTCAAAGAGTTGATCAACGCTCTTCACTTGAAAAGATTCTACAGCTGAGGCATTCTTGTGTGCTCATGTACATATTTATTGATCCTAAAAAAATCTAAAAAATGGTATATTATCAAAAATCCTAAAAATTGCAAAATATCCTAAAAAAAATGATCATCTTAGTGAAAACCCAGTAAATAGGTGCTTTGATGTATCTATTATCCTGGTGAAAACCTGGTAAATAGGCACCTTGATAATAATAAAAAAAAAAAAAAAATTTGAAAAATAATAAAAAATACAAAAAAAAAGTGAAAATTCAAAAAATACAACAAAAAAAAAGAGAAAAGAACAAAAAAATTGAAAAAGAAGAAAAATGTGCCATTGATGAAAACCTGGTAAATAGGCGTCATGGTAGAAAAAATAGAATCTTTTCCAAGATGGTGAAAACCTAGTAAAGAGGCACCTCTTGTTTCCTAAAGCTACATCTCATCTAAGCACCATTTGGCTTTTGCTTTCTTGCTTTATTTTTCTTTCCTAGTTTTCTACTTTAGATTGTTTCCCGCTTTATCTTGCTAGCTCATGCATTTTCTTTCATCTATCTTTGAAATTTTCCTTGACTCTACATAGATTGGAACTGGTCACACTTGGGGGAACCTTCCTAGTCTAGGGGGCATTGTCCTATCCCTTTCGGAGATGCTTTCATGTATCAGTCACCAGTGGTTCTCACTATGTCTGCCTACTGATACCTAGCTATCGCTTGGATCTCTCTCTTTGATGATCCCTTGTACATTAGTCACCAATGGTTCTCACTGTGTCTACCTGTTGATGTTTTTCTAGTATCTCTAAGATCTCTCTCCTTGAGGATCTCTCTTGTATCAATCACCATCATTTCTCGCTGCGTCTGCCTACCGATAGTTCATTTAGCACTCCAATTTGCTCTTTGAGATGACTTCTCTCATTGTATTCTTTTGATCCAACTTCAATCTGCTTGAACACAAACTTAAACTAAAACTAAAACTGAATTTTTGATTCTCTAAAGCATGCTAAGCTTTTCTCTTTTGTGTGCTTGTTCTTTCCTTTGTCATTTCTCCTTAAGTGAATCTAAGATGTCTTTCTTGACTGAGAAACGCGAAGACTGGGGCATGATCTTTTCTTGCTTTCTATTTGTTGGTTTAGTACCAATGATCTAAGGAATTCACATAAGAGGGGTGTCCATCTATAAGATCCTTCATCACATATCGGATGGCCATGTGTACCTTGACTCCTTTTATATGGAAACTTTGGTGAGGTTGGTTCTTCTCCTTGTCTATTTTGAGTGACTTCTTTCTGCTATAAGTAAAATTGCTAATGCTCATCCTGCTAAGTAAACATAAGGGTCACTGCGAGCATTCTTTAGTGAAAGAAGAAACTCTTGTGTGTTTGGCATGTTTGTATGTGAGAAACATTCTGATCATTCTAGTAGCTATTCTTTGATGCTTATGTTAACTTGCTAAATCAAAAGGAATAGGTGTTCAGGTCATTCTAGCTTCTTGTGCCTTAATGCTTACATCTCATTCTGAAAAATCTAAGACTTATGTCATATTCATATTCTCATGATTGCAATGTCAGTGAGGATTGTGTGGCATCTTACGAATGTCCATACCTAAAAACTCTATGATGATAATACGATGAGTCCAACAACCAAGTCTTAGGGATTGCATGTTCATTCTAGGCTTGCATCTAGCTTAGGCTTGCATTTTCATTCTAGGCTTGCATTGAGATAATTTTTTGGTACTCTCTTGATTGTCTTCCTCTGGATCTATTCATCAAAGGTTCTCATCTTTTGTCCTAGGTTCATCTTGGCTGCACAAGTGTCTGGTCCTTACTCTCGATCTTTGAAACATTCTTTTGGTTAGTACTTTTCATATATTGCTAAATCCTGCAAGAGATGATTAGTACCACATACATTGCATTTCCATTTGCATCCATGAAATCCATATGCATACATTTTACATCTATGTATCCATATACATGTGCATCCATTATAAGTATAAATAAAATCATACATTGCATTCATTTATCTATCATCTATCATTGCATTTCACATTGCATATTTATATATCATCATAAAAGAAAACATGTGCATCTCATACATATCTAATCCATACATCTAAATCATCTAGGAAACATCTGATAAAACATGAACATCAACATTAAAGAAATATATAAACAAGAATAATGATATCAAAGAGGCAGTCTCATATATATATCTCATGGTTGATCAATGTCATGTACAAAAGAATGGTGCTACTCAAGCACAGTACCAAAATATGGGCTACAATATGAATGTAAAAAATGAGCTAACTCTACCCATCACCACTTGGAGGAGGTGGTGGCGGTGGTCCCTATGGTGGTGCCTATGGAGGTGCCTACGGAGGTTCTAGTGACGACAGTCCATGTGGTGCTCTGGCATACTCAGAAAATGGAGGCACCTTCTTTGACAAATATGGAACAACTTTGACATATGCCGCGTAGTAGTAGGCTACCTGAGCAGACTCATATCTAGCCTCTAGTTGTGCCCTTGCTAGCTTGTCTTAGATCTCTCTGACCTCTCACTCCCTCTCAGCTACCCGCATCTCTTGGATCATGACCTGTGTATGGAAGTCATCCCTCTCTTGCTGCACCTGTCAGACTCTCTCTCAGCTCTTCCTAAGAGCCTCCTAAACCTGAGCTATATGAGGTGGCCCTTGTGTGGCCTAATCTACCATGTCAATATCCTCCTGTACTAGTGCCTCCTTGTCAAGAGGCATATGCTGTGAGGAATCCCCTATCCTCTATCTAGTGGCCCTCTGCTAGGTCCCACTACTACTTGCACCTGCATCTGACCCCATAGTCCTCAGGGGGATATCTATCTACCCCATCCTCAACCTCAATGCTCTCTTCCATGCCACTGTAATGGTATCTAGTGCTAGGTAGGTACCTATTGCTGATGTTGCTATCCCTATGGCTACTGTTGTGCGGGCTGCTATTGTGTAGGCTATTGTTGTGCAGGCTATTGCTGCGCGGGTGGCTATTGTGCTCTCTGTCCCATCCTAGTAGGATCTATGAATCTGGGGAGGGGGTGTGCTAGGAAGTGATCTCTGTATGTAGGTGTCATCCCTGCATTGGTGACATCCACCATATAATCCCATCAAGCCGGAGGTACTCGTGCCTCGATAGTGCACCTACCCTAATCTAACCTAGGCTGCCAACCCTTCTTCATCTTATCGATGAAGCAAGAATATGTGGCATACTCCTGTGAGAGATCACCTGGCCTCCCAAACTATCTCATAACATGGGTGAGCAAGAATCACTCAATAATAGAGATAGTATGTCCAATTAGTGGGTGTGAGACAAACATGTGTGCTAGCTCCCATTAAGCATCGTCCCAAGGCTCTGTGCCAACCCAGGGTCTCCACACAACTACTTCCATATCATCCAACTATCCCTGCCACTACTCAGTCTTACCTAGCACTGGCTGAGTCATAGGACCTGCGTATCTATAAATGTAAGGCTTGAGGGCCTACCATGTATCATGGAAAATCAGACTGTAAATAGGGAGATGCTCCTCAGCCAAGATCTGTAAAATGAAAACTCCAGCGGCCATGGTCTTGGCCCCCTGATACACTACCTCGTACATCTCATGATACATTTGTGCAAGCATGCACTCACCCCATCTGAATCTGGTGCCTAGCCTATCCAGCATCCTCTATAACATGCGACCCTAGTCATAGTCCAATCTGTGTTGTCTCCAATTAGGAACCAAGTAGCAACTCAAGAATATAGCTAATACAACTACTAATCAGTGAGGACTATCATATCTGTTGATCAGGTCCTCCCATGAGATGGCTCAGCCCATCACTAAATCATCTCTAAATATATCCCTCAATGCTAGTGTACCTACCCTTAGCTATATATCATACTTGACTCAAGCACCATGGAAGGGTATCTGTAATATCATGTAGATGTCCTTGAGAGTGACTGTCATCCCCCCCATCAACAAATGAAATGTGTTCATCTCCGAATGGAAACACTTGACTAGTGCCCCTAGAAGATTGTGATTTACCTAGATGTCAGGTATATCATGTAGGTATGTCAATCCTATCCCATCAATGTGGGCTCCCTCAGAATTAGTCAACCTCTGCACTAATGTGGTGATGACAAGATGATGCAACCAGAAGGGGACATCTGGGAAGTCAACCTGCAAAGAAAGGGATGACATTGGATCAGTATCTCAACATGGTGATTTCTCAAAACAACAATAGCCAAATGAGGCTATACATCTATCCTAAACAGGACTTTGGGACATTCTAATTGGTTTATTTTATGAAAAATTGGATGAAGATTCTAAACACTGTAGTAGTTTCCCATGCAAGGAAACTGTTCCCTCGTGTGAGACAGGATCTCTTCTTGCACGAGAAGAAGAAATTTTGCATCACATCACCTATCGCTTCACGCGAGCTTGCAAACAAGCCCCGGGTGAGGAAGCCCTGACCCATGTGAGAGGACAGTTCTCTTGCATGAGGGGAGACTAAGGCCAGTGTGAGGAAATTTTTTCCTCATGCGAGGGTTCAAGGACATATCTTAAACATGCTAAATCTACCCTAACTAACCTAATAAAGTGTTAAAAATTAAAATGCAAGGAAGTTTATCGACTACACATAGGTGCGTCGTACTCCGATGGTCAGCTATGGTGGTAGGAGCACTTGAATCGATGTGTATGCATTGGAATAGCCTCCATGCTCTCTCTCAGAGCTCAAATCATAGGAAGACAAAAGTGAATAATGATTTGAAAATGACCCCTTCGGGCCTTATAGAGCTTTTTGACCTAATTTTCAAACTGCTCTGTTTTGTGTGAAAATTGCACCCTTGGATAAATTGACCATTTTGAATCCATTTTTGGGATCGAAATCAAAATCTAACATCTCTAGATGGCTCAAAATCATGTTTTAAATTCTAGGATCCTTTGGGATCAGACACTTGTGCAGTCAGCCTTCTAGCATCATTTTCCTGCCAGATTCTCATCTTCTCCTCATTTTCTCAAGATCTTCAATATTTTCATGTAAAGTCAACTCTAGTCAACTCAAGTCAAATCTAGTCAAACTTGGTCAACAAGACCTCTCAATTGCTTCAAATTGCTTCTACAGCTTCTTGAATCTAGTCTGATTGCTTCTATTATGTAACCTCTTGTTGTCAATCGTCCTTCTAATATGTCATCTTTCAATTTTTCTCCCAAGGGGGTAGGATGATTGCATCATTTGAATCTTGTCAAACTAGTCTCATATAATTCTAATCTAAATCAAAGTCCTCGCCACTTGGGGCATCTCATCTCTAGGGGCATCATCGTGCCTCACATCTGGTCATCTTGTCATCTATCTTTTAGGTATCTAAGAAATCTAACTCGGATCCTCAAGGATCAAGCTTCGTTCTGGAGATGGTTCTAAAAATCTCATTAGGTATTGATGCGATCAAACCCTAATTCTTAAAATTCAAGCTTCATTCTGAAGATGGCTCATGAAATCTCTTTTGGACCATTATCTTGGAAATCTAACCTGGGTCTTGGAGGGATAAGCTTCATATTGGGGAAATCTAACCTTGATTCTTGAGATTAGTCCTAAATCTGCATCTGTCATCATTTGATCAAGGGGTATTGGGACAATCTAACCCTGATTCCTAAAGACTGAATCTCATTATGGGCATTGGGGCAATCTAACCCTGATTCTAGTCTCTTCTCAAGTTATCATTAGATCGTTGTCTTCACAATCTAACTTAGACTTTAGAGAATCATGCCTTATTTTGGAGGTGGTTCTACAATTTGATCTATTTTGGTGTCTTGTCATCCTAACCTTGACTTCTGAGGGTTAAGCTCTATTCTATGGATAATCCTGAAACCTCATATGTCACATTAGACTATTCTTTGAATCAACGCGGTGCTCGCACATCAATTCAAAGAGGGGCAAATGTAATACCCCAAAATTGGCACCTTATAATTTCAATCAATTTTGGTGCATTTTCTTTAATTTTACATCATTAAAGTCCTATCTCACTAGGAAATTTTCTCTCTCCTACCTAACTTTATTTGACTTGGTGTCAATTGCAAAAAAACTCTAAATTGCATAAATCTTACACTATAATTAATTCCTAAGTATTTGACTTTATTAGGTAAATAATCCCTATGATAAATTGATTTAATTCTAAAGTCCTAAGTGCTTTAAATTAAATTAAACTCACCCCTTTAGCTAATACACATAAAAATGAATTAATATTACTTGGTTATTCGAATGGATTATCTTATTTGGATTCAATAATTCAAATTATTCAAGGGGTCACCCATAGGTGGAAATAATTCATTCTTTTAATTAATTAATTCCTCAATATTTGTCTCAATTGGGAATGAAGAGTCAACTGTTTCATTTCAAGAAACTCTTCATCCTCTTCCTGGGATTGTCTATATTATGAACCTTCTCCTTCATTCGAAAAAAAGGAAATTGTGAGAGTATCTAAACTATAGTCAAATTTAGTCTCAAGTATTTCATATTTCCAAACTTTAATTACTCGTTACTTTAATTTCCTTGCATTCTCATAGTAGAGTAATTTTCTTATTGCTATTATCTTAATTTGCATATTTCTTTCAAGTTCTTAGCTTAAAAATTGCATCTTCATCTTAGATTAATTGCAATTTGTTTATCTTTCAAGCTTTCAAAATCCTTCGTATTAGTTTGATCTTTTGGTTGTTGGCTATCATTCTGAGAGTAATTCAAACACCCCAGCTAATTAGAAGGAAATAGGTCAAATTGATAGAATCTTGTGAATTGAGTAATTCATACTCACCTTCATTATTAAATGACTGAGCAATGACTAAGTTGTGTATATGGCTGGATTAGAGGTCCATGTTCAGCTATAAACAGGATCATGTCTAACAACAAATGACCAACCCAATTTATGTGGAGACTCTGAGTAAAATACCTATTCACATTGGCTTGGAAGAACATAGGGCTCATCTCCAACTAGCTCAAACCACCTTGTATTAATCATTGGAAATCCATTGTCATGTTCAATAATAGTTCTATCATGATCATTTTGATTAAGTCGTAGCCTATACCATCTGACGATGAAAAGAACTAATCTGAAGGAATTAAAGTCACACTCAAGTATATCATCCAAAATTCTATAATATCAATTTTGAGACTCTCAATGATGTATGTCATTTCTAGATGAAATATTAGTCACCTGAAAGACTACACTTATGCCAGAATCACAAGTTTTCTTTGTGTCATCCAGCTTTTTGATGTGAAATTTATGACCATTTCAAAACATAGCCTTGTGGTGTTTGACCTACAATAATATGTCAAACATGTAAAAATTATTGCATCGGGAGTTGATAAACGTATGGGTGATTAACAAATTTATACGTACTTCAAAATATCTTAAACCATATGCTAAATCTTTTTCCCTTTGCGTAATATTTGAATCTCCATTACAATGAGTTTCTTTAACCAATGAAGAGACAGCTTCCCATGTTAATGTGCAACCAAAATGATGATCATTCAATCCATACCGTCATCCAATCTTGATTGTTTGCAATATACAAATGTTTTGCATCCCACTCTCAAGCAGTTGAACAAAAAACAAATAGATGACTTACAACTGATTAATTTTGAAGATTAATAATTAATTAACTAAAATAACATCTTATAATTTATTACCTCTCACTTTCCTCAATCTACCTTTCCCCACCAAGTACTCCCCTTCAAATTTTCTAATGGTATCAAGATCCCAAATGCGATCTATATGGATATTTATTGCAAGCTTAGGAAGATATTCAGTAACGTACACCATAGTCTAGTATACCATATATCCCTCCACCATAGAACCCTCAGGACATACTCTTTTTCAAACCAAATCCTTCAAAAAATTCAAGTGCCTCTCAACCATCCACATTGACCAAGTGTGTACAGGTCCACACAACTCAATCTCCTCAACTTGGTGTATGAGATAGTATTCTTGTGCATTGAAAAAAGTTGAAGGTAGACACTTTTGCATTTCACACATTAGATGAGGAATTCTTCTCTTCCAATATTTTATATCTTCTTTATGGATTTATTTAGATTACAACCACCTACAAGACATTCAAGACACAAAAATATATAAATACGATACTTTACAATATATTACATAACCAGAAAAAGAAATTATGAATATAGTAAATATATACAACAAATGGAACAGATATTGTAATACCCCAAAATTGGTACCTTATAATTTCAATCAATTTTGGTGCATTTCTTCAATTTTACATCATTAAAGTCATATTTTACTAGGCAATTTTCTCTCTCCTACCTGACTTTATTTGACTTGGTGTCAATTGCAAAAACCCTAAATTACATTAATCTCACACTATAATTAATTCTTAAGTATTCGAATTTATTAGCTAAAATAATCCCTATGATAAATTAATTTAATTCTAAAGTCCTAAGTGCTTTAAATTAAATTAATTCCACCCCCTTTAGCTAATACACGTCATGGAATTAAATAATTATTTGGTTATTTGAATGGATTATCTTTATTTGGATTTAACAATTCAAATTATTCGAAGGGTCACCCATATGTGGCAATAATTCATCCTTTTAATTAAATAATCCTTCAATATTTGTCTCAATTGGAAATGAAGAGTCGACCGTTTCATTTCAAGAAACTATTCATTCTTCCTCTGGGCTAGTCTATATTATGAACCTCTTTTTCTCATTTGAAGAAGGCAATTGTGAGAGTATCAAAAAAATAGTCAAATTTAGTCTCAATTTTCATGCTTTCAAGCTTTGTTATTGCATAATTAGATCAATTTCCATTTCTAGTTAATTGCATTCTCATATTAAGTTAGTTTTCTTATTTATTGTTAGCTTAATTCTCATATCTCTTTCATGTTCTTAGATTAAAATCTGCACTTCATTCTTACATTAATTGCATCTTCATCTTAGATTAATTACAATTTATTCATCTTTCAAGATTTCAAAATCCTTCATATTAGCTTGGTCTTTTGGTTGTTGGCTTTCATTCTGAGAGTAATTCAAACACCCTAGCTAATTAGGAGGCAATAGGTCAAATTGATAGAATCTTACGAATTGGGTAATTCATACTCATCTTCATGATTTGATGATTGACCAATGACTATGTTGTGTATATGGCTGGATTAGAGGTCCACGTTCAACTATAAACATTCTAGCACCCACCATGGGGTAGAAAAATCATTTTTGACCTCACTCTCAAAAATTTTCTGATAAGGAATTTGAACTCTGCCATGCATCTGTACTTCACTGTGTACCAAATTTCACGTAAAATTTCAGAGTGTGTCATGTGAAGTTTTTCTCCTAGTAGCATTCTGTCGCATGAAGAAACACTTCCTCATGCCAGACCCTGCATTTTCTCATGCACAACACTATACTTCCTCGCACAAGACTTGGCATCAGAGTTTTTAAATTTCTCAGTTTCTACAATTTAGTGATTAATGTTCTTGACATTTACTATTTGTTGTGATTTTATATCTCTATTTTTCTGACAGCATAATAGTGGTCTATAGGTCACATGTCAAAGATCATAAAAACTTGCTAATAGTTTTCTTGTAGGACAGTTGTCAAAGACATTTAAAATGTTGTGCTTGATTTATTGCTTTCATCACATAGTATAACTAGGGCTTTGTTAAAATTTCTTAAAGGTCTTGATAGAAAATTAGGGGAATAGGCTCTTCATTACATGGAAGTGATGCCCATGGATGAAACTGAGACCCATATGTTGCTAGAATGATGGATACCTGGGGAGGCAAAGAAAGGTAGTGAATCATTAGCACATCTACTTGTCAGGGGATTATACTCTTCTCTCTTTGAGAGAACCAGAAACCCAAAAGCTTGTGGATTTGGTGGAGTGAAACTAGCTCAATGGTGAATATGCTTGATGTGTTTGGGTAAGGTGAAGAGGTAGAGAAGTATGCTCTTCTCTCTTTGAGAGAATCAAAAAATCTGACCCTCGAATCCAAGCCAAGTTATGTCACCTTTAGAGGGCCTACTGGAAGTTGAACCTCCAGGAACGACCCAAGTGAGTACACACCTATTGCCGGTGATTCCACCTCACTATAATAAAGAATGTTTTTTTAAGTCTAAAGACTACAAAACCATGTTAACTTCCTTCTCTTGATTTTGACTATCATCTTGAGAAGGCTACGTCTGTTGTACTGATCAGCACCACTCCTAGCCCTACTTGCAGGGGTGTATGACTTTCAAGTGTTGGTGTGGCTATGAGGCCTTAGCCCTATATCAGGGGCACCAAAGGTTAGTGTGAATGGAAGCCCACTAAAAACTTTCCTAGTTAGTTGCCTACCTGGATCACCTCTGAAAGGAGACATAATCTTTGCATAGGGAGGGGGAAGAATCTCTCATGTAAATTCTCACCATAGGCATGCACCTGGACATTTGAAGGTGGTATATGACACTAGCCCCTACTTCAAGGGTAACTTTTGAACATATACTATTGAGTCCTTGGAAACACCAAAAACATGGGTTCCCTCTAGGGGGTGACACGACTGTGTGAGGTGAATGCATGCGCATAAGCTGTGAGGCACAGATTTTGTCTTCTCACTATTTGTTTTATAGGGATAACTATGTGTCTATTATCAAGTCTTAAACTATCCATCATGATTAAACAAAGACTCCCATGATATTGCCAAGTTTCTTTGTCCTTGGTAGGTCTATTTGCGACTACTTGCATCACTACTGCTTGTAAATGAATGCTTGAAACCTTCAATACTGATATTGCTAATTCAAATTGCCTTTAAACTATCTGAAAACTAGAAATTCTGTCAGAGAATAGTTTAGGCTGTCTTGAAACTTGACTTTTCACCTCAAAAATTGTGTCAAACTGTCAAACTTTGGTTCTTTCCCGTGTGAAATTTCACTTTTTAGAGCATTTCCTTGTGCAAAGTTTGGCATTCTCTCATGTGGCCCAGTACTTTCTCATGCAAACCTTTACTGAGATTTCAAAAATAGTGAGCTTATTCCCATTGACTGGTCAACTTTTTACCTAATCTAATTTTTATTTGAGGTCTATTTGTGTATTTTCTTGTCGTTCACTATCTGAAACTGAGTGTCTCGAGCTACCAACCGAATGATTTTTCTTGAAATCACAATTGTCTCCTTGTTATTTGTCTCATCTTTTGTGCTTTTTTACCTCGGGTCATGATAGTCTTATCTCAGTTGTTCTAGCCATTCTCTTGATGATTCATGTCGGGTGCTTCTCACATCTTGGTTGTTCTAGCCTTTATCTCCTTTTTGATATTCCTAGAGATAGAGTTTTAGCATTATCCCAAGTCCTCTCTCAATATTTAAATCTTCATCTATGACTGTTATGACTAGAAGTGGCAACACTTACCCCATTCGTGGTATTGGACAAGGTAGAGGTAGATCTCATAATCAGGAAACAAGTTTCCCTAAACCTGTTGTGCAATCTAAATATTGTGAGGGATCCTCAAGTTCTTCATTGAGTACTTTGAAAGATAGCTTGTCTCAATCATCACCTCTAGTGTTCCAAGAATGTTTTAATCTATTGTTTCAAGTGCAACCTAGTTTCTCATTTCAAGAACAAGACAACTCATTCTTCCAAAACAACTCATTATTTCATAACTTTGGAAGACCACTCCCTTGAACTAGTCCTATTATTGAATCTATTGATCCCACTAAAGATATCAACTCATTTGAACCTATTTACCCTCTTGATCTTGTTCACGTACCAAAATTTACCTTAGCTGCACCCTTTCGGCATCGTTCATATCATTTTACTAAGTCTTCATTTGCTGCATAGTCCTACGTTGACAAGATGAGAGATCCATTCGACTTCCAACTAGGAAAATATAGCCAAACTCATGACCAATCTCAACAAAATCAGCATTATGGTCAATCTTCCAATGACCATCGTCATGCTCAACCTCGAAATGATCAACCTTATGATCAATCCCAAAATGATCAAAATTAGCACCAAGCTCAAAATAAAGCTCAAGGTGGTCAACCAACATATCACTATCATCCTCCTCCTTATGACCAAAGTCAAGATCAAGTCCCAAGCATTTATGAGATTCTTGGCAATGATGGTGATGACACAATAACTCAAAATGACATAGATGCTGCGAAAGAAAACAAGGGTCTTATCAAGATTATGGAGATCCTCCTTCTAGAGGAGGAGGAATATTTTCTAGAATTGGCCAAACAAGGGCCAAATTACCTCGAGACTACCAAGTCAAAATGCTTGTGGCCAAAGAAGAGGAGACTACGACCACAAAGTTGCAAAAGATCATTCAAGACATGCAAGACCAGATTAGCCAACTTGCGAGGGATAAAGATAAACCTACACACCAATTCACAATGGAAAGCATCTGTCCTTTCCCCTTTCATAGGAGTCTTCACATGCCACATTTTCCCAAAGGTGTAGAGCTACTTAAATATGACAAATACTTGGGTACTACCGATCCCCAAGATCACTTGAGAGAGTTTGGTGCTTTGCCCATGGAATTCATGCATGACCAGACATACCTTACTGCATCTTTTTCCTTGTAGCTTTTGTGGACTAGCTATGGAGTGGTTTTCTCAATTTCCCACTAGCATTAAGACTTTTAATGAAATGGATAATCTATTTCTCCAACATTACTTGCATAATATTTTGCATCCGGTCAACATTCGGGATCTTTGCAATTTGAAATAGTGACAAGGGGAACCTTTCCTAACATTTCTCCAAAGGTGGAGACAATTATATACAAGGTGTCCTTACAAGCTACCAGAATCTGAAAGGCTCGACATCTTTTTGGACAATCTTGTCCCAGACTTCAGATACCAAGTGCAATTACAAGGTCCCCTAACCTTTGATGGCATGATTAAATAAGCGGTGCAAATAGAGGCCTTTATGATCAAGAAAGGGGAACTGATTTTGAACAAAGACAACATTAAACAAGGATCTTCAACCTCAAACAAAGATAAAGGGAATTTTTCAACAAGAATAGAGACATTGTGAATCATGGAGTGGTTGACAATGTGACCCCAAAACCTACTAAGTCTATTTTCAATCTCTCTTCTAGCATGAAGGCGATCAAAGCCACTGAAAAGCCTGTGATGGAAAATTAGCAACCTTCAAGGTTTTCTAGAAACAAACCTTGGGCCTCTTGACCCAAGCATGAATTCACTTCCTTGGGAAAACCACTTGATGTGGTTTATAAGACTCTTGTGTAGAATCAAATACTCACTCCTTTGGAAAAACATCCCTATGAACCACAACCACGACCTCATTGGTGGAATGACAATGTATACTGTAAATATCACCAAAAGATTGGTCATAAGACTTCTACTTGTCTCTAGCTAAAACATAAGGTTAAAGATCCAATTGACAATAGTGACATTATTGTCCACAACCATAACAAGAATTCAGATCACCAGGTGTTTAAGGATCCCTTCCATCCTCATGAAAAAGGTGAGTCTTCCAAAGCTAAGAATACCAATGCAAAGGTTAACTATACGTATACGACCAATGATAATGTCATCAACATGATTGAACCTGTTGAAGTTGAGTATTGTGATGTGATTACTTTCAAGGGGAGTGGTGATGCTCCCAAACCCAAGACTCCTTTCATCTTGTGTAGTTCCGTGTCTCATTCATCTGAATCTAAACAACCTCAGGATTGTGCTCATGTTGTTACTCGATCATGTGGAAGGATTGTTTTGAAAGGTCTCGATCCTCCTATATCTGCTCCAAAACAAACTGTGTATAAGACTGTTGCTGGTCCTACCAACAAAACTTTGAAATCAGTCCCTACACCTAGCACTGCTAGTTATAGCATCTTAGATCAGCTCCAGTAAACCAACGCTTAGATTACCATTTTTGAGCTGTCGAAGATCTTGCCTACTCATAGGAAGATTCTGGATAAAGCCCTCACCGAGGTAAACATCCCCAAGGATCTTGATCTCAATCAGTTTCAATCCATGGTGGGTCACTTGACCTCACCTCATTCTTTGTCCTTTTCTGAAGAAGATGACCACTCACTGAGCCATCCTCATAATGCTCCTTTGGACATAGAAGTCATGATAGGTCCCAAGCATGTCTGTTGTTTGCTTATTGACAATGGTGCTGGCCTCAATATTTGTTATGCTAAGTTGCTCACCCAACTAGGCTATGATGAGGATTGTATAGATTCCCGTAATAAAATTACTATTAAAGCTTATGATGAAGAAGAACACAAATCCCAAGGTTTAGTTGTGCTACCAATCTGAGTTGGATCTGTTGAGAGAGATGTTACTTTTCAAGTTCTTGATATTCCTCTTGCCCACAACATATTGTTGGGAAGACCATGGATTCATGAGATGCGGGCAGTCCCATCTATGTATCACCAATATATCAAGTTCCCATTCCATGGTGTGGAAGTCACTGTGCTTGCTAATACCAACTACTCTTGAAACACACTCACATAATCTATAGATAGCTTTGTTCTAGCTAATAGAGAGTCTACTGAGTTCTATGATGCTAAACTCAAAGAAATGGAATAGACTTTGAAAATCAAGGATACAAGAATGGGAGGATATCAAACTAAACCTGTACTATCACTAGCTACTCTCCCTTTGTCTCTGTGCTCCTATGGGAGACCTTCTAAGAGTAACAAACCTTCTGATGACTCCCCTCAAATATTCTACGATGGGGCCTTTTTACGGGCCTCTACACCTTTAGAAGATGACGATGAAGAAAGAGCTATCACAGCTTGGATCTATAAAGGGAAAGAAATATTTGAAGCAACTACTCTACCTCCAGACTTAAAGAAAGATCTATATAGTGAGTCCTTCAAGATCATGAAGTGCTTCAGCTACAAAGGGAGTGGTCCTAGAGGAATGAATGACAATGGTTTGCTAAAACTCATTGAAGTTATAGGTCGTCGTACAAAGGATACTACTAGCTTAGGCTTCAAAAAGATCCCCTTTCACTTAGGCATAAGCAAATTTGTGCTAGAACTTGATCTTGAACCTGAACCATAATTTGAAGATACTACCCTAGAGGTAAATCTAGAGGCCAGCTCTGATGAAGATACTATTCCATATCCAATTCCTCTAGAATTTTCTGCACTCTTTGCAGAACCAGATGAGCCTATTATACCTGTCCATCTGGTAGAGACTGATACTGATTCTGATGACACTGCTTCAGTGCACCAATTCACATATGACCAATGGAAAGAAACAATGCAAACTGACAATTCTAGTTTTCAAAGTGAGCCATATGTACCACCACATTTTCAAAAGTGGTTTGAACAAGATCAACTTTAGCAAGCTATGAATACCACAAGAGATAGGAATGATTCTGATGGTACGTACATCACTAATGGAATTCCCGCATCAAATACTGACTCACATGAGTATGAGTTCCAATCTTTGTCTGATGCTACTTATGATAAAGATATAGACATGGTGCATACCTTTGAAAACCCTCTCGAAGTAGGTGAAAGGTCTAGTGTTAGGACGCATGAATTAGATGCCATCGGTGTTAACTTGTCTTCTACTTTTGACATGGGGTCTCATAGGGATTCAAATGCTCCTTTGGATGAGATCACTCTAGGTCTTGACTTGCTCATCCATGCTTTTGATGATTATACTATGAACGCAATTGAACTAGCCACTACTTCTCTCTCACTCAAAAATCCTGAGCTAATAAACTAGAACTCTCCCTCCTCATCCAATGAAGTCCTAACATTCTAGAATGATTACGCTCTAGCTTGTTACCTCCATTTTATTAAACCTATAATGTCCTCCACTAGAAAAGGTAGTGTCAGCATGATAGAGGAAGATATCAGTATCTTAGTCAAAAAATTAAAACAAGAAAAAATAGATGCTCTGATGGTGAAAACCACCTTGTGGCAGTGTCAAAGTTGAAAAAAGTAAAAATAAAAGACATATTCGAGGGTGAAAACCTCTTTGAGGTGCCCAAGGATGAGATATTTGATACACTTTTGAGCCACTTTCAAGAGAGATCATCAGTATTGATTGAGCCAACACAACCAATGAATTTGGGTACAGAGGCTGCTCCAAAAATTATTCATCTAGCACAGTCATTATCTGCAAAAGAAAAGGAAGATTTCACTAGCTTCTTTCAAGGCAAGAAGATAAACTTTGCATGGACTTACTCTAATATGCCTAGATTGGACCCTAATCTAATCATGCACCATTTTTCCATTGCACCAGGTATCAAGCCTATCAAATAGAAGCTTTGAAAGATGCATCCACACATGGCACTTTTAGTCAAAACAAAGCTAGAAAAACTTCTTAAGGCTGGTTTCATAAGGACTATTGACTATGTAGAGTGGATTTCAAATATTGTTCTAGTTACCAAACATGATAAATCCATTCATGTGTGCACATACTTCCAGGATCTAAATAAGGTATGTCCAAAAGATGACTTCCCATTGCCCAATATTGACATGATAGTGGATATGATAGCAGGCTATGAAATGTATTCCTTGATAGATGGCTTCTTTGGCTATAATCAACTAAAAATTGCACCAATAGATCAAGAAAAGACTGTTTTCATGTGTGCTTGGGGCACCTTTTGCTGGAATGTCATGCCCTTTGGGCTTAAGAATGTTGGAGAAAAATATCAGAGAGCTATCACTACCATTTTCCATGATGTGATGCATAAAACAATGGAAGATTATGTGGATGACACTTTGGCCAAAAACATTCAATGAAAATCTCATCTTACATATTTGTGTCCCATACTTGACCACATGGAACAATTTAGTCTCAGACTTAATCCCCAAAAATGTGCATTTGGTGTCACTTCTGGGAAACTCTTGGATTACATCATTTTAGCTAAAGGCATAGAGGTTGATCCTGAGAAAGTTCAAGCTATTATGGAAATGCCTCCACCTAAGAACATCAGTCAGATGAGAGGACTTTAGGGAAGACTACAATCCATTCAGTGCTTCATTGCACAATTGTTTGATAAGTCACAACCATTCACCAAAACTCTACATAAAGGTGTGACTTATGAGTGGAACGAAGAATGTGACAAAGGGCTTACTCAAATCAAGCAATATCTTCCAAATCCACCAATCTTGATGCCTCATATTCATGGGAAGACATTAATCCTTTATATCTTAGCTACAAACACATCTCTGGGTGCTCTACTAGCTCAAGAAGATCAAAATAACAAAGAAAGAGCCATTTATTACATCAACAGAACTCTGGTTTCTTATGAGATGAACTATTCAATCATTGAAAAGGCTTGTCTAGCAGTGGTGTTTGCTTCATAGAAATTACGGCACTATATGCTGGCTCACACTATGAGACTCATTGCTAAAATTTGTCCATTAAAATATTTACTCAGTGAGGCTGCCCTCATAGGTAGACTAGAAAAATGGGTCATGATACTTAGTGAGTTTGACATTGAGTATGTGGAGAGAAAAGCTATTAAAGGACAAGCTATTGTAGATCAACTAGCAGAAGCTCCTCTCGGGGATCATCAACCATTGAAAATTGAATTTCTAGATGAGTCTATAATGCTTCTTATACATCAAACATGGAACATGTTCTTTGATGGCTCATTTACCCAGTAGGGGTCGGGTGCTGAAATACTATTTGTCACACCACAAAGATACTCTTTACCAAAGGCATATAAGATGTTGTTCCCTTGCACAAATAACATTGTTGAATATGAAGCTTTAATCAATGGTATGGAGATAGTTATTGAATGGCATGTAGATGAACTTAAGGTCTTTGGGGACTCCCAGTTGGTTATCAATCAATTCAATGACACATATCAAACAAAGGATGAAAATTTGGTGCCTTATAAATGAATGGTTGATGATCTAAAAAGGTAATTTGCACACATTACCTTCCAGAAAATTCCAAGAGAAGATAATAAAGCAGTTGATGCCATGGAAACTCTTGCCTCCATGTTACAAATGCTAGAAAATGACTTCAGACATGAATTCCTAGTGGAGACATTACACTACCTAGCCTACAATACCCCTGACTCCAAGATAATCTGTTTAGTCATTGGACATGACTCATCTCACTACCATCATCTTTACTCCTATCTCCAAGACCAAATTATTCTAGACACTTATACCTGAAATGAAAAATGCCACCTAATCCATACTGCTTCACAATATGTCATAGTAGCTAATGAATTGTATAGACGAGGTCTTGATGGTACCCTCCTTAGGTGTCTAGAGCTCGATGAGTCCAAACGTTCATTGGCTGAGGTGCATGAAGGTATCTGTGGTTCTCATTCAAGCGGTCTGACATTAGCTCGTAAACTTATTAGAGTTGGTTACTACTGGCCAAAATGGAAAAAGAAGCTATACAATGTGCTAAATCTTGTAAGTAGTGCCAATTACATGGAAATTTGATCCATGCTCCTGCCAAGGAGCTCATTCCATTCATTAATTTCTCACAATTTCAGCAATGGGCCTTTGACTTGGTGGGTCAAATACATCCATCTTCCTCAAGAGGACATAAATTCATCATTACTGCTACAGACTATTTTACTAAGTGGGTCGAGGTGGTACCTCTAACTATATCTGATGACAAGTCTGTAGCAAGGTTCATACTGAATTACATTATATGTAGATATGGTGTACCCTCCTCAATAATTACTGACAATGGAGGGTAGTTCAAGAACAAAGATCTAAAGGAGTTATGTACTAAATTCAGAATCATTCAGCATTGGTCCTCAATCTATTATCCCCAGGGTAATGGACAAGTAGAAGCTTCCAACAAGACAATTCTCAAGATCTTGCACAGAATAGTTCACAAATCTGGTAGGGATTGGCACCTTCATATTAATCCAGCTTTATGGGCCTACAAAACAAGCATTCAAAATCCAATAGGGGCTATGCCCTTTGCCTTAGTTTATGGAGCAGATGAAGTATTTCCTAATGAGGTCAAGATTCCCACATTGCAAGTCTCTCTGAGGGGCCTCATTACTGATGAAGACATTAGAGTATCTCGGCTACAAGAGCTAGAGTTACTAGATGAATGTCAGAAGGTGGCATTTGATCATCTTCGAGCATACTAGAAGAGAATGTCTAAGAGATAAAATAAGAAATTCAGACCAAGGGAATTCCAAGTGGGTGATCTCATCCTGAGAGAGAACCCCAAGAATCAGCAACAACGCATCTAGAAAGGGAAATTTGAACCAAACTGGCTTGGTCTGTATGTTATCACTGCAGCATTTGGGTCTGGTGCTTATCAATTATCTACTACTGAAGGAGAACAACTCAAAGAGTTGATCAATGCTTTGCACCTGAAGAGATTCTACAGTTGAGACATTTCTTGTGTGCTCATGTACATACTTATTGATCTTGAAAAAATCCAAAAAAATGGTACATTGTCAAAAATCCTAAAAATTGCAAAATGTCCTAAAAAATGATCATCTTAGTGAAAACCTGGTAAACAGGCATTTTGATGTATCTATTATCTTGTTGAAAACCTGGTAAATAGGCACCTTGATAATAATAAAAAAAAAAATTAAAAATTGAAAAATTAAAAAAAAAAAGTGAAAATTGAAAAATAAAAATAAAAAAGTGGAAATTGAAAAATACAAAAAACATCAAAAGATCAAAAAAATATTAAAAAAATCAAAAAAAGAGAAAAGTACAAAAAAATTGAAAAGAAGAAAAAAATGTGCCATTGATGAAAACCTGGTAAACAGGCATCATGGTAGCAAAAATAGAATCTCTGCCAAGATGGTTAAAACCTGGTAAATAGGCACCTTTTGTTCCCTGATGCTATACCTAATGCAACACCTCTTGGCTCTTGCTTTCCTACTTTAGTTTGCTTTCATGTTTCCTGCTTTAGTTTGCTAGCTCATGCACTTGCTTTCAATTACTTTCGAGATTTTTCTCAACTTTTCATGGATTGAAACTGGTCACACTTGGGGGCACCTTCTTGGTCTAGGGGGCATTGTCCTATCATTTTTGGAAGTTTTGTTCATGCATCAGTCACCAGTGGTTCTCACTACATCTGCATGTTGATGCCTAGCTACTTTTGAGATTTCTCTCCTTAAGGATCTCTTGTGTATCGGTCACCAGTGGTTCTCACTATTCTTGCCTACTGATACCTAGCTCTCATTTGAATCCCTCTCTTTTAGGACCTCTTCCTTACATTAGTCACCAGTGGTTCTCACTGTGTCTTCCTGTTGATGTTTCATTTGTGCTTAGTTCTCTCTTTCAAGAATCCTTCTTGTATCGGTCACTAGTGGTTCTCACTGCATCTACCTACTGATACTTAGTTAAGGGCTCTGATATCTCCTTGAGACTTTGTCTCTCATGAAAGTCACCAGTGGTTCTCACTATGTCCACCTACTTTCGCTATCTTGTTGAGATTCTGAATGTTGTACATTTTTTATTTGACATCAATCTGCTTAAACAAAAAACTAAAACTAGATTTGTAACTCTTTGAGGCATGCTGAGCTATTCCTTTGAGTGCTTGTTTTGTTTCTTTATCATTTCCCCTTGAGCGAATCTAAGATGTCTTTCTTGACTAAGAAGCACGAAGACTAGGGGCATGATCTTTTCTTTGCTTTCTATTTGCTGGTTTGGTTCCAATGATCTAAAGAATTCATATAAGAGGGGTGTCCATCTGTAAGAGCCTTCATCATGTATTGGATGGCCATGTGTACCTCAACTCCTTTTATATGGAAACTTTGGTGAGGTTGGCTCCTCTCCTTGTTTGTTTGAGTGACTTATTTTTGCTATGAGTGAAATTGCTAACGCTCATCCTACAAAGTGAATGTAAGGGTCACTGCGAGCACCTTTGATATGCTTATCATTCACTTAGAAAAAATAAGGAACTCTCATGTGTCTAGCATGTTTATATGTAAGAAACATTCAAGTCATTCTAGCAGCTATGCTTTGATGCTTATGTTAACTTGCTAAATCCAAAGGAATATGTGTTTAGGTCATTTTGGCTTCTTGTGCCTTATTGTTTACATCTCATTTTGACAAATCTAAGACTAATGTCATATTCATATTCTCATGATTGCAATGTCACTGAGGATTGTATGGCATCTTGCAAATGTTCGTTGCTAAAAACTCTATGATGATAATACGATGAGTCCAACAACCAAGTCCTAGGATTTGCATCTAGTTTAGGCTTGCATTTTCATTCTAGGCTTGCATTGAGATAGTGTTTTGGTACTCTCTTGATTGTCTTCCTCTGGATCTATTCATCAAAGGTTCTCATCTTTTGTCCCAGGTTCATCTTGGTTGCACAAGTGTCCAGTCCTTGCTCTCGATCTTTGAAACATTCTTTTGGTTAGTACCTATCATATATTGCTACATCCTGCATGAGATGATTAGTACCACATTTCCATATGCATGCATTTTACATCTACATATCCATCTATTGTCAAATCATACATTCCATCTAGGCAACATCTCATAAAACATGAACATCAACATTAAAGCAATATATAAACAAGTACAATGATATCAAAGAATTGATCTCATTTAAATATATATATATATATATATATATATATATATATATATATATATATATATATATATATATATATATATATATATATATATATATATATATATATATATATATATATATATATATATATATATATATCATGGTTGATCAATTTCATTTACAAAAGAATAGTGCTACTCGAGCACAGTATCAAAATATGGGCTACAATATGAATGTCAAAATAGGCTAACTCTGCCCATCGCCACCTGGAGGAGGTGTTGGTGGTGGTCCCTGGGGAGGTCCCTGTGGTGGTCCCTATGGAGGTGGTCCCAGTGGTGGAGGTCCCTATGGTGCTCTGACGTACTTTAAAAATGGAGGCACCTACTCTGATAGATCTAGAACAACACCAACATATGCCACATAGTAGTAAGCTACCTGAGCGGACTCATATCTAGTCTCTAGTCAAGACCTCGATAGCTCCTCTTGAAGCTCTTTGATCTCCTTCTCCCTCTCATCCACCCTTATCTCCTAGATGATGACCTACGTATGGAAGTCATCCATCTCCTATTGTACCTGTCAAACTCTCTGTCAGCTCTTCCTAAGAGCCTCATGTACTTGTGCTATCTAAGGTGGCCCCTATGCAGCATAATCTGACATATCTATATCATCCTATGCCCCCTTGTCAGGAGGTGGCTACTAAGAGGAATCCCCTATCCTCTGCCTAGTGGACCTCTACTGGGTTCCACTACTACCTGCACCTGCATTTGACCCCATAGTCCTTGGGGGGATGTCCATCTTCCCTATCCTCAGCCTCAGTACCATCTGTCTCTTATGCTACTACTATGGCCCCTACTGTGCAACTTGTTGTTGTCGAGGCTATTGTACTAGTATCTATTGTTGGGAAGGTACCTACTGCTACTGCTATTGTGTAGGTTGCTACTATGCCCCCTAGCCCATGCTGGTAGGATCTGTGAACCTCAGGAAGGGGTGTGCCAAGAAGTGATCTCGATATGCAGGTGTCATCCTTGCATTAGTGACATCCACCATGTAGTCCCAACAAGCTGGAGGTACCTGTGCCTCAATCATGCATCTGCCCTGATCTAACTTGGGCTTCCAGCCCTTCTTCATCTCATTGATGAAGCAAGCATATGTAGCATACTCCTGTGAGATGTCCTGATATCTCCTGAACTGGCATAGCACTCATGTGACCAAGAATCACTCAATGATGCTAATAGTACATCCAATCAGTGGACGCAAGATGAACATATGGGAGAGCTCCCACCAAGCATCATCCCATGGCTATGTGGCTACCCAAGGCCTCCATACAACTAATGTCATATCATCTAATAGCCCCCTCCACTGCTCGGTCTTACCCAGCGCTAGATGAGTTATAGGGCCTGCATATCTGTAAATGTAGGGCTCAAGGGCCTACCCTGTATCATGAAATATCGGCCTGAAAATAAGGAGATTCTCCCAGGCCTAGATCTATAATATAAAAACTCTAGCATCCATGGTCTTGGTGCTCCGATACATGACCTCGTGTATCTTGTGGTAGATCTGTGTGAGCATGCACTCACCCCATTTGAATTTGATATCTGGCCTATCCAACATCTGTTGTAGCATCCATCCCCAGCCGCACTCCAATCCATGTTGTCCCCAATCCAGAACCAAGTAACAACTCAGGAACATGGCTAAAACAACTGCTAATTGGTGAGTGCCTGCATATCTGCTAACCAGCTCATCCCATGAGATGGCCCAACCCATCACTAACTCATCTCTGAATATGGCTCTCAGTTCCAGTGTACCTACCCTCAGCTACATATCATACTCAACACGGGGGCCATGGAAGGGTATCCTCATTATCTGGTAGACATCCTTGAGAGTGACTGTCATCTCCCCCATTAGCAAATGAAATGTTTTTGTCTTCGAATGGAAGTGCTCAACAAGTGCACCTAGAAGACCGTGATTTACCTGAATGTCAGGTATATCATGCAAGTACGTCAATCCTAGCCCATCAATGTGGGCACCCTCAGCATTTGTCAACCTCTATACTAATGTGGTGATGATTGGATGGTGCGACTGGAATGCGACATCTGGGAAGTAAACCTACAAAGCAAGTGATGACATTGGATCAATATCTCAACATGGTGGTTCTCAAAGCAACAACAACTAATGAAGCAATACATCTATCCTACATGCAACTCTATGACACTCTACTTGGCTGATTTCATGGAAATTTGGCAAAGATTTTACAAACTGCAGTAGATTTGCGCATGAGATAGGATCCTATCTTGCACGATATTTCATCACCAAGGATGAAATTTTGTGCGGCATCTTCTAGCGGCTGACATGAGAACACAGATCCACCCAATGCGAGGATGCCCTAACCCCTACAAGGAAATTGTTTTCTTGTGCAAGCGGCGATTGAGGCTAGCCTGAGGAAACTGTTTCCTCACACAAGAATTGAAGAACTAATCCTAAACATGCTTAAAATATAACCTAAATGACCTAGAAAGTGATTAAAACTTGAAATGCAGGATGATTTATCGGCTACTCACAGGTGGGTCATACTACAATGGTCAGTTGTGGTGTCAGGAATGCTTGAATCAATGTGTATGCACTGGAACACCCTCCATTCCCTATTAGAGCTCTCAGATTCACAAGAAGACAAAGTGAATAATGATTTGAAAATGACCCCTCCGGGCCTTATATAGCTTTTGACCTAATTTTCAAAAGTGCTTTGTTTTGTGTGAAAACTTCACCCTTGGCTAAATCGACCATTCTAAATCCATTTTTGGGATCAAAATTGAAATTTGACATCTCTAGATGGCTCAAAATTATGTTTTAAAATTTTGGGATCCTTTGGGATCGGACGCTTGTGCAATCAACCTTTTGGCGTCATTTTCCTACCAAATTCTCATCTCCTCATCATTTTCTTGAGATCTTCAATGTTTTCATCTAAAGTCAACTCTAGTCAAATTTAGTCAAACTTGGTCAACAAGACCTCCCAATTGCTCCAAATTGCTTCTCCAGCTTCTTGAATCTAGTATGATTGCTTCTATTTTGTAACCTCTTGTTGACAATCATCCTTCGGATATGTCATCTTTCAATTTCTCTCCCGAGGGGGTAGGATGATTGCATCATTTGAATCTTGTCGAACCAGTCTCATATCAGTCTGATCTGAATCAAAAGTCCTCATCACTTGGGGCATCTCATCACTAGGGGCATCTTTATGCCTTGCATCTTATCATCTTGTCATCTATCTTTTAGGTATCTAAGAAATCTAACTTGGATCCTCGGGGATCAAGCTTTGTTTTGGAGATGGTTCTCAAAATCTCATTAGGTATTGGGGAAATCTAACCCTAATTCCTTAAATTCAAGCTTCGTTCTGGAGATGGCTCTCAAAATCTCTTTTTAGACCATTATCTGGGCAATCTAACCTGGGTCTCGGAGGGCTAAGCTTCATATTGGGGAAATCTAACCCTGATTCTAAAGATTACTCCTAAATCTACATCTGTCATCATTTGATCAATGGGCATTGGGGAATCTAACCCCGATTCCAGTCTCCTCTCAAGTTGTCATTAGAACGTTGTCTTCGCAATCTAACTTAGACTTCGAAGAATCATGCCTCATTCTGAAGGTGGTTATGCAATTTGATTTGATCGGTGTCTTGGCATTCTAACCTCGACTTTCAAGGGTTAAACTCTATTCTGGAGATAATCCTAAAACCTCATCATCTGTTGCATCAGACTATTCTTTGAATCAACACATTGCTCGCAGATCAATTCAAAGATGGGCAAAATGTAATACCCCAAAATTGGCACCTTATAATTTCAATCAATTTTGGTGCATTTCTTCAATTTTACATCATTAAAGTCATATTTTACTAGGCAATTTTCTCTCTCCTACCTGACTTTATTTGACTTGGTGTCAATTGCAAAAACCCTAAATTGCATTAATCTCACACTATAATTAATTCTTAAGTATTCGACTTTATTAGCTAAAATAATCCCTATGATAAATTAATTTAATTCTAAAGTCCTAGGTGCTTTAAATTAAATTAATTCCACCCCCTTTAGCTAATACACATCATGGAATTAAATAATTATTTGGTTATTTGAATGGATTATCTTTATTTGGATTTAACAATTCAAATTATTCGAAGGGTCACCCATTTGTGGCAATAATTCATCCTTTTAATTAAATAATCCTTCAATATTTGTCTCAATTAGAAATGAAGAGTCGACTGTTTCATTTCAAGAAACTCTTCATCCTTCCTCCGAGCTAGTCTATATTATGAACCTCTTTTTCTCATTTGAAGAAGGCAATTGTGAGAGTATCAAAACTATAGTCAAATTTAGTCTCAATTTTCATGCTTTCAAGCTTTGTTATTGCATAATTAGATCAATTTCCATTTCTAGTTAATTGCATTCTCATATTAAGTTAGTTTGCTTAGTTATTGTTAGCTTAATTCTCATATCTCTTTCATGTTCTTAGATTAAAATCTACACTTCATTCTTAGATTAATTGCATCTTCATCTTAGATTAATTACAATTTGTTCATCTTTCAAGCTTTCAAAATCCTTCATATTAGCTTGGTCTTTTGGTTGTTGGCTCTCATTCTGAGAGTAATTCAAACACCCCAGCTAATTAGGAGGCAATAGGTCAAATTGATAGAATCTTGTGAATTGGGTAATTCATACTCATCTTCGTGATTCGATGATTGAGCAATGACTATGTTGTGTATATGGCTAGATTAGAGGTCCACGTTCAGCTATAAATAAATATCACTACTTACCTCATGTATTTTCTAAGATCATATATCACTTGTTTGATGTTATTGTCAAATTTCTCGAGGAGAGATAGGGGTAGCACGTACTACAACAATTATAAACTAATCATGTCATTCTTTTCTCACATAATACAATGAAAAGTACATGTGGTTTACAAATATATTGTAAATACAAAAGAACATGACTTACCTTGATGAAGGTATGCCAATCATGAATTTTTAACCCTGGCCCAAATTCACTTTTCTTTGATATGAGATCGCTTATGTTCGTAGCAAATCCTGTGGGAAATCAAATTTTTCATATGAATTCTTTTATGGCATGACTTTGTTGCTTCGTTAATAACCAAGGAATGACACTTATATTGATCTGGTCTCTATTTCCATTTGATTCAATGAAATTTTTCATTGCATGATTGGATTCATGAATGTCACTACAAATTTTGACATTTTTTTCTTTGTCACACCTTCCATCCAATATTTTCCACAATTTCTCCATTACATTCTTTCCAATATGCATAGTATCAAACAAATACACAATTTGTAGCTTCTCATAATAAGGCAACCTACTAAATTGTCTGGGATAAATTTTTAGTCCCTTTGGAAGGTGCTCAGTAGTATTTCCTTAACGACCTTCATGATCATCAATTACATAATCAAAAAACAAAACACAATATAAATATATAAATTTCAAACATAAACCATTAGGTACAACGGTAGCACCTTGATGATTAACTCTATTATATGTCAACTTCCATAGACGAGTTTTCATTCTTTGTGGATTTGATGTAGTCTCTTCTTTCCTATCAAAAAGATATTTTTTAGTAGTTCAATACTTATGATTTTTATGGAGAAAGTTCCTATACTCATCAAAAACCTACTTTCCTAAACTTTTTGAATGACGAGATTTCATCTTTGAACCAAAAACTGGACATGCAAATTTTCCCCTTTGTTTGAAGACCTACAAGATAATGATACAAGTGGATTAAATGTGTTAATTTTTATAATTAGAATAATTATGTGCAACTTGAATTCACCATAACATACCAGAAAAATGTGTTAGCCTTGGGGCATCATGTATTGACCATACAAGCATTGCATGGAATTGAAATTGTCTTGTCTTATTGGTCTAGAGATGTCATACATAGTGACACCATTCCATAACTCCAGCAACTCATCAATAAGAGGCTCAATATTTACATTCATATCTTTAACTTGGTACTTACCTAGTTGAATGAACAACATTACATAATTATTGTGACCATTTTACTGCAAGATTTATAATTACATGCAGATAACTATTAAATAATAAAATACTTGGAACAATCATTGCCAACATAATGTGCTCCCTCTTTATTGACATCCATGGAGGAATGTTACTATTGATGACAAAAATAGGCCAAACAGAGTAAACAGATTTCATCTCTCCAAATGGATTGACATCATCCATTGCCAATGAAAGCTTGAGATTTTGAGGTTCTTCGATAAAGTGCAGCCACTTTTCCTCTATTTCCTTAAATTTTGAACCATCTGCATGCATTCAAATAATTTCATCTCGACTCCTATTGTGTGCATGGTAATCCATAAATTGTGCCAAGCTAGTACACCTGAAAAATCTTTGTAAACATGGTATAATGGGGATGTAACAAAGAACCTTACGAGGCACCTTTTTGTTATTTAATCTGGTCAATATCTACTTGTATGAAATTTAGGGAATTCTATTTCAAATTCATGTTCTTTATGATAAATAATATGATCATTGGGACAAGAATCTATTTCTTGATACTCCATTCCAATATCTTTCATAGTGGCACGTAATTCTTAGTATGAGCGAGGGAGAATATTTGATGGTGGTAACAAAAACTCACCTATCAATCTATAATAAAAAATATAATTTGTTAATATTAACAATATTTATGGTACATGTTTCACCCTTTATTGACTATAATGACATATATGACATACCTTAGCATACGTGACATTATTATGTTGGATAAACCATTCATAACCTTCAAGCTCAACAAAAGCAATACAATAGAGAGAAGAGTTGTTTGGGAGACTTCATAAAGGGTCATGTTTGCCTTCTCAAGTAGAGGTAAATCATGGATGACATCAATGTCATCCTGATCATCATCATCATCTACGCCAATACCAAATGTGTCATGGATCAATGTATTAGTACCATCATCTTCAAATGTGTTATTCGACGCATGATCATCATCTTACATGGGATCATAATCTTCAACTTCAATATTCACACTCCATGATCCTTCACTTTCAAAACCATATTCTCCATATTTGCACCTCCATGGTCCATATCACGTATTGCCCTAGGGAGGTCAACCTATATAAGAATGATGAACACAAATAAACCATGATAATGATCTCATCATCAAGTGTATTTCATTTGTATATTAATTTTTAAAAATATATAATGAAAAACTTACCAATGGATGATAATCAAACCCCCCTTCAATGTGACCATTCTTCCTACAATGTCCCTTAGTTTTTTTGATTAGCAATCTTCTAATGTTTAAGCCCTTACAAATTTTGCAAGGACAATAACATTTTCCATCACCTTTTCTTTTGAAGTTAGACCACAATCTAGTGATTGTCTCCCCATTTTGTTCTTCACTTAGATTGTCTCACATGATCCTTCTTCACAAGAAAAAAAATTGGGTCATGGAAACTTTGGTCTATAACCTTCACAAACTAAGAAAAATGATGTCGAAAGTACACAAATATTCTTTAGACCATATTATATAGTGAAATTGAAAAGTTAGTTATGAAATGATGTTTTAGTATAGTATACCAAATTGAAATACTTCTGCTATTGTAGTCTTCCACCTCAAATTTGGTCCTATTGTGGCAAGAAAGAAAGATATTCAAATAATATACTAGTTTGTAAATCAAAATAAAATATCATATATATTATACATGTTAATATTATGGCCTTTTCGGCTAAGATCAATTAGCACAAGTAAGTTGATAATAATAAATTATGGAAATATATTTTTACTATCACACCTTTGGTTAATTATATATATATATATGTGGAAGTGCGATTTTATAATAATAAATAATAAGGCATTTATTATTTTTATTATAAATAAAATAAAACTACCTAGGAGGGCCCAAGTCGGCCACCTTGAGGTGGTACAGTTTATCCAATGATGATCATATATATTGGAGTTTTTTATGAAGGACAAACATATCAAAAACATAACATGTGAATGTCCTCTTCATCAATGCTTGGAGTGAATTAATATGCAAATTCAGTTAGCATATTATGGAGTGAATTAGTTCAACATTATGGAGCGAATCAAACCAGCATTTATGGACCAATCTACACCAGCATTGGTGATGATCATCCGCACTAATAGATAATTAGTTATGCCCTTATAGTGTGATCTATACATACAAATAAGGCTTGAAATCTTGGTGGATTTGTCTATTGATGAGGTGCAGATCTAGGGCAGATCTAGTGCGATCTAGGGCAGATATAGTATGATATATACATTCAACAAACTAGGGCTGATCTGAAGCAATCCTTAGATCAAATCAATGGAAAATTTGGAGCACACCTTGATATTGAATTAAAGAGAAGATTGGAGGCTCCTAAGAGAAAAATTCAAGGACAAATTAAGCAACCCTAAAAGGTTGAATTAGGGAAGAATTGGCGCAGTCCTAGAAGAGCGAATTGAAGACCTTCAAGAATTGGTTCATAACAGTCATTGAGGGAAACATTGGAGGACTAATTTGAAGAATACAAAGTACAGATTGGAAGCCAATGAAAGGATAAATTTAGACCTTCAAATCCGGGTATTATTTTTCTTTACTTGAGAATATTTATTATATCCCGTGTCTTAGTATTTGAAAGACCTCTATAGATTGTATATTCCCATCTATAATCTGAAAATACTAACAATACACATAATATATCAGAAGTGCATCAGGGGTTAACCAAACTATTGGTTCTTTTCCCAATGCCTTCCAACCCAAATTCCTTCACAGAAGAAAATATTCACCAAATTCCTTAACTTGATATCCTAACTTGCAGAGGTTAATCTTAGTGAAGTATTGTACATTATGGAGCCGATCCAAGAGGTCATTGATGTGATGAGGGGGGTACCTATATTTTTTACTTCACCATGATCTATTTGAGTGTGTGATGTTCAATGTAGAGGTACCATATGCCATCTTTCTTTGGCACAAGGACTACTGGGTTGCAACATGAAGAAGGGCAGGGTGGTCACAATCGACTTTCTATAGTCAACTTGGGAAATTAAACCCAAAAGAACCTTTAGAGGAGGCTATTTGTCTTTTAAAAAGTCTAGAAACTTAGAGGTGACTTGGTAAATTCAACCCAAAAGAAGACTTTAAAAGACTTAACATTTGAGACAAGAAAATCTCGTGTCCATTGTTGGAAAATAAGTAGTGACAAATTGACAAGCCAATGGTTGTGATTAAGGGATATGTATATCTAGCATGATGAAGTAGTACCTCAACATGGATAACTTTAGCATGCTATCAGAAGGAAACCTCCTAGAAGAGTATCCTACCAAAATATAATATTGTAGCCAACAATAAGCATTATCCAACTCTAGAACATGCAGTGCAACATCAAGCGACACAACAAAAGACATACCTTGTGGAATATTTTGGGAACAAGCTTCCAAGGATGGTTGGATGAGGGTGCAATTATTTCTCACTATCAAATCTTCAAGCACCAACAACTCTAAAGGGAATGAAGTATAAAATGATTGCATGCTTGAAAATAAATAATACTTCAATAAATACAAACAAAAATATATACATCATATTTTTGTGGAAGAGAATGACATTGGAAATTAGAAGAAGAAAAAGAAGCAAAAAAAAAATTTCACCACTAGTAGGAATTCTCAAGTAAAAATGGTGGCAGAGGTTGTTACCTATATTTATGATTTCACCGTGATCTAGTTCATGTTACCTTTAATCATTGTTCATGCTTAACTATCGGTGATGTCGATATTTAACAATATCATTAATCATTATTTATGCCAACTATCGGTGATACTGATCATTAACAATATCAATGTTATTTGTTATGCATCGTAGATAAGTGTTGGGTCACCCGATAGTAAATATAGTCCTTGCAACATGGTTATAGTAAATACAGTCCTTAAATATAAGGGGTACCTATATTTCTGATTTCACCATGATCTAGTTGAGTGTGTGATAGTTAATTCAGAGGCATTAACATTTACAGTCTTTAATTTGTTGTTTACAAAATTTATCTCAGACTGATATTTACTATAACATTTACAGAGATCATCAATTATTATAATTGCAGAGATTATTGAAATCATATGCTTATTATGATAATTAAATATACATAGTTATTGATGATTTCCCATAGAAAGCATACGATGATATTTATGTAAGTAATATATTGAAAGTTTATGTCTATGTAGAGACATGATCATATGTGGCTTATGCCACGTAGGGTCATGTCCCTACATAGACATACATTTAATCATTGTTCAAGGGTTTTGTTTATTACTTGAGGTGAGTTTCTCTATGATCCAAAGCATAGTAAGGTATCATGGGAAGAGTTACATCATAATGCATTGGAACAAGATAATAAAATAGAGTCGCCATGGTTCATAATTGAGAATACAAATGGAAAATACAGTGACAATAATATCATATTTAATTGAGGATACAACAATATATGGTGATGGGGCATGGTTGAAATCGATGAGAATAAAGAGAGCTTGATCAAAACAATAAATTCCAAATAGAAAATAAGGTAGTTTCATTATTCTTTTAATAATGGGCAGCTTGAAGCTATCAAGAGCCACAGTGCTTTAGAGAATATACAAGGGGTTTTATTTTGTGGCCTTAGCCTCCAATATAAATATATGAAGTCTTAGAATTTAAAGCTACAAAGAATGATGATTTTTAGATAAAAACATTATATCCTACACCCAATTCAAGAGAGAGAAAACCCATATTCATAAATTGCCAGGAGAAGTGATACACAATTCATGAAACAAAATGATGTTTCTCATCTTCCAAATGATGAAATTTATGAGAAAATGGAAAGGAAGGGATGATGAATTTATTTTTATCGAGAAAAAAAGGAATAAATCCCTCATGAAAACCTATAATATCCATAAATTACAGAGCAAAGGAAAAGGAAAGTAATTCATTATTGTCTTTCATATAAACCAAGATCAAAGCATAGAGCATAGAATGTATGGAAGATAAAATATTTTAATCATTTTGTTTAAGGAAAGATCTTGATAACCAAAGGCTTACCAGATAAAGAAGAGGACTCACTGCTTGAAAGTAATCTTTATGAATATGAAGCAAAACCCCATGGCATGCATAGGAAAGCTTCAATTTTTTAAGTCCAAAGCCTAGCTCATAGTGGCAAGATGAGTAAGATTAGAATGGAATTACAAAATGGAAATGAGAAACAATGTGGGGTTACCCTAATCAAGACTGTAAGAATGAAAAAATCCCATGATTGGTCTTAGTATTCTTCAAATGTTATGGCCACATTTCAGTGACTTTGAGTGCCCTCATAATCATAGATACCCTTTTTGGAGTTACACAACAAATTTGAAAACAAGGTATGACTATTTTGGAACACACACACACACACCAAATAATGACTGGTAATTTTGTTCATGAGGGCTAGTTAGCCTATTTTTACAAAGAAACCACCTTACAAACTAACACAACACCATAATCAACTATCCCACTAGATGGAATTCAACACCAAATGAACATTTTTGTTGTTTTTATGTTCCCAATCACTTGGATTCAACATAGATTTATCAATTCCTCAAAACTATCAACATTTACTTGTTTAAAATTCTTGAGTCCATGAGATAGGGCATCAACATAACACGTTCCATCACTATTGTTTAGTTATAAAAATTCTAAAATATTATTATACACTCAATAAAAACTCAAAAAACCAAGGTTAAGAGTTAATTGAGCATGCCATGAAGTAGTTAAGATCTCGTAAAGACCTCTATGTCCTTCCCCTATAAATGGACCTTTATGAGCTTCCAAAATATCCTTGAGGCTATGACCAATAACCCAATTGGTTTTATACATATGACCAGTGATTATAAAAAGAACTGCAATAGCCATTTTTATAAAGAATTCCAAAGGTGCAAAGTGCCAAAAAGATCCAATTCTTCTTCAAACCCTTATTTTTTGAGGGTATCATACCTGTTGTACTAAAAATGTAATTTCTCATTGAAAACTCCATGAAAAGTGCAAAATGGAAATGAGAAACAATGTGGGGTTACCCTAATCAGGACTGTAAGAATGACAAATTCTAATGATTGGTCTCAATATTCTTCAAATGTTATGGCCACATCTCAGTGATTTTGAGTGCCCTCATAATCCTTTGACCAACATATGGGCAAGATTTGGATATCTCTCTAATCTCCGGTGTATCAACACTATAAAAGAGGTGCCTAAAGAGGTGATGGAAATGGAAGAATAACACAATCCCAAGGAATGAACAAATGACTTGGTTCAATGAGGGAGATCTTTCTCCCAACTCACCTATTCAATATGAGCCAAACTAGGTGGCTACACATGATAAGATAATATTGCAAGAATTATTCTTTGATACATCATAATACTAAGAATAAATGGAATCATGACAAATTGGACTTTCACCAAAATCATCATTCAATAATTCATAATGGTTCCATGGCTTGAAGGATACAAACACCAAAAATTTGGATCACTGATTCACAAGACTCCCCTACCCCTAGGAAAATTTTAGAACAATCATTTACAACTCATAAACATCTTAGAAATTCCCCAAAAGCACTAGTCACCCAAACTATTACACCATCCACACAAATAGTCCTAATGTCTAGTAGCCCTAATCAAGGACAAAAGTTGTCATATCTCTTGGATTGGACAAGTTCTTCCCTAAGTAATTAGATTTATAGATACCCTTTTTGGAGTTACACAACAAATGTGAAAACAAGGTATGACTATTTTGGAACACACACACACACCAAATAATGAATAGTAATTTTGTTCATGAGGGCTAATTAGCCTATTTTTACAAAGAAACCACCTTATAAACTCACACGACGCCATAGTAAACTATCCCACTAGATGGAATTTAACACCAAATGAACATTTTTGTTTTTTTATGTTCCCACTCACTTGGATTCAACATAGATTTATCAATTCCTCAAAACTGTCAACATTTACCTGTCAAAAATTCTTGAGTCCACGAGATAGGGCATCAACATAACATGTTCCATCATTGTTGTTTAGTTATAAAAATTCTAAAATATTATTATACATTCAATAATAACTCAAAAAACCATTTTTATAAAGAATTCCAATGGTGCAAAGTGCCAAAAAGATCCAATTATTCTTCAAACCCTTATTTTTTGAGGGTATCATACCTATTGTAATAAAAATGTAATTTCTCATTGAAAACTCCATGAAAATACATGATACTTGATTCAAAATGAAGCTAAGATAGATATGTATTCATTCCAATGCTCCATAGACAAAGAAACTAATGTACAACACCAATGCAAGCATTGTAACAATGGAAAATTATAGAATTTATTATAATGGTCAAGTTTTTCAATGAGAATTTCATTCCAAAATTGGTCTCTAACCTAAACAACCTTGGAAGATTTGTAAAAAACTAATTTTAGGTGCCTCTGTTATAGAGTTCATACACAAAATATTGAAGGGAAAAACCTAGAATCTCCCTTTTGTGCTCTCTTTTGTAGATCCCCTAGATGCCTCTGTTATAGCATTCATGCATAGAAGATTGAAGGGAAAAACCTAGAATCTCCCTAACCGGACAAACTCGACCGAAAATAAATGAGATCTCTAACTAAATTGAATGATAAGATTTGTAAAATCTTTTGTCGAAGATTGCAAAAATATTTTGTTGGTTTCATTTGCTAAATGACAACTTCCTAAATGATAGATTCGTAAAATCTTTATAACTTAGAGTCAATTAAAAATTATGTTAAAGAGGAGAATTGTACTAACCACCATGTTTTTGAAAATTATGTTAAAATAATCTAATAGAGACTGATATCCACTACTATCGGTTCATGGCTTCTGACTCACTACTATCGCTTCGTGGCTTCCGACTCACTGCTATTGCGTGAAAAAATAAAAAAATGAAATAGGCCAACTTTGTCTTTTTTTTTAAATATGTGCTCGCAACCATTGGAATTATGACTTATGTACATTTGTACATTTGACATAATAGAGCACATTTGTACATTTATTTGTCTTTTAGTGTGTTCATAGAGCACTGGATGCTCACTGTTCCCTTTTAGAACTATTCTTATAACATAATAGGGGTTGCATTCTTTTCTTAATCAAAATAAAATTTATTGGTCATAATTCCAATGAGCATCCAATGTCTTGACTTATGTACATTTGTACTTCCATTTCAACTTGTTTTTAGAGCTCCATAGCTTGTGTGGTCTATCGTGATTTTATTATTCTCTCTTCTTTTAATAAATGAAAAGAATGTAAAGAATGACCTTTTAATGAAAAATGCACTTGATAAATATACTATGTAAATATTCCTGCATGTATTTGTACTATTCTCTCTTACGAATAAAAGAAAATTATCACTCATTTTATGCCTTTGTTATCTTTTTAGTTTATTTATGCATTCTTACTCTTAGTTCAAACAAAACATTAAAAACTTAAAATTTTAAAATGAACCATATGCACCTTAACATAGTTTTAACAACTACCCAGCCTCATCAGTTTGGGCTGGATGCAAAAAATAGTAACAATAATCTTTAAAAAAAAATTAATCCTAAAACTAAAAATAGACCAAATTGAATATTAAACCTGATAGTAGACTGAGCTAAGTCCGAACCCCCATCCAAATTAAACCCTACCCCTAACACATAAAACTTGAAACTTAGTTCCCTAACAATAAACAAAAATGAATTTTAAACCTAAACCAGATTGAATTGTAATCAAAACCCTAGAGTAAGTTAAAACCTAATCACAAAACTATTTGAACATCAAACCAAATTAAATACTAAATCTAACCCAAATTTTACCCTGCCCTTAACAATGAAGCAAATTGAACCCTAGCACTAGGATATTTAATGATGTGGTAGCATCTCGAGTCCTTGGTAATCTTGCATCATCCAAAAATAGTTTGTTTTCTACTGAACCTTTACATTTCCATTTGTGTATTTGTCTATTGTTTGTGGTCACCAGTTGGGTGATTTTTATTTTGGTTGAGTTCTTTAGATCTTCTATGGTTGCGGTCGTGATATGGTGCTCATGGGATAATTTGGAGGCATTCTCTATGATCGGAACTCTTTAGGAGTTATCGCTTAAGAGTTATGGTGAATTCTATGATTGAAGACTGAGATGTAGTTTCTTGTTTCAGACAGTTTTTTGAGACTCTATGATCGGTTGTTCTGTGTGGATCTTGGGATGGAGCAATGGAAACAGTGTGTTCCTTGATGTTCAAGGATGCTATGTTTGTGATCACACCTCTTCAAGTGGTGTGGTTTGGGAAATATGTCATGATCTTTGTTGACTATTTATGATCTTCAAGTCACCAGTTCTATGTTGAAGAATGTAGCAGAGATTTTTGTGCGGTTGTTGATCATTGTGTTTTGGTGTGTGCGATCGTAGATCATGGTTAATTGAAATTGTGTGGACCTATATCTGGGATCACACATCCTTATGTTCCCAATGTGATTGGTGTTTTGCATTTTGGACCTAGTCCTATCTTGGTGCCTACTCTAATGGTCAGATTGGCAAGATCTAGATTGCAGTGGAAGATTTTAAGGGATGGAAGTGTATGGTGTGGATCTCGAGGTGTTCTATATGTGGATGAATTCCTTATGGGCATGTATGATATGTTGTCTTTTTTGTAGGTTATCCTTAGGCATTTGGGTCTCTAACTATCTTTATGTAAACTATTTTCTTGTTCTTGGGGATTGTGATTGGATAAGATGACTTGTGGCCTATGATCTTGTATTTAAGATGGGTTGTGGTTCTAGTTTAGAGAGAAAGGAAGAGGGGCATCAACTAGGGAAGAATAGCTAAAATGGATCAAGATGTGGGTCTGAGTCTGGTTTTTTTTCATGTATTATTTGAAACCGGGAAGGCCTTACAACCCATCATGTTGCATATAATTGGATGTTTTCCTAAGAATAACAGAGTTATTATTGGTTGCATCTTGTTGTGTTACTTTATGTTTTCCACTGTGATAGATCTTTTTGCATGATTGGACTTCTCCTATGGGTATTCTCTAGTCTTGACTACATCAAGTGGTATTAGAGCATGGTTTGATCTTGTAATGGTGTGAATCCTTGTGTCTGAACTTGCAAAGTTGTAGTTTTGTTGTTTGTAGGGTGGCAGAACTATGGATCTAACCCCACATCATAAAATAATTGTGCAAGGTGGTTTGGAAGGATTTATTATTGCTAGTTGATTTATTCTTAAAGACTAGGATTTTTCTAGGGTTTGGTATCATCTTGGTGAATCAAATCACCAACTTGAGGTAGTTTCACCCAAGATTTGAAAGGATGCCTCTGAGAGTGAATCCTAGAATGATAGAGTAGATGAAGGAAGATCTCCAAGATGAGATTAGAAATGATATGACTAGTTTGAGGAATGAAGTCATGGAAGGGATTAGGAATACTTTTTCTATATTGCACAAGAATCTTGGAACTGATGATGGTTTTGAGGAATCTACATAAGGATTTTGAACTATGGATGGTGCAAGATCTATTGGAAGTGATGGATCTGATCGATTATTGAGACCTATGGATAGAATAGGTATTCGCTATAGGATGGAAGTATCTAATTTCTTAGGTACATTGAATCCAAAGGACCTGATTGATTGGATAGGTGAAATAGAAGATTACTTTGAGTTAGAAGACATCTAAGACCCTTGGAGATTAAGGTTGGCACATACAAACTTGAAAGGACATGCAACTTTGTGGTGGAAGGAATTAAAAAGGGATAGATAAGAAGAAGGTGAAATGAAGATCAGTCAATGAGGCTGATGGTTGTAAAGTTTAAGGCTAAATTCATACTTGAGGACTATGAATTGGAGTTGTTCAAGAGGTTACAAAACCTAAAGCAGTAGGATTTGAGTGTGAAGGATTACACTAAGAGATTTTACAAGGTAACCATTAGTTCTAGTCACAGAGAGATTTCCAAGGAAAATGTGGCTAGGTATGTGAATGGTTTGAGGTTTAATATTCAAGATGAGTTGAGTATGCTAAAAATTGGATAACTTGAGGAGGCTTATCAGTATGCCCTGAAGGTAGAAAATAAGTTGAAAAGGAAACAAAAAAATAACTCTAGAGGAAGGGAGAATCAAGCTGTAGGTAGTGATAAGGGAAAGAAAGTAGCTAAGATAGAAGCTAAAATGATTGCACCAAAGGGAGGTAATAGTGGTAAAGAGTTTATGGGTACTTGCTATAAGTATGGCTTGAAAGGTCACATGGATTTTCAATGTAAGGAGGACAAGAGAGTTGATTGTGTGAATGAAGAAATTGGACCTTCTATTGGTGAATCTGACAATGTTCCTAAAAATGGTGAAGCTCTTATACTTTTAAGGTTGATGATGACTAAGGATGCAACACCTTGTTAAAGAAAATTATTATTCAAAACTAGATGTAAGGCTGGAGGAAAGTCTTGTAAGGTAATAGTGGATGGTAGTAGTACTAATAACTTGGTTTCTGAGGAGATGGTGTAGAATCTTGGTTTGAGAAGACTGAAGCACCCAAGTCCTTATAGGATTGGTTGGTTGCATGATAATCATATGGTGGAGTTAAGGGAATAGTGCTTGGTGAACTTTTGTATTGGTTTTTATAAAGATGTAGCATTATGTGACATAGTGGATATGAGTGCATGTCATGTTTTACTTGGTAGACCTTGGAAATATAATAAAGAGGTTATTCATCACTGTAGAAGTAATATAATTACCATTAGCAAGGATGGTAAGAGATGTAGATTACTTCCTTTGATGGATGAGGAAAAGGAGGTGAAGAATATGAGTCTCTATAGAAGATTAAGATCAGACCAGAGAGAAGATCCTGAGGTTGGCTCTGATGGTAGATTGGATCTGAGTCATTTGCAGTACCTAGTTAATGGTAGAAGGTGAGGAGAATTTGTGGATGAAGAATAACTATGAGTTTAGTGTCCCTTATTCTTTTATATTTTCATGAGATTCTCTCATGGAAAATATTTTTATACCTTGAGTGTCTAATTCAAGAGCATCTTGGGTCCTTGGTAATCTTGCATCATTCAAAAATAGTTTTTTTCTAGTGAACCTTTGTTACTAGTTTTGAATTTGTCTTCTATTTCAGGTCACCAATTGGTTGATTATTGTTTTATTTGAGTTATTTAGATATTTTTTGTTCACAATCGTGATATGGTATTCATGAGAACATTTGGAGGCATTCCCTATGATCACAAATCTTTAGGAGTTACCATGTAAGATTTATGGTCAATTTTGTGATTGAAGACTAAGATGTAGTTTCTTGTTCCAGATAGTTTTCTAAGATACTGTGATCAGTTGATCTATGTGGATCTTAGACTAGAGTGGTGGAAATAGTGTGTTTCTTGGTTCTCAAGGATTCTATGTTTATGATTTCACATCTTCAATTGGTGTGGTTTGGGATATCTGGTGTGATCTTTGTTGACTGGTTATGATCTTCAAGTCACTGGTTCTATGTTGAATAATGTAGCAGAGATTGTCATGTGGTTCATGATCATTATGTTATGGTGTGTGCAATCTATATCATGGTTATTGGAACTTGTGTGGACCTATATCTAGGATCATGCATCATTATGTTCCCAATGTGATTGGTGTTTTTCTTTTTGGGTCTGGTCTTATCTTGGTGCCTATTCTAACAATTAGATTGACAAGATTTGGATTGTGGTGGAACATTCTGAGGGATGGAAGCATGAGATGTGGATCTCAAGGTGTTCTATGTGTGGCTGAATTTATTGTGGAAGAACACATTATGTTGTATTCATTGGGGGTTGTTCTTAGAGATTTAGGTCCTGACCTATCTTTGTGTAAACTATTTTCTTATTCTTGGGGATTGTGATCGGATAAGCCAACTTGTGGCTTATGATCTTATATTTAAGATAGGTTGTTGTTCTAGTTTAGAGAGAGAGGAAGAGGGGCATCAGTTAGGGAAGAATAGTTGAGAGGGATCAAGATCTCGGTTTGAGTCTAGCTTTTCTTTATGTATTAGTTGAAACTAGGAAGGCTATACAACCTGACATATTGCATGTAATTGGATATTTTCCTGAGAGTAAAAGAGTTATTATTGGTTGCATCTTGTTGTGTTGCTTTATGTTTTCCATTGTTTTGGCTCTTTCTACATGATTGGACTTCTCTTATGGGTATTCTCTGGTCTTGACGGCATCATTTAAACACTAAACAAAATTGTGTAACACTAAACCCTAATGAAATAGTATAAGAAACTAAACCTAGAAATTATCAAATTTGTGTCATTCTTTTAATCCAAACAAATCAAAAGGACATAAAATCAAATTAAATCTTAACCCTTCTAAAACACAACATTAAACATTATTAATCTCAAACCTCTCTCCATAAGCTTAAATAAATATCAACCTCAACTTTGAATTTAATGTAATTATAGTCTTTAAACAAAAATATTAATCTTAAAACTAAAAATAAACAAAATTGAATCTTAAACATGACAGTAGACAGAGCTAAGTCCATACCCCAATCCAAATTAAATGCTACCCCTAACACACAAAAAAATTGAAACTTAGTTCCTTAACAATAAAAGTAAATAAACTTTAAACTTAAACAAAATTGAATTGTAATTAAACCCTAAAGCAAGATGAACCCTAATCAAAAAACTAATTGAACATCAAACCAAATTAACACTAACTCTAAACTAAGTTTTACCCTTCCCTTAACAATATAGTAAATTGAACCCTAACAGTAGGAGTATTTTAACACTGAACAAAATTCAACCCTATCCCTAAACCTAATGAAATAGTATAAGAAACTAAACCTAGCAATTATCAAATTTGTGTCATTCTTTTAATCCAAACAAAACAAAATGACATGGAATCAAATACAATTCCAACCCTTTTAAAAAACAACCTTAAACATTATTAAAACCAAACCTTACTCCATAAGCTTAAATAAATACCAACCTCAACTTTGAACCTAATGTAATTATAATGTTTAAATAAAAATATTAATCCTAAAACCAAAAAAATACCGAATTGAATCTTAAACATGATAGTAGATAGAGCTAAGTCTAAACCTCAATCCAAATTAAACCTTGCCCCTAACACATAAAAACTTGAAACTTAGTTCCTTAACAAAAAAAGAAGAATTTTAACCTAAACCAAATCGAATTGTAATCAAACCCCTAAACCAAGTTGAACCCTAATCAAAAAAATAATTGAATATCACACCAAATTAAACACTAACTCTAAACCAAATTTTACCCTGCCCTTAAAAACAAAGAAAATTGTGCCCTAACACTAGGAGTATTTGAACACTAAAAAAAATCAAGCCCTAACCCTAAACCTAATGAAATAGTATAAGAAACTAAACCTAGAATTTATCAAGTTTGTGTCATTCTTTTAATCCAAACTAATGAACAAGATATAAAATCAAATCAAATCCCAACCCTTTTAAGGCACAACTTTAAACATTATTAAACTCAAACCTCACTCAATAAGCTTAAATGAATACCAACCTCAACTTTGAACCTAATGTAATTATAATCTTTAAACAAAAATATTAATCCTAAATCTAAAAATAGACCAAATTGAATCTTAAACTTGATAGTAGACAAATCTAAGTCTAAACCCCAATCCAAATTAAACCCTACCCCTAGCACATGGTTGAACCCACAATAGTGGGTTACACTTTTTTGCCTGAATGAACACTGAACTTTACATTTTGAAAACAAACTTTCAAATTTGGATGCATATTGTTGTTAACCATTTGAAAATGGAAGATGAATTAAATTAGAGTCTTTTACGACTTTCTATCTAGATTCTAAATATTTTTATTTTTATTTATTTTTAATTGATTTAAATGGTTTTTTCTTTCTCCCATGAAAATTGGTATGTTGCTGAAAACGTCATTTTCAAAGAGTTACATTGTTTTCATAGCGCATAATTTTTTTTTCTAAAATAGATATCAATGTGGTTATTTCAAATTTAGTTTTGTAACATCCATATTGAGGGCATGCAATTGGTTTGATGAAATTATCACTATTATTGCATATTTTATTAATGTTTGAAGTTGACTAAACCGTAATTTTGACATACCTTGACTACATAGCTTATAATTTGTCGTGTATTTGTCCAATTTCATTTTTTATTTTTTTTGATAGAAACAGAACTTCAATACCTAGGGCATTGATATTTTTTAGAATTTGTTTTCTCTCATTTACTATTTTTCCATAAGCGTTAAACATAAAGGTAGACATATGGTAAAATATCTATGTTTAGTAAAACTAAAAATACAAAGTCATAATAAACTTAAAACATATTAACATTATAATCATTAGAAATATTTTTCTCAGTAGTACCTTACTACATAGATAGGTTTGTCAAATGGATTCATTTGATCTACCAAAAGATAAAGTCGAAGTGATTTTTTGTCAACATTTTAATAGGTGTGAAGGAGACTCCATTGTAGGTATGAATGAGGAGTATAGATGTTATATCAATTTTATTTTTTATCTAAGAGACTTTGAGATAACCATTTGTAATTAATTCCTTCAAATGGAACCTCTCAAGGCTTAAATCATCATATTTTATTAAAAGTTTTATTTCAACAAAAATCAACATGTCTAAAAAAGTGTAACCCACTATTGTGGGGTCACCCACATAAAAAATCTAAATTTGGTTCCCTAAAAATAAACAAAAATAAATTTTAAACCTAAACCAACTTGAATTGTAATCAAAACCCTAAAGCATGTTGAACCCTAATCATAAAACTAATTGAACATAAAACCAAATTAAACACTAACTCTAAACCAAATTTTACCCTTCCATTAATAATAAATGAAAGTGAACCCTAACACTAGGAGTATTTGAACACTAAAAAAATTTGAAACCTAACCCTAAACCTAATGAAACCCTATAAGAAACTTGTAATGCCCCATCCAGGAATCCTTGGAAACAAGGATCAAACATAGACTAACTTTTTTTTAAAAAAGAAGCTTAAAGATAGAATTGTTCAACACATAAACATAATGCAAAGCGAAAGACTGACACCCAACCAAAGATCCCCATGCCCTCAAACCACATTTGGGTAGCCAATTACCAACTAAATGATTAACATGAAAGATTCATCTAGATTATTACATCTACATTCAATATGATATTCATTTTTTTTTGGCAAAACTTTATATTTATATTAATAATCAACTGGTTCAAAAAGGGCTCCCGGAGAAAATAACCACAAAGAAAAACTTCATTCGTTACCCATCATAATACAAAGAAGTTTGATCACAAAATTTTGATCCTCGAATAAAGACCTAGGCTACCCAAAACCCAAGGGCATTAATAAGCCCAATTACAACTTTTTAGCAAAACCCCAAAAATACAACGAGAATGTCCATTAGCATCCATCAATTTTACAAAAAAATATTGCAAATTGTTATATACCAAAAAAACCTAATCTACCCAAAACCCATGGCCAATTTGAGGCCCAATTACATCTTGAATAATTCATCCCAATACATTGAACAAAACATGAAATTGTGCATGAAGATACATCAGAGAAGCAAGACCATCATGATAAGGAGGAGGACCAAAAGACTAGCCGACCAAAGAGAAGCAAAAGGAATAGAGAATCCATCTTCTTACATCAGCCGAGATGAAAAAATGCCAGAGAAAGGCCCTCGAATTGCATTGAAAGCCAGTCATTATGTCAAGAACTGAAGAGAAGAAGGAGTCATAGATAATTCATCATCATACAACAGTTGAAGAGAGATATTTCAAAAATGAAAGGCCAACAAGATGCATAGGAGCCAGTCAGATGATATATAATGTCAAGAACCTGCAAGAAAATATTAGCCCAAAAAACATAGAGAAGGGAAATTTAATTATCATGAAACAGACCCCCCCTTCCAAACTGTGAAGGAGGAAACAAGAACAAGGAGCTCCACAATCTATTAGCTTCATGATGCAAGATAACTTCCGACCCTGAAGCACCTCAAGAGCACTTGAGAGAAGAAGGAGATTCACCCACACACGGGTCGAAAACATGTATAGGGATATCTAGAGAATCAGGGCCACCATTGTGGAGTGAAAAGTTACCTCCCACAGAAGAAGATCCTGACGATGAATCTGGAGCATGAGAATGAGACATCAAGCCCAGTAAAGCATATATTTTAGCAAAATCCTTGCCCCTATAACCCACATCAAAGGGAATCATAGTAAGGACATGATCAAGCAGAAAAACAACAAATGATACAATACAGTCCTTAATTGTAGCTAACATCATGATAAATTTATCAGAGTTGAAAAGTAAGTGACGTGGAAATATTCCACCAACATGAGCATCACCCTACCAAAAATTGTATCTTTGTACTGCAGAAAGTAAACTATTGTTTTGAAGGAAAAGGGGAAAAATGACTGAATTCACAATATTGAGCAATAGGGACCAAGACTGAGATAAATCAAGTAGGTTAGAGTAGAAAATGGAGAGTAATTGAGAGGGGAAGATGATCCTTTTAAATCATGGAGACAAGACCGACTCACCAATTAACCTCAGAATACACCTGCAACATCTTGGATAGTGAATAAAAAATATGGAAGCCAAGGATTCATCAGATATAATACCTTCAAAGGGAATTTCAAATTCGGGAGAGGAAAGTCAAAATCAAAGATTAAATGGATTAAATTCATCAAAATATTTGTTGCAGCCATAGTTGTAAAATAGAACAAAGACCAATAAACTACAAATCTGAGTAATAGAAAAGAAGGGGCGAAGAAAAATATATACTGAAGACATAGCCATCATAAATGTAACAGCCCCATTAATGGAGTGAGTGAAGGCAGCATCTTTTTAGATCAAACCGTACAAAGAATTGATGGGATGAGAAAGCTTTTGACTATCAGCCATTGTCATACACACGAGCTACAATGGAGATTACTCATATAATGACGTAACTAAAGATCCACCCTGCATACTAATAATTGATTCATGAGTTAATGCGTACTGAAAGAAAGTTAGCACATGAAACAAAATGAAAAGAAAGTAAACCAAATCTTTTAGACACATGCGAGCCAAGGATTTTATCATTAATGAAAGATGCTAGACAATATGGAAAGTACTCATATGCAAACAAGAGAATTTAATAAATTAGATACATAAAAGAAATCCTATAAAACCAAAGATATCAACTAAGAGGCAAATCAAATCAGCTGACAAAAGAAGAGAGAGAAAGAATGTGGGAAAAATTAAACTGATTCAAGGTGAATCAAATTAAAAATATTGGGGTATGAAGCTAGGGAGACTAGATTAGAGGGATAAGACAAATGAAGATCATCAGTACCTAGATTAGCAAGAAAATCAGCTAAATTGTTACCTTCTCTAAAAATGTGGGTTAAATAGCAATCTGAAAAAGAATCAAGAAGGGACCAGATCTGAGACAAAACATAACGAATATGTCTTGAAAAAGAGAGCCTTTTTACACAAGCATTGATAATTACCAAGGAATCACCTTCAACATGAAGAAACCTAATATTTAGTTTTTTTGGAGCAATAAAACCATGCAATAACACATAAGCTTCCGCTAGATTGTTAGTCCCTAATGGAATAGGACAAGCCTCAAAAAAGAGGGCAAAGCCATGATAGTCATGAAGAACGAACCCAATTCTGGACTTCCCTAGGTTACCCTTTGAGGAACCATCAAAGTTAAGCTTAATGAAATCATCTTAAGGGGGGGACCATTTAGTTAAGGCTCTGGTTTGCAACCTGTCTTTAGGAAAAAGGGGAAAAGGAAGGGAGGGGAAGACCAATCCCTTCCACTTCTTTATAATAGCCCCATCCCATGAAGAGAAGCCTCAATTACCCCTAAACTTGTGATTATAAGCATTAGTGACCTCAACAATAGATTGATGAAGCCTATTTAATATAACATCCAAGGATGAGGCACAATTACGAAAGATTCATTTATTCCTCTCCCACCAAATAGACCACAAAATCAAAGGAGAACAAATCCAAATGCAAGCAAACATGGATTTAGAAAATAATGTTGGCCATGATTGAAATAGATCCTAGACAGTCAAGGGGAGACGCATGGAAACATCCAACTTCTCCATAACAAACAACCAACATTGTTGGGAAAATGGGCAATTGAGGAAAAGATGGTTAGTCGACTCTTGGGCTTGACCACACAAGACACACTAAAATGCATTGGCAATATTGAGCCTAGACAACCTTTCACTAGTAAGAGCATGGTTTCTAAGAACAAGCCAGGAAAAACAACCTGCTTTGGGGAGTATTGAGTTATGCCAGCAAAAAAGATAAGCTCTATGTTTTTCCTTATTATTTTGACAAGACTTAGCCACCTCATAACCTAACTTAATTGAAAAATTACCATCCAGAGATGGAGCCCAAAAGAGATGATCAGAGGCTCTAGATTGGACAATAAGCTGATTAGAAAGAAATTGATTATTAGATTTGGCAGCTTGAGGGTCAATAGGGAGTGAGGTAAAATCCTTCCATACAACTAATCCTGAATGGATATATACTGTAGAAATGTAGTCAATTAACTTGAGACCCCAATACAAGGAATCCACTTCCCAAATATCTAGGAATGGCTGAATGGTATGCAAAGGAGGAAAAGCATTCCATGAATCAAGCCAAAAATTAACTGACTCCCCATTATGGACTTCCCAAGACACAAAAGAGGTGATAATATGCCTAGATTTAATCATGAAGTCCCAAATGGCTGACCCTCTTGGAGGATCAAGTACAAAGATAATTCTAGAGGGATCTAAGTTATCCAGATATTTTTCTTGCATCAGTCTACACCACTTGATGCTAGGATGGGTATATAGCTTCCAAATTAATTTACCACCAAAGGCTAAATTTTGAGAGGTCAAATTGTGAAGGCCCACACCACCAGTGGATAAAGAGGAAGATATATCTAATAGCGCTACGAGGGGTATTCTCTTTTCTCCAGTCATGTTAGTTGTCCAAAGGAATTCCCAGATTAGTTTCTCAATTTGATTGAGAACTGATTTAGGGGCTTGAAGGGCTGAAAAATAATAATTAGGAATTGTTGACAAAATAGTTTTGATTAATATAATTCTACTAGAGAGTGAGAGCCACCTCGCTTTCCAAGCCAGAACCCTAGATTTAATATGACTTACTACCAATTGCCAATAATTTGGTTTATTTGATCCTATAAAAAATGGAATTCCTAGATAAGTGGATGGAAGGTCATCCAGGGGAAACCCTAAAACATTAACAATTTTCTCAAGAATCTTTGGATCTGTATTAAAGATATAAACCTTAAATTTTTGAATGTTGATTTTTTGACCTGAAACAAATGTGTAAAGGTTCAAGACCTTTTTGACTTGTTTAGCTTCCTGAATAGAAGATTTCCCAAACAAAAGTATATCATCGGCAAATAATGAATGTGTGACTAAAATGGAAGTGCCAATAATGGGCACGCCAAGCCATAGCCCAGAAGTATGAGAGGCACTAATGGAACGGCTCAAGGCTTTGGCCATAATGATGAAAAGAAAAGGGGACAAGGGATCACCTTTCCTGACACCCTGAGATGAAGGAAAAAAACCAACTGATGAGCCATTGATTAATACAAAAAAAAAAGCTCCAGAAATATAGGCCTTAACCCACTTACACCATTTCTTTGAGAAACCAAATTTTAGTAGAACATGTAAGAGAAATGCCCAATTAAGTCTATCATAGGCCTTCATCATATCCAATTTAATGAAAAATGATGGAATGGAGTGATAATTAATAGAATGCAAAGTTTCATGAGCAATAATAGCCCCATCTGTAGTTTCCCTACTAGGAACAAAGCCACCTTGTTCATGAGAGATAATTCTTGGGATAATGTGTTGCAACTATAAATAAATAGCCTTAGTGATGATTTTATAAATGGTATTGCAGAGAGAAATTGGATGAAAATCAGCAAAATTTTGGGGGTCACTATTCTTGGGGATGAGGACAAGATTCGTAGTATTAAAACATTTTAACATAGCTGAATTCTTTCTAGATTCTTCCAAAACTGCCAAGAGATCAAAACAGATGACATCCCAAGCTTCTTGAAAAAAGAGGCTAGTAAAACCATCTGGACTAGGGGCTTTGTTAGGAGATAATGAAAAGACAACTGATTTGACTTCTGAGAAGGTAAAAGGAGCCATTAATAGGAGGTTATCCTGGGTTGTGACAGAGTGGGGGATTGTGTTAAGAATATCATTCAACCTATTATCATCAGGCTAGGGAGATAGAGGAGGAGAAAGTAGATTTGAAAAAAACCTAACTCCTTCTTGTTGGATATTCTCAATATCAGAAAAGACATTACCAAACTCATCTTTAATAGTAAAAATTGATTTAGCTACTTTCTTATGCTTGGCTGAAGCATGAAAAAAATTGGTATTCTGATCACCTAGCTACAACCAAAGCTCACGTGACTTTTGTCTCCAATACTCTTCTTCCCTAGCACACAATTCATCCCACTCATCCTAAAGGAGTTTCTATTTCTCAAAAGTTTGAGGATCTAATTCATTAGCTATAATATGCTGGTTAATTTCACCCAACTCCTTTTCCAATTTTGATTTTTGATCAAAGATGTTTTTAAATACATTAACATTCCAAGATTTAATCAGATTTTTGACATATTGCATCTTTTAAAAAAATTGAAACATCATTGATCCATCCACATGAGGGGAAGATAACCACCATTGCTTTAGCAGAGAGTCAAATAGGGGATGTCTAAACCAAACAGATTCAAATTTAAATGAAGATTTAACAGAAGTAGGGACACTCGTAGTAGAGGATTTAATCAAAAGGTGGATGGGAAAGTGATCTAAATCAGAAAAAGGAAAAATATCCAGGGATAAAGAGAAATTTTCCAACTTCCAAAGCTGCGAGAAAAGAAATCTATCCAATTTGACCGCAATTTGCAAAAAACCAGATCTTCGGTTGGTCCAAGTATAAGATTTGTTTCTGGGTATGATGTCAAAAAGGTCATTATCCTAAATAAAGTTATTGAAATATAAAACTGTATGAGTTGGGGGAGCGATTCCCCCTTTTTGATCATTTGGACCCAATGTAGCATTAAATTCCCCTGCTAACAAGAATTTGCATTTCAGGACCTATTGGATAGTGTCAGTTAGAGACTACCAAAGGTGCAGCTTAGTAGATGATGAAGTGGGCCCATAAATATTGATTATAAAGAAGGAAGTATTAAAGTTCTTAGCACTAACTAATTTCCAATTGGAACCAGCTTGAAGTAGAAAAATTGAGATTTTCTTAGCATCCCATAGAATGGCCAAGCCACCTGATGCACCATTTTCTAGGATAGAATTACTCTGCCAAGCAGCCGATTTACCCACAAAAGCATTAAAATTATCAGTAGATAGTTTAGTTTCTTTCAGAAGGATAGCATCACTTTGAGAAGAATCAAGCCTCTTCTTGATTCTATGTCTCTTGTCAGAGGCATTAATGCCTCTGACATTCCAAGAAATAATCTTCATTGCAGACAAGGAGAACCGTTAGTTCTCCTTTTCAAACTTCTCCTTGAAGTGGAAAAATTTCCATCCAAAGTTGACTGAACACCAACCTCTATTTCCTCCAAAGCCTTAGTTGCTTTAGATTTCCTACCTCTAGTTTAAGGCGTAACTACCTTAGACTTAGAACACAAAGGAGTTTGCACAATAGATAGTTTAGACACCTGCTGTACTTGGATATCCTTTTGGTCATTAAGATGGGAGGATCCAAAATGTTGATCAGTATCCTTATCTAGAGAAGAAGAAGTGTCCATCTCATTGGCGAGGAGGTCATTTGGGAAACTGTAAAGATCAACTTCCCGACAAGAAATATCATTAACCTTGATGGGGGCTCCAATTGGGAAATTTGAAGATGGACAGAATTAATAGTCAAGGAAAGGAGGGGGAGACATTAAGTCATTAAGATCTTTGAATGGCTAGAGATTACTTTGAAAATGGGAGGCAATGACCGATATAACCTTAGTAGCCATGAGATCAGCATTTTCTAAAGTCAACTTATGAAACTTAAGGGGATTATCAGAAAACATAAGTTTGTTGACTATAGAATCCATTAATGGAAAACCCAAGGGCTTAGGGTGTTTGGAACTATTTGAACCACTTCCTGAGAAAAATCAAGACCTTTAAAGATGGAAATGATAACATGTAGATACAAGCATAACATGCTAACAAAAGAGTATACAGAAGGAAAAGTGATGTTTGGAAGAGGAAATTGGTTCACACAACAAACTTGCAATGCATTAGATGACATAGACTAAGATTGCGCTTTGTATGGAATATTAGAAGGACACATTTCTTCAAAGGATTACTAGAAACTAGCACATATACTTTCGGCCGAGGGATATCCTTATCATGAGGAGTTGAGGAATATTTGGATAGAGATGCAACCATTTCAATTATAGGTGAGACATCCTTTGTGTGTGAAGCTATGGAGCATTTGGAAGGAAAAGTAGTACAGTCCTTACAAACAATTAGATTCAAACAATTGGGATCTTTACACTGATTTGTAAAGTGTCCCAACAAGTTAGCATAATAGGAGATAGTTTCGGCATCCTAAACATTGACATCCTGGTACTAGGATTCCCACTTAGACTCTAAAATAATGGATTTGGGTAATGGTTTGAGGGAATCCAATAAGAGGCAAACTCAAACAGAACGATGAGGTTCTTCAAAAGGAAGAAGATCATGATGAATAAAGGTCCCAAGTTTATTTGCAATAGCTTTAGTAATATCTAGATCTCTATAGTCTAAGGGAAAACATGGCAGCTCAAGCCAAAAAGGAATCAGGACACATGCGGAGTCATTCAGTTTAAAATTAGGAGTCTAGGGCAGCAAAGATACTCCAAATCTGTTACAAAACTAGTACTTACTATGCAGAACATTATTACAATCAACTGAAGAATAAAAAATTGCAATAAAGAAGTTTGAACCATGATCAAGATAAAATAGGTCAAAGAGACCGACCCAATTCATGAAAGCCCAAGAACAAAAATCTGAAATAGGTAAAAAAGAGTAGAGCCTACCAATAAGAGCCATCTCTTGCATATGTGAAACCACTAATGGACCCTCCTCCAAAAAAAGCATAGGTTCAAAACCACTTACCAAAGAATTAGGAGCTGAGCATGGAAATGGGTGAGAAGAGCCAGCACCTCGGTGAGTTTGCAGTAGCTGTAATTTGGAGGAATCACGAGCCCTAGAATTAGGAGGATGGGGAGGAATCAAATCACTCTAATGTGAATGAACCTGTAACGACCATGAGATGGAAGAGTCTCATGCCCTAGGTTAAGGATGATGAGGATGAGGTGATTGATTCTGAAAAGGATTATGACATAGGAGTAGAGGGATGGTATTTACAAGAGTTAAAAAAGCTAGAGATCGAATAGCCAATGAATTGGACCAGCACATAAAGGAAGGAGCATTAGGGTTAAATTTTCCAATGTAGGCTCCATTATAGTCAAAAATAGGAGTAGGCAATAGAGGGCCCGTGCAAATGTCAATAGTTGGTTGGAGGCAAGGCTGATGGAAAGGAGCTGAAATAGACTTCCTTCCTCCAAATTTGGTTTGGAATCTTGCAGACCTAATTTGAGGATTGGCATTGTTAAAACCTTGTGAACCCTTTTTAGAATGGTAAGAAGGATGGGGAATCCAACCCTGAGAGACCCTAAGTGTCGAATACTACAAACAGCCATGTGGTACATTTCACACATCTTGCACATTCTTCCCTTATCGCTCCTTTTGGTCCTTCTTCTCCCTACTCTCCATTTTCGCTATTTGGAGATCCAGTCTCTCCTTATGTTGATCAATTAGTATTGTGTATCATGACCTTCAATAATGGGTTCCAATATGATATTCATTTTATTTCCCAAAGTACAATCTAATTTATTAACATAATAGAAACATCAAGTACATATACATGAGCATCATCAAGTGAATAGATATAACATCTAATAACTGCATAATCATCAAAAATAAATTAAAGAAGCAAGGGAAAAAATAAGCTCCAATCCTGTAGCTAGAGGGAGACCGTCTCTATACTTTGATACCTAATAATGGTATAGGTTAGCAATGCCTCCCAACTATATGGAACTTGTAGGCCCAACCCACCGTGCTCATGGAGATAATGACCTGACCATAGTCACAAGGATAAAACACCCAAAGGCTTACACATGTGCCAAATAGTGCATGAAACAAGTACACATATGATCATGAATGCAATGTCATATTAAAGGTCACTATTCATAACACACTAGGGCTACTATGTAGGGACTCTAGTGGAGTTTCATCTCTTGGCACACCAAGCGGCATGTGGTATCTTAAACTCAACTCCCTCGGGAGGCCAAATATTATTCCTTCACACTAACTCCCATATAGGGCGTTAGCTACCATAATGAGCACATCACCCTCACACCAACTCCTACAAGATAGTTAGTTAGCGTAACAAGTGATTAACCATTATCTTACATTAAGTTTTATTACCCCAATTTTAGTTTTAGTTTTAGTTTTCACTTATTAAGAACTCCTACACATGGCCTATACCAGCCACTTATGGGTTGGGATCCACATGAGGAGCCACTCCACATGTCTACCCTACATACCCTTTCTTTTCATATGAACAGTGCCATAAGGCAATGGAAGTTTGCAACCCAACCCCCAAATGAAAAAACACTCAATTGGCCGAAATCTAGGAGTTTGGGTCTCACAAGATCCCACCATAGGAATGTGCATGTGCTAATGGGTGGGCACAACCAACTCCACATAAACCAGCAATATGCAAGAGTTGGATTCAAGAAATGCAACAAGATGATAAAAGCATAAACACACTTAGGAAAAATAACTGAGTGGAAACTAAAAGGAAGTACAATAACACATAGCTCAATCGGCGACTTTTCCAAGAGCATGGATTACCATGGAATCCGTTTGTCATCTCGTTATCACATGAGGATGGCACACAATGCCCAAAAGAAGAAAATTACTCAAATTTTGGCAAAATTTGATGAAGGACAAAATTCACATTTTAAACTTGACAGAGCACTTTCTAATCATGATATGAAAATACTTGGAATGTCCTCTAAACATTATGACTCCATGATCCTACTCTTTGTTGTAGAGGCTACTAAAAAACATAATTCAATTCAAGCCAACAAGGTGACATATAATTATTGGGTGGCATGCAAAATGAGGCAACCCCAAAAGCACCCAAAAATTAAACATTCTAGAATTTGATGAAATCAAAAACCACTTCCAAAATCCATTCAAACTCCCAAAATTCCAATAAAATCCCCATTTTGGGCATACACACAAAATTCGACAACATAACTAGGTAAAAACTTCATTTCTCAAAACATGAATCTCTATAAAAACTCATTCCCATCCAACCAGGTGATATAAATGCATGAAATTTTGGGGAACAATAGTTCTCAACTCATGATACTAAAGCAAGTGAAAGAAATCAAAATAATGAAGTATAAAATTAAATCACAAGAGCCCTACCTCAAGCCAAAGGCTCCAAAAATTGAAATGAAGTGAAGAAAATAATAGGAGTACCAAACATGATGAAAATTAGAGGGAAGATGAGGAATTGTGCCACGAATCCAATGAGCCACTCCTCACAAAGATCTAACAAGCCAATCTCACCCAACAAGCAATTTACTAAAATCTCCAAAGAGGGTTTTTGGAGCAAAACCCAAATTCTTCAAACCAAAAATAAGAAGTGAGTGTTAAAACTCACTTTTTTGCCTAATATAAGCACTTTTATTAAAGTGACTTATAAATTAGACTATTAAATCAATTAATAGACTAATTGGCCCCTTTCCCAAATCAAATAGGATAATTCTAGACGTTTGGAATTCAACTACAATAAATTAGCCAGTAATTAAAATAAATTAAATAAATAATTAAAATCCCCTAACATTCAATTAAATTAGCATTTTTAATTTAATAATCTCCATGACAACTACAGAACCCTAAATGTACAAACACGTTCACTCGTTTAATCACATAATGCATTATGAATTTGGGTTTACCAACATTTTTTGGAGGGATAATAATAACCTAATATAATAGATACGTCACCCATATATAGATGACATTGGGTCAACATGAAAGGTCAAGGTCACTATCTCCTAGTGCCACTACCGAGGATATAGGTACACACTCAGATCCTATAATAAGGGTGAATGTACCTAGTACATGTTCAGCAAACATCAAGTGTAGATGCTCGATAAATAAATATCCAAAGCACAATCAAACACATAGTGACATTGAAGGAGAACAAGACATCGTGTAGATCTCGCAAGCAAGTGACTAGGGCTCCATCTCACTTCGTACTAGCACCAATAGGAAATATGCATAGCAATGGTGTAGTACCACATAACAATATATATAATCACATGTTATTGCATTTAAATTAAAATATTTAAATAATCATTTAGAGTCATTTGAGCATATAACAACTGAAATAAAGATAGATATCCATAGCATAAAGGCACAACAATCATGAATCCAAATGAACATCCTTTATGTATATATATACAACCCATCATCCAACCCGAATATAAACCATTTCCTGATTATTCTAAGCATATGTTAATGGAAGTAAATAACTAATTACTCAACAACATATATGGCATAGTATATCATAACACTCATAAAAACATCATGAATCCACATCCATAATCTCAAATGCAAAGTACACCAGATAACATCATAAGGATCCTTCATACAAATACAATCAAAATACTACCAACAACATAATCTAACATAGGTCAACACTATTGCAAGAACTAGAATCAGGTTCAGTAATCAAATGTATCACACAATGCAGCCAATATTCATATCTCAAGGGTACTCATAGAATAACATCGTGATACCATCCAAATACAGGTAAACATTGGCACATACCTCAGTGAACCATCAACACATCATAAGTCCCATAACCCAGACGTAAAGAATAACCAGTCTAAAAATATAACATCACTCCAATCACCCCAAGGGTGTAGACCACTCATAGGTCCCAACATGATCACTCAAGAAGTAAGAACATCAACATCAACATCACATCCATTAGGATGGCATACAAAAAGAAAATGAGAGAGGCACTACAAAACTAAACCTAACAATTATGAAATTTGTGTCATTCTTTTAATCCAAACAAATCAACAGGACATAGAATCAAATCAAATTTCAACCCGTTTTAAAAAAAAACCTTAAACATTATTAAATCCAAACCTCACTACATAAGCTTAAATAAATACCAATGTCACGAACCATAGCTAATGTATACAAACATATTATTTTATACAAATATATGCTTGTTGAATTATTGTGAGTATAATTTTAGACAAGTTGATCAATGTACCATCAATATTAGAAATAATAATAATTAAGCAATCAATAATTAATCTATGTAATTAATTAATAATAGATTATTAATCAATAATATATAAGAAATAATCAATATTATATTAATAATACTAATATTAAAACCATATTAATATTGATAATTTATTAATCAGTATAATATGATATAATATTAATAATCAATTAATATATATCCATATTAATATTAATAATATCAATCAATATTTAATTAGTCAACATAATATAATTAATAATATTAATCAACTTGCAAATAAATATTATAATATTGAATACTTATAAATCAACACATCCATTCCATTAAGGGGTACGACCAATATATATTTATATGGCAAGTGAGGAAGGAAATAAAAGAAAAGGTAATGAAACGAAATTAATAAGTTTACTTCCTAAAGCAGAAAAAAAGGCACAAGGAGTATTCCATGTGGGAAGTGGCATAAGGGAATCTCCTTTTCTGAACAAGTGCCACGTAGTGGCTAAGTACTTGCCTAAATAGTTAATTTTGGTATAAAATTTTAATCAGTTCAACACTTTAATTTATAGTGTCCAATAAATACATAAATTATTTCACTTTAATATCTTATTTACAATTATTGATAAAATATTTTATACTTAATTTTAACTAGATTTAATGTTTTTAGAAATAATTTATTATTATAAAATAAAATATTTATTTACTATGTTTAATTTAAACTATAATATTTTGTAAGGGAAAATATATCACACATTTGTTTACCTAAATATTTATTAATGCATAATTTAAATATAATAAATTTTAAAATATTTTTAAAATATATATAAATGAGAATAAATATATATTATATTATATCATATATTTACAATATTTTTATTTACATTAGAAACAGTGAGTTATGTACTAAAATAAACTCATGTAATATATTTTAAAATTAAAATTTTTTAATATAAAATTAATATAAAAAAAAAAAAGATTAATGAAAATTTTAATTAAAGATAGAAACAAAAATTGTTTCCAAGCCGAAAACTATGCAATATGGAAGGAGCAATGCATTTTCATTCTATTAAATATAAAGTGTACAATAAATAACAAACGTGTTAAATTTTAATTGGTTCACTCCTCTAATAAGACTTCAAGTGATTTAGCCAATCAAATGATAGAAAAATGATTTCTATAAATTATAAAGTTAAAAATATTACATCTAACTTTACAGAATATGAAATTTATTACACAATACAAAATCTAAAAAATTCTAATTGGTCTAAAGAGTTTTATTTAATCACTAGTTAACACTAAAAACTCAAAAATGGATGCAATAGTACTTGCTTAGCCTATCTAGATATGAACTTGAATGCAATTAATCTATATATATTTTTATTTTCTATGCAATATGAAATCTATGATATGTAAAAACTGATATGCTATGAATTGATCTAACAATGATATGATATGAAAACTAAATGAATGTCAAAAAAACAAATTGATCTCACAATAGCCTTGATTCGTAATAAGCTTTGATTCTCCGGATAGCAATCCTTCAGCGTGATTATGCCAAAATTATGAGATTTGAGAGATGAATTATGAAGAGCTGAGCCTTTTAATTTATAGAAATCTAAGGCTTTGGAGGTGCATGGAAGAAAGCCATAAATCACTCAGATTAACTCAGTTTGATTTTTGAGTTATTTTTAAATAAAGATAATTTAATTCACAAAAACATGCAAATCATGCAAAAATAGCTTTTTAACTCAAATTAGAAGTTTAGATCAATTTTAAAACTCAAAAATGATGTTGAGTTCCAAAAAGTCAATAACTTGCATTGATTTTCTGATTTGGAGTTTAACTGCTCTTTGATTGTGCACATGGATAATTATGAATTAATAAATAAATAAAGTGATTTATTCTCAACTTAACTGATTTTTGAAAATAAAACAATTGATTTATGGGTTAATCAATCATTTAATCAAACTTTTATTCAAAAATAATATCATTAAATATGACAACTTGTTTTAATTAATTAAATAAGAATTTAATCAATTAATAATAGGAATTTTGATTTATTATCGAATTTAAATAATAATACTTAGGAATAAATATAATTAAATTCAATTAAATAATTAAGTGGCAAAATTAAATCCAATTAATTAAATATGAAAATATTCAATTAATCAAACTTAGGATAAATGGGATTTATCGCCAAATAATCATTAAATTAAAAATAATTATGATGATTAGGAATATTACTAGGAATATTCCCCGATGCAGAATTTATGATAATCAATTATGATTCGATGATGTGCAGATGTGCCTTTGGTTAGGACTTCGATGTCGATTTTGTTTGATATGTCGATATAGGAGGTTAATGAACCTATAGCCCATTTTTGGGGTATTATATTTTGCCCCTCTTTGAATTGTTGTGCGAAGCGCAGTGGTTCAAAGATAGTCTGTGTTTGATAGTTGTTGTAGATGCAAAATCCTTTCTGGAGACAAGACAGACTTGACTGACTCAAATGAAGCTTCAAAGGACTCTGACTGGATATGATACGTCTAAGATATACTAGAGGCCATAGGATATAACATTGATTTCCCCCAAGTGTTAAGCATTGATAGGATACAGACGCTTGAGCTGAGTGGTGTACAGACCGACTTATTGAAAACTGGAAATGCAAAAACAAACCAGGAGATATGTACAAACTAAAGCAAAATTGAAAGCTGGGAAAGACCAAGATTGCGCTAATAGATGGAGCATTTTGAAACAAGTGGCACCCGTTTGCTGGGTTTTCACCATCTTGGCAAAGATTCTATTTTTGCTACCAAGGAGCCTATTTCCAAGTTTTCACCAAGGAACTTTTTCTTTTTCTCATTTTTTTTTTTTCATTTTTCAATTTTTTTGAATTTTTGATATTTTCTAATTTTTTTGTGAATCATCAAGGCACCTATTGCTAGGTTTTCACCAAGATGTTCATTTTTTAGGACATTTTCCAATTTTTAAGATTTTTTCAAGACATTTTACCATAGACTGAATGTTTTAGGCATAGAATTTCTTCAGATGGAGAACGTTGATTGGTTCTTGGAGCTATTCTCCTTCAGTCATTGAGAGTTGATAGGCACCAGAGCCAAAAGTAGCAGTGATTACAAAGGGACCTAGCCAGTTGGGTTCAAACTTCCCCTTGCATTCTCGATGTGATTGATTTTTAGGATTTTCTCTCAAGACTAGATCACCAACCTGAAATTCTTTGTGTCTGACTTTCTTGTTGTAGCCTCTAGATATTCTCTTTTGATATACTCTGAGATGATCATACGCTGCTTGTCTGCACTCATCTAGTAGTTCAAGTTCTTGCAACCTAGACACTCTATAGTCATCATCAGTTACTAGACCATGCATTCCGATTCTTAGTGATGGGATTTCAACCTCAATAGGTAGTACCGCCTCAGACCCATAAACTAAAGCGAAAGGTGTAGCCCCTGTAGGTGTTCTGATACTGGTTCTGTAGGCCCATAGAGCTAGATTAATCATGAGATGCCAATCTCTGCCAGTTTTGTTTACTGTTATGTGCAAGATCTTCAATAGATTTTTGTTAGAGGCCTCAGCTTGTCCATTCCCTTGAGGATAGTAGATAGAAGACCAATGTTGTGTAATCTTGAATTTGGCACATAGATCACCTAGGTCTTTGTTCTTGAATTGTCCACCGTTATCTGTGATTATGGAATGAGGTATCCCATATCTGCATATGATATAGTTCAATATGAATATAGATATTTGCTTTCCAGTTGCTTGTGTCAAAGGGACTGCTTCTACCCATTTTGTAAAATAATCTGTAGCAGTGATTATATGGGTATGTCCATTAGAAGAGTGAGGATGAATCATCTCGATAAGATCAAATGCCCATTGATGGAAAGGCTATTGTGTTGTAAAGGGAATTAGATCTCTCCCTAGAGCATGAATTAAGTTGCCATGCACTTGGCACTTTTGACAATTCTTAGCAAATTTGATAGCCTCTTTCTCCATTTTAGGCCAATAGTACCCAGCCCTAATAAGTTTTCAAGCTAGTGTTAAACCATTCGAGTGTGACCCACAAATACCATCATGGACTTCCTCTAATGCACATTGAGACTCTTCCCGTTCTAAACATCTAAGTAGCGTACCATCTAGACCTTGTTTGTATAGATCATTACTAATGATGACATATCGGAAGGCATTACGGATAAGGTATCTCTTTTCATGGTAGTTGAAGGTATCAAGAATGATTTGGTCTTGGAGATAGGAAAAGAGGTCTTTGTATCTAGATGAATCATGACCAACAACGGTGCAGATCATGTAGGTTTCAGGAGAGTCATATGCAGGATAAGATAGTGCTTCCACCAGGAACTCATAGCGTAGCTCATGTTTAGGCTATTGTAATAAAGTAGATAGTGTTGCCATTGCATCGACAGCCTTGTTCTCCGTTCTAGGAATTTGCTCAAATGTGATAGATATGAAATATTTCTTAAGATTAGCTACCATTCTCTTATAAGGAATGAGCTTTTCATCTTTAGTTTGGTACACATCATTGACTTGATGAATAACAAGTTGAGAGTCTCCATGAATGTGGAGCTCTATTACTATCCATTCAATTGCTATTTTCATACCATTCAAAAGGGCTTCATATTCTACAATATTGTTTATGCAGGGGAACTTTAGTCTGAATGCTTTTGGGATGGAGTATCCTTCAGGACTTATGAACAATATGCCTACTCTAGATCCATTCTGTGTATAGGAGCCATCAAAGAACAATTGCCATTCTCTAGAAGATAGGTGCATAATAGAGGAGTCTGGAAATTCCATTTGCATTGGTGTGTCATCAAACATGGGTGCATCTGCTAGTTGATCAACAATAACTTGACCTTTAATAGCTTTTCTTTCAACATATTCAATGTCAAATTCGCTTAGAAGCATGACCCATTTAGCCCGTCTACCTGTGAGGGCAGCCTTGCTGAGTAGGTATTTTAGTGGATCAATTTTTGCTACTAGATGCATGGTATGAGCTAACATATAGTGTCTTAGTTTTTTTGATGCAAAGATCATAGCGAGACAAGCTTTCTCAATCATAGAATTGTTATTTTCATATGCCACCAATGTTCTGCTTATATAATAAATGGCTCTTTCCTTTTTGTCTTCATCATGTTGTGCTAGCAATGCTCCCAGTGATGTGGCTATTGCGGAGACATATAAGATCAATGGCTTCCCATGAATAGGAGGCATCAAGATAGGCAGATTTGATAGATACTTCTTGATATGGTTAAAGTTTTTCTCACATTCTTCATTCCATGCAAAGGTCACACCTTTATGTAATGTTTTTGTAAAAGGCTGTGATATGTCCACTAGCTGTGATATGAATCTTCTGATAGATTGAACTCTTCCTTGCAACGTCCTCATTTGACTAATATTCATGGGAGGTTGCATCTCTATTATAGCCTTGACTTTAGCTGGATCAACTTCAATGCCCTTCTTTGAAACTATGTATCCTAAGAGCTTTCCAGAAGTGACACCGAAAGCACACTTCTTAGGATTTAGTCAGAGACTAAACTTTTCCATTCTGTCTAGGATCATGCTCAAGTCCTTTAGATGTTCAATTCTGATCATAGATTTTGCTAAAGTATCATCAACATAATCTTCCATAGTTCGATGCATCATGTCATGGAAAATAAATGTCATTGCTCTTTGATATGTAGCGCCAACATTTTTAAGCCCAAATGGCATGACATTCCAATAGAAGGTGCCCCATGCACATGTGAAAGTAGTTTTCACTTGATCCTCTAGAGAAATTTTTATTTGGTTATATCCAGAGAAACCATCCATTAAGGAATACATCTCAAAATCCATAGTCATGTCCACTATCATATCAATGTTAGGTAGTGGAAAATCATCCTTAGGGCATGCTCTATTCATATCTCTAAAGTCTGTGCACACTCTGATTGACCCATTTGGTTTAGAAATAGGTACAATATTAGAGATCCACTCTACATAGTCAATAACTCAGATGAATCTGGCGTTTAGGAGCTTCTCTAATTCAGCTTTTACCAAGAGTGCAACATGAGGATGCATCTTTCTCAATTTTTGCTTGACAGGTTTGACATTTGGAGCAATAGATAAATGATGCATTATAAGATTAGGATCCAATCCTGGCATATCTAAATATTTCCATGCAAATTTGATCTTCTTCTCTGTTAGGAATGTTGTAAATTTTTGCTTCTCTTCTTCTGATAATGATTGTGTGCTACATGTACCAATTGTGGTTCCTCTGTTGTACCCAAATTGATGGATTGACTGGGCTCAATTAGAACTATAGATCTGTCCTATAAATGACTCAGAAGGACATTAAATATCTCATCCTTAGGCACCTCAAAGAGTTTTTCACCTTTGGATACGTCTTTTATTTTTACTTTTGTAGGTTCTGAGACTGCCACAAAGTGGTTTTCACCCTTAGAACTCTTTTTCTTTTTCTTTTTATTCTTGTTTTTCTGACTAAGATATTTGATGTCTGACTCGGTCATGCTGACACTTGGTTCACTGATGGAAGTACTCATAGGCTCAACTGCATTTAGGTAGCAAGAAAGGGCATAGTCATTTGGGAAGGTATAAATACCATGGCTCGGATTTGTGGAGGTTTGATCAATAAGTTCTGGATATTGGATAGTCAAAGTAGGGAAAGATTGGGAGATAGTGTTTACGGATATGGATCTGCATGTCATCATTGGTCCTAACCCGACACTTGATTTCAAAGGTGATATTACAACTTAAGACATTCAATTCAGGAATAGGCTCAATGTCATCATGGGAGTTCAATTCATCCATAGGTAGATCAGACTCAATAGGTTCATCATTTCACTCTAGACTCACATTGGGATTAGGTACATATTGGTGAATAACATCAACATGTTTCTCTGTAATAAGCTCATCTTCATCTAGTTCTGGAATGGCTCCCCATTCATAGTAATTTGATTCAGCTTCTGATTCAGGATCTCTAGGAAATCTTAGAACATGAGTAAAGTCGGGGTGAATACCCCAAGAAGGGTTACCCTCAGATTCTGATTTGAATTCATACTCATGGGAATCTATCTCATAATCACTACCGCTTCCCTCTTCTTGATTGTTTTTGAGATTAGTTGGTTCTTGTGTTTCTACCACATTAATTCTTTTGATTAGATCATCTTTATCATCAAGAAGTTCTTTGATTTCCTTAGGAAATTTTTCATAGGGGATGAGTTCTGAGCTGTTTGAATCACTATCTGATGGTTCTGTTTCTTCTTTCTTAAGAAGAGGTTCTCCTGGTGTGATCTGCTCTATGACATGGGAATAATTACCTTTGAGGTGATATGGTTTCTTCTTAAATCCTAAGCCAACTTTGTTTTTATTTTCTCTACCAGTATGTGGGAGAGGTGCCTCAAGATCTTTTCCTCTGATTCCTAGAGGTCCTTTACCTAAATATCCCATCTTAGCTATTAATTTATCTCCTGGACCATATGACTTGGAAGGGAGTTTGGATACTATAGAGTCACCAGTTTGAACAATTTGAGATTCAGGTTTGTCTTTGTATAGCCATGATAGCACAGCTTCATCCTCTTCAAATTCTTTCTTGGATACTTGTTCTGCTACAAAATTCTTTTTATATGCTTCCAGAGGTTCTTTAGAGTCTGGTTTGGATTGTTTCAAAGATTTCCCATAAGACTTAGGTGAGATAGGGAGAGATGTCAAAGATAAGACTGGCTCGATAGTATATTCTCCCATACAATTTTCTTTGATATTAACCTCTTTTGCAACATCTTCCATTTTAGATGTGGATGCTTCTTCAGTTGGTTCAATGGAAGATTCTCTATTATTAGGTACAAGCTTATCTGCACTTTCCTTCAAGGTGTTGCAAGTTGTATTTAAATCTGTGGGGATAGTAACCTCTACTCCTTCATAAGGAAACTTCAAACATTGATGGTATGTAGAAGGAATAGCTTGCATTTCATGTATCCATGGTCTCCCTAGAAGGACGTTGTAGGCCAAAGGTAGATCAAGCACTTGACAGATGGTATCTTTGATAACTGGACCCACTCTGATAGGTAAGATAATGGTGCCTTTAGAAGATCTTTCTTATTCATTATAGGCTTTGATAGTTATTTTCTTTTTAGGATCAATAGCCAATTCTGAAAATCCCAATTGTGTGATCAAGCTGTAAGAACAAATGTTTAGGCCAGCGCCCCCATCTATCAACACACATTTGAATCTACGGTTTTAGATCAAGACTTCTATATGCAAAGGATGATTATGTGGGTGACTCAAGGAGTTGTCATCTTCCTCTGAAAAGGAGATATATTGTGGAGATGTAAGATGTCCAACCATAGTCTAGAACCTGTCTAAATCAAGGTCATCAGGAACATTGGAACCGAGCAAAGCTTTATCGAGAATGGCTCTATGAGCTGGAGATATTCGAAGCAACTCAAACATGGATATTTTCACATTAGTGTGTTGGAGTTGTTGGACAATGCTATAAGATGTATGCCTTATATCCTTTGGATTGGAAGATTTGGAAGCAGCCTTCTGTTTAGAAGCAAGTGAAAGATTGAAGGGCACCTTAGGGACATTTGATGAATCTGGGATTTGTCCTTTCAGATGCATTTGAGCTTGTGATCGAGTAACTATGTTAGCTAAGGAATGATCTCTATCTCTTTGTATAATTGTGATGACATTGCAGCTTTCAGAGAGACATGGTTCAACCATATTGATGACAGTGTTATTTCTAGGGTAGGCATAGTTGACTTTTGCCCCCATATTAGGCTGAGAAGTTGAAACTTCTTGACCATGTTTTGAAAATGGTTCTGTGAATGTTGTATGATCATTATTGCTCATGGGATTTTCAATTGTGATGTGTCCACTATCGATCAGATCTTGAATGGTATGCTTCAAGTGGTAGCAATTATTAGTTTTGTGACCTTTACTCTGATGGAAATCACAGAATTTGTTTCTTCTCCACCATTTCGGTTTGGGGTCCTGATCATTTGGTCGGATTGGTGGTAAAGAGATGATGTTATCAGCCAGTAGAGTTTTCATAGCTGATTCTAAAGACTCTCCCAGAGGAGTAAACTTTCGATGTTTATCCCATCTTTTGTATTCTAGCTTCTTTGGAGATGGTTTAGAAGACTTTTTCTCTAAAGCTTTAATGGCTTGAGTGCCAAGAGTGAGATTGTAGGCTAGTGCCTTTGATGGGGCATGGACAGTGTCAACAACACTTTCTATGATGATGCCTTTGTTCTTGTTCCAATTTTTGTTCTTGTCTTTAGAACTGGATCCTGATTCGTACTTGTCTTTTTGAAGTGTGATTTCTCCTTTTTTCATAAACACTTTTTTGATTTTGATAGCATTATCCACCATCTTATCAAAAGATGTATGATCTTGCATTTGCAGAGGATAATTGATTTTGGGAACAAGATTATTGATGAAGATTTCCAATTTTTCTATTTCTGGAATAGGTCTGGCATATAGAGAGAACTTCTTCCTCCATCTCTTGAGAAATGTTAGGAATGGTTACCTTGGGTATTATTTGAGATTACAGATATCGATCATGGTGACCGGGTGCTGAATATTGTAGGAGTATTGTTGATAAAACAATTTGATCAACTCCTCAAAAGTTTTGATAGTAGAAGGCAATTTTGAAAACCAATGAATGGATGCTCCTCCCAAAGATCTAGGAAAGAGGTGCATAAGGTAGGTCGGTTCATGCATGAACTCCATTGATTGCGTACAAAATTCCCTGACATGATCTTGAGGATCTGATTGTCCATCATACTTATCATACTTTAGAATCTCCACTCTTTTTGGAAAGGGCAGCATGTACAAGTCTTTGTCAAATGGAAAAGGACATAGAGCCTCCATGGAGAACTCTTTGGGTTCCTTCTCTTTTTTGAGTTGATTCAGTTTGACTTGTAAAGCATGTATTTGTTTCATCATAGCTATGAGTGGAGTTTCTTCCTCATGTGTGATGATAGCTTTGACATTAAAATTAGGAGGAAGCTTGGCTCCTTGATGAGCTAATTGTAAAAAGTATGCTTCTCTATCTTCTTTCAAGAAATGCTTCATCATCTGTTTGAAGTTATCGTCATTTTGATATTGAGCAATTTCTTCAGGTGTGGGTTCTTGATCTACATCATGTTGAGATTGAGCTCTTTGAGAGCCAAAATTTTTCCCTGCTTGAGACATGGTAGGAGTTTGTGGACTCCCTAGATTAGATTGATGAGGGGTATGTTGAGTACCTCCATGAGTTGATGGAGGAGGTATGTAACCAGATTTCAATCGATAGTTTCCAAGACCATCATCCTCGTAAAGACTAGAATTGATGAGTTGCTCAAGAGTTGGAGTTTGGAGAGTGGTGATAGATTTCTTGTGAGAGGAAGCTCTAGTCTCCACCATTAACCTCAAGTGAAAAATAATAATAAGATCCAGATAACCGAAGAATGAATTGAATCAAGATGATCAGATGACGTAACCTTGTCAAGGTTTGATTGATTTGAAGATTCAATTAGACGTGGATGAAGGATGCTATGCCCTAGATGTATGGGTAGGTTCCCAAAAGATAGTGGACAAGATATCACAACACTTAGTCATTTTGATGATTGATTGAAGATTGATAGTTATGACAAGGTTTTGACACGAGATGATAATGACTCAAATCAATTAAATAGAAGGCTGAATCAGATTCAAAAGGCCACTTTAGGAAAATGATTGGATTCTCAATAGCTACTGCTCTGTTCCTGACACAGTGATTTGTTTGATAGATTTTGGAATTAGGTTGAAAAAGATAAGTATTTGGCAATTCTGACAATTTTCTGACAACTTTTCAAAAATTTCTCAGATGACTTTCTGCAGACTCGTACAATAGTGGGTAGGCAATGAAACGATAGTTGAAAAACTTGTATGACAATTGCTAGCAAGATTTGACTTTTGAAATTTGCTGGCATGAAAACTCGTACGACACTGGATACTCAATCATACGACAGATGGGATGTAATGAAATGACACTTGATAGAAACTCGTATGACTTTCTGACCTCCTGAGATGACTTTTGACTCCAAAAAATAATTTTACTTTAGATTTTGAAAATTTTGAGTTTTTAGATTCAGATTGTTTGCAAATTTCAATGTCCAGATTTGAGGATTGTAACAGATTTGTCCATTTTCAATAACCAGATAGATAAACAAGCATGCAAGATAGCAAACAAGTGATTTCAAGCATGTCTGAAAACAATGAACAAGGGAAAAAGCAACCTTGTGCATGAACAATCAAGTGACTTATTTGTTCTAATCCTCAGAAGTACTAATTGTGTATGTTCCAAAATATTTTGCAATGATGCACATATACCCTAGAAAATAAAAATTTGGCCTTTCTAGGGTTTTTAGTAATGGTTTGACTTTGTAACTTTTATGATCCAAAGGGGTGAACTCCAATCCCAGCGCACCAAGGTTTTGACACAGTCTAAGAACTTAATCTTCAGGAGCTACTAGGGAGATCTGACAACCCAACAATGAACCACACCTATAAAAATTTCTTCCACAAGGACATTTATATAGCGGCTGTCACTACCATGGCGAAAATGGCTATTACCGCTTGAGGTTCCATCAACGTAGTTTGCCTTGTGAAGGGAATGTCTGCTATGGTTAACCCTCTCTAAAGGTGATTCACAATAGTATACCACAAGGGGACTTGGCTCCAGATCCAAGGGTTTGACGCCTTTTCACTTTTAACCCAAACAAAGCAGACAGATAAATCTGACACACTAAGACAAAGTTTTGCTTCACCAAAGTCTATGATATTAACTCCATGTGATCTATCAACCTCTCTAGGGAGAGAATGTATCGATCAATAAGAGAAGGTGCACTAACCAATTTTGATTCACCAAAGCTCATGATGTCAACCCCACGTGATCTATCAACCTCTCCGAGGATAGAATGTATCGATCAATAAGAGAAGATGCACTAACCAAGTTGAATGTGAAATGCACTAAGTATCCTCCCTACCTACAAGGATTCTATCATCAAGAAGAATTTCACTAGGAATCCAATCTCTCAAGAATCACGAATAGTGTTCATAGGGCCTAATTACTATGTGAGCACAAATGTATGTTTCCAAAAAGAAAATCTACCAAAAGTACCCAAAAAGCAGAAAGAGGAACACTTAACGCTTAAAGTGAATATGAGATGAGTCCACAAGGTGGAACACTTAACACCTCACACAAGCTGAAAATGAGTCCCCAACTTAGAAAACAAGTGAGTTCCTAAAAGCATAAATGGGTTGCCAAGTGGAACACTTAACGCTTATGTCCTATTGACCCCTCCCCTTTAATGTGGCGCTGACCTTGCAACCATGGGGTGGAACGAGGGGTCGGCGGATTAGCGAGTCCAATAACCCAAAATAGCAATCAAGATCAATCACAAGTATCTAAGACTACTTAATGAATCCTTAAGGGGTCACAACCTAGTATCAATTATGCAAGTGTAGAAATAGACAAAAGCATGAAAAGATGCACACAAGCCAGACACATAAGAGATTTATTTTAAGTCCAAATTGAAATGTTATTAGATGAAGGAGAATACCTGGGATCCTCGCAATGTGCTTAATAGATTTTACCTAATTTTTAGCAATTCTTGTTGAGCTTTTCCATGCAAGCAAGTGACGAACTCTCCAACAAGCAAACAAGCAAACAAGATATGCAACATATATTCAACTTATGAAAACCATAGGGTTAGCTCTAAAAATCAATTATTATCAATAATAATAACCAACAATTAACCCAAATGACAACTCATATCATTCATTGAACCATGTAAAAAAAATAAGTGCATACCCATCACAAAACTTTTTTTTTTTTTTGCTGCATTTGACCTAGTCAACAAGATCTAATTTTTTTTTATGATTTTGGACACAAAAATAGAAATTTAAAATAGAGACCCCTACTAAAAAATAGAGAGCTTTCCAAAAATGTAAAAATTTTAGAAAAATCTCTTCATTTGTGCCCTAGAGACCCATTTTATCAAAATAGACCAGTTTTTGTAAATTGACTATTTGAGCTATTATATTGGGTCTAAATTTAAAATAAAAAGATGGACCCCCTGTAGAATTTAAAGATATTTCCAAAAATATAAAAATTTCTGAAAAATATGCTGATTTGCGTCAGATATTAATTTTTTCCAGAATTTCAAGAAAAAATTATTAAAAATTCAAAACATCTCAGAAAATTCTAAATTTTTTATTGTAGCTTCTTCGATATGTGTCCAACCTGCAAAAAAAATTTTAGAGAAAAAATCTAAGCTTTTTGAGAGATAAAATTAAATCTTTGAAACTTTAGGGTTTTAGTTCCAAAAAAAAAAAATCAAAACCAGCATGTAAAGGTGGGTTGCCCCACGGTGGGTGCCATAAATGTGTGTGTGAAAATTGTACCTGATCTATAGACACAACACTTCAGTAAAACATTAGAGGTTAGCAAAAATCAAAATCGTGCAAAATTGAAATCTAATTTAACCAAGTGATTTACTGCCTTCTAGTAGGTGCGAGATTGATGTTCTCAGATTGTTATTGAGATTAGTGACCTAGACAACACCTAAATGAAGGATTTGAATGCAATTGATCTAGATATGAACTTGAATGCAATTAATCTATTTTTTTTTAATTTTCTATGCAATATGAAATCTATGATATGTAAAAACTGATATGCTATGAATTGATCTAACAATGATATGATATGAAAACTAAATGAATGTAAAAAAAGAAAATTGATCTCACAATAGCCTTGATTCGTAATAAGCTTTGATTCTCCAGATAGCAATCCTTCAGCGTGATTATGCCAAAATTATGAGATTTGAGAGATGAATTATGAAGAGCTGAGCCTTTTAATTTATAGAAATCTAAGGCTTTGGAGGTGCATTGAAGAAAGCCATAAATCACTCAGATTAACTCAGCTTGATTTTTGAGTTATTTTTAAATAAAGATAATTTAATTCACAAAAACATGCAAATCATGCAAAAATAGCTTTTTAACTCAAATTAGAAGTTTAGATCAATTTTAAAACTCAAAAATGATGTTGAGTTCCAAAAAGTCAATAACTTGCATTGATTTTCTGATTTGGAGTTTAACTGCTCTTTGATTGTGCACATGGATAATTATGAATTAATAAATAAATAAAGTGATTTATTCTCAACTTAACTAATTTTTGAAAATAAAACAATTGATTTATGGGTTAATCAATCATTTAATCAAACTTTTATTCAAAAATAATATCATTAAATATGACAACTTGCTTTAATTAATTAAATAAGAATTTAATCAATTAATAATAGGAATTTTGATTTATTGTCGAATTTAAATAATAATACTTAAGAATAAATATAATTAAATTCAATTAAATAATTAAGTGGAAAAATTAAATCCAATTAATTAAATATGAAAATATTCAATTAATCAAACTTAGGATAAATGGGATTTATCGCCAAATAATCATTAAATTAAAAATAATTATGATGATTAGGAATATTACTAGGAATATTCCCCGATGCAGAATTTATGATAATCAATTAGGATTCGATGATGTGCAGATGTGTCTTTGGTTAGGACTTCGATGTCGATTTCGTTCGATATGTCGATATAGGAGGTTAATGAACCTATAGCCTATTTTTGAGGTATTACAAACATTACAACCAACCTTAACTTTAAACCTAATGTAATTATAATTTTTAAACAAAAATATTAATCCTAAAACTAAAAATAGACCAAATTGAATCTTAAACTTGATAGTAGACATGACTAAGTTCGAAGTCAAATCCAAACTAAACCCTACCCCTAACACATAAAACCTTGAAACTTAGTTTCCTAACAATGAATAAAAATAAATTTTAAACCTAAACCAAATTGAATTGTAATCAAAACCCTAAAGCAAGTTGAACCCTAAACACAAAACCAATTGAGCATCACACCAAATTGAACATTAATTCTAAACAAAATTTTACCCTTCCCTTAACGATAAAGAAAATTGAACTCTAACAATGGGAATATTTGAACACTAAACAAAATTGAACCTAACCCAAAACCTAATGAAACAGTATAAGAAACCAAACCTAGCAATTATCAAATTCACATCATTCTTTTAATCTAAGAAAATAGAAAGATATAAGTGGAGATGGGAAGATAGAGATAGAGGGATATGTGTGTGTGTGTGTATGTGTATGAGGGGTAGAAATAAATAGAGAGATAGAGAAGAGATAAATATGGAGAGAGCCATGGAGAGAGATATAATAGAAAGTTAAGAGGGAGAGATAAAGAGAGAGACATATAATGAGATAGAGTGATAGAGATATAGAAGTATAATGAGGTACATATATGGAGGGGGAGAGGGATATAGAGGTAGTGAATCAAACAAAGACAAAGAGAGAGATAGAAATATATTTAAAGATAAAGATAAAATGAGGTAAATGTAGAGATATAGGTAGGGGGTAGGGAGGAAGTGTGTGAAGGAGAGATAGAGAGAAGGGAGATAGGGAGGGAGGAAGAGAAAGGGAGAGAATGATAGGTAGAAGGTGGATGAGATTATATGGGGGAGGGGGTAGAGGGAGATATAGATAGAGGGGGAGAGAAGAGAGGGGATGAAGGGAGGGAGAGAGAAGAATGTGAGGAGTCAAAGAGATATAGGTCAGAGAGTAGGAGAGAGAAGATAAATAAAAGTTATTCCCTAAACCAAATTAAACATTAACCATAAACCAAATTGAACTTTAATCATAAATTAACCATAAACCAACTTTAAATTCTACCACTAAATCTCATTCTATACATAATCCTAAACCTAACACTAGACTAAATTAAATGATAACCCTAAATTTAATTAAATTGTAACTCTAACTCTAAACAAAAACCTAAAATTTAGGTCTGATTGTAAAGATAATTCAATAGTACACCAACTTAAACCATTACCCCAATCCTAGACAAAACTGAACCCTAAGTCCAATGTAAAAACATATTGAACCCTAGTCCTTACACTAAACAAAATTAAACCCAAACCCTAAATCTAATTAAGCATTAAACCAAATGGAATCCTAATCATAAACCAAGATAACATAACACTAACAAAAATAAAACCCTAATTAAATCTAATTAACTAATAAACCTTATTTTAACCTCTAACTCTAACCCTATCCTGATCAGTAAACCAAATATAACCTTAATCATTTAAACCTTATAAAATGTATTCCTAAACCTACACTAGATTGAATTCAAACATTAAAGAAAATTGAAACCTAACACTAAACTAATTTTACCCTGAATCTAAGCCTAATTATATCCTAAACTAAATTAAATCATTAATGTAAACTAAATTAAACCCAAATGCTAAACAAAATTGAACCTTGCCTATAACACAACTAAATAGAATGATAACTAAAAATCTAATTGAATATTAAACCAAATCAAACCCTAATCCTAAACCAAATTCTACCCCAAAGCTAATAGTAAACCGAATTATACACTAAAAATAACAGTAAACCAAATTGAATGCTAATCATAATAATAAAATATATTGAATTGTAACCCTAAACATAATTGAATATTAAACCAAATTGAACCCTATCTCTAATATCAATCCAAATTGAACTCTGTAATAAAGAGAACCCCAACCCTAAAAAAAATTCAAAGAAAAAAAATAAATAAAAATTAAATTATAATGCCAAACCAAACTAGAGCTCAAATATTATGATTACAAGATAACCACATATTCAAATCAAAATTAGGCACTGAATTAGGCTACATTCAAGATTTAAAGATGGTGTAAAATTTGGCACCATTAACACTTACTTCAACATCCCAAACAAATTACATTTATGGGTGAAAGGCAGTGATAAGGTCATTGTTAACCAGTGCGTCGTTAGACATGACAAACCATCACAAACACTTATAGATTCATGGGAAACATTTCATATTTTTTGAAATCCCAAATAATTGCATTAGATTTGTGGGAAACATATTCATTGTAGCACCCATTAATAAATTAAAAAAAAATTAAAAATTCTCGCCTGTGTTAAAATTACTGCTATATGTCAATCTGATTTTCTATTTTAATTGTTTTTCATTTGCCTATTTGTCTTCTTGATTTTTTAGTTTTCATTTATGACGTCCACATTTATTTTGTCACTAGATATAGAGCATAGGATAGACAATGTTTACAGTGTTTGGTCACCCAATTTGAGTTTTTGCGAGATAGAGATTAGAGGATAAATGGATAGAAATCAAACCCTTGATTTCACTTTAAATGTGAAAACCAAATATGCTTTTACTTTTTGGTTAATTTTAATCCATATAAAGACATCAGATAGAAATTGCACTGGGTCATCTTAAAATGTCAAGCAATAGAGGGAAGGGACTAGACTCTGGCCACAATGAGGTAATACATTGTCAACTTGTAGATTTGTAAATGTTTCTATTATTTCTTTGGTTTTTAGTTTTTAGTTATTAATTTCTAAATTTAAAAGAGGAAATTTATTTATTTTATATATGTAGGGACATGATACTGACAACAAAAAAGAGGCATTGGGTACCATATTAGGGGAAGAGAAAGTGAAAAGATTGGATGGTGTTGACTTCACAATGCTTGCCAGATACTTAAAAAAATGATCTAGTAAAGATCCTGAAACATTGCAACCAAATCAAGCGTGTCAAAGGGAATTAATTAATTCCCTAACCACAACTAGAAAGGGCATAAAATCTAAGAGGAATTCAACAAAATTAAACTCTAAGAATGTGGAATAGGGAACATAGACTTCTAATGTTGTAGCCACTCTTGGGACACAAACTTCTTCCAGCACGACATGCATTGCATCTTGCATTGGTAGCTACAAAACCAAGATATAATACAATGTAGTTTTAGGGGAAGTTCAAATGAAAGGTGGTTGAAAAATATTTGTAAATATGTTGAAGGAAGAATGCCTTCAATGTTTCAAAGACCATCTACATTTTCCATTCTCAAAGATATCTAGGCACCTATAAAAAGCAGCTATCCATGACATGGAGACTGAATTTGGCACATGTTGGTCTATAAAGAAGATAAAGATACAAATGTCTCAAAATTTTAATCGATTTTGGTGCAACCAAATAAAGAAGATAAAAAAAAATCCCTCTTGAGATAAGGGTAAAAAAAGGCCAATTCATGTAAGTGTGAAAGTATGGAAAGAGATTGTAAAAGAACATGAGAAGTCTGAGACACATAGGAAGTCAGGTGAATAGAGTATGTAGGTATTTGGATGTTCTCTTAAGATTATACCAAATTTATTAAATAATTCTTCAATTTAATTTATGCATAGTTAAATTGAATTAGTATGTTTCAGGATAAGGCCTCCGAGGCTAGGCTTTCCAAACTTTGTGCCATGCATCACATTGGCCAGAAAAGTTTAGAGGCCTTTATTTGTACATTTGTAAGTATATTTGATGTGTTAAATGATATATATTTTATTTCCTAGGAAAAAGTAAATGAATGCATATTAATTATTTTAACTAGTTCATGTGCCATGCTTTGATAGGAGGAGAAATATGGCTAACTTCCAACCCAATTTGAAAATGAAATGTTACAAAGAAAAAAGTGGACCGATTTTGTAATCTAAGTGGGGAACGAGGTATCAATAGTTGACTTTCAATAATTTAGTTGGATATTATTGTGTTAATATTTCAATTTGCACTTCTTTTTTTGAATTGTTTATTAATGTGTAGGATGAGTTCTAAAGTGCTTATCTGTTAGTCTTAGATCCCACTCAATTATCCCAATATTCGATGTTGAGGAAAAAACTATTATTTTCCTTAAAAGACATTGGGTGTCATTCATGCCTTATTTTCATCGCATCTTTTAATTAATGACCACGGTCTTTCAATATCTCTTAACTTTCCTCATTTAAGTTATGAGTTGTATTATTTGAGTAATTGGTCCCATGTTGATTTGATTTATCTTCTTTTTCTCAAACATAGTATCTCAAGGAGTGCTTTCTTGGTATCTCAAGGAGTGCTCTTTGAATTCATGTTGACATTCTATGGTGCAATGAGAGTGCACCACTTTATAGTGTAAATAAAATAGACTTTAATAAAATAAAACTGTACGCAGGTGCGTTCTAGTTTCTCTATAGCCAGTGATGTGTAGACACATGATTCCGTATAGGTTGGGGGGAGTGGGTTCCCACGTATCATAGACACATCATTATACATACCTATGTTCTATGTGCCAACATGTCAACATATTAAAATTTGAAATCCCTCTTTAATGCCTTATTGTTTAATAAGTTGTCATGAATGCCACTAAACTGGGGGTAAATTGAAAGGTTATACAACATTGGTGTTAGGACTACGAGAATGATATATCAAATTGAGAGAGGAATCAGATGAGTTTTTAGGTAAAAAATTATAGAGCACATGTGTTTTGAAGGGTGTAACTAGAAATATGGGAGATCCACCAGTGAGTAGTGAACCAATAGTTCATCAACTAATCCTACAAGATGCACTATGTAATCTAGAATTCATGAATTGTGGCTAGTTAGACTAATTTTTGAAGTTGAATGGGTTAAGTAACAAAATTGATATGGAGTTTTCTCAAACATTTAACAATGCTAAAGGTTTTGAAGGTTACTTCTATAGAGGAGAGGATTGTTGAAGTTTGAGGGTTGCATGTTGTAGGAGAACCATACCCTAAAAGTAAAGAGGCACTACAATAGAATAGGAAAATAATGCCTAAATTAGCACCTGATTTTAGTGCAATTTTGGCTTTAAAACTAGCCTCTGTGTTAGCAAGAAATTTGATGCCCAAATGCATCCAACACTCCACATCCTATTTAGCACTGTAGTTAATGCCACAAGTTGGGTTGGGTTTGGCTATAACACTTGCACCACAACCTTGCACACATCATTTGTTGCACCGAGAAAAGAACTGACCAATTCCATCCTCTTGGTAGCATGCATGTTGTTAGACTAATGAGATGTTTTCTTATTAATTAAATCATATTGATTTAATTATTAAGTCACTTATTATCTCTTTCTACTTAAGCTAAACTTTAGGCATTTAATAATTAATTGTTTTATTAATTATTATCATGCAACCTAGGTTTTACCTTTTTAGGGTTTTAGATCTCCTTTTCTAAGGATTGATCTCCTTTATTTTCATAACAGATTGTAACAAAAATTATTCATTATTGAATTGCAACTTTTGTTTTTGTACATCAAGGAATGGATCATCTCTCATGGATCAATGCGTTTAGGCCTCTGTAGCTTCTTGCTTCTCTCTCTTTCTATAACAGGTGTTTGCATGAAGGTGTCCTTGGGAGCTGTGGATTTTTTTTTCATCAACTCAAATGTGGTATTAATGTGTTCAGGCCTCTATAGCTTCTTTCTTCTCTCTCTTTCTATGACAGGTGTTTGCATGTAGGTGTTCTTGGGAGCTATGGATTGTTTTCTCATCAACTCCAACATGGGTTGTTTTCTTCCTTTTAAGGGCTGACTCTTCTTAGGTTGTTATTTTATTTCAACAACCTTCACTCTTCTTTGAGCAGTGTATACTTCACCTTTTTAGCATTCTTTTATGCACATGCACTGATATAAAGTGCCATTATATTGCATGTATGGGATCTTGCACATGTTTGTACTCTATGTACTCACACTCAATTATAAAGTGCCAAGGGGGTTTGATGTTTTCCTTTATTTTCCATTACCTTTTTCACATGAGTGTTCCTCCATAAATATTAGCCTCAGGTATCTCTATTTGTGTTTGTACTCTCTCTGCACCTTCAATGTTCCTGGTTCTTCATCATGCAATTCATATTGGATGGTCTTTTTAGTGTACCTATCATTACTCTCTTGTCAGCATTATAGGGGGGTTTTTACTGATTGTTCTTCTACTTCCTTGGTTCGATAATGTGAGCTATATATTTAGTATTTGTTCCTATGTACTAGGTAGATGCAGTGGTTGGGTACCTATGCATTTCGGTGAGATGGATAATTTACCATATGGAAACTCTTTCTTTCCTATTTTTGGAGACACTCTTCCATCTTTAATTGATCAACTCTTCAGGCTTTGGTGTTTTTTGCTATCTATATCTTCGAGTTAAGTTGTTTTCCTTTGTTTGCCTCCTAATTCAAATAGTGTCATTTGAGGGAACTCATGCAGATTACAATCTTCTCTACCTGGTCATGTTCTATTTCAGTGGAGGATCTTCAGATCAACAGTTACTTCTTGATAGAGTTTGCAGCTTCTTTCTTTAATGATGTTCTACATGTTCATCCTTGTTCCTATTTTTTGGAACATTCCCTAGTTTTGGAGGCTTCTTCAGTCCTTCATACTAGTCTTTGTCTCTTTTTGGAGTAGAGTCTTTTCCATGTGGTTTTCTCTATTTCTCCACTTTATAGGGACTCTCTTTTGTACTTGGGTACCTGATCAGGCCTTTGTTGCCAGGACCCATTTACTTTCAGTTATTTTTTCTAGGTTTTTAGCTTCTCCCAAAGTTTATATTAAGGGGGGGTGTTAGAGTAATAAGTTTTTTTTTTATTAATTAAATCATATTGATTTAATTATTAAGTCACTTATTATCGCTTTCTACTTAAGCTAAACTTTAGGCATATAATAATTAATTTTTTTATTAATTATTATCATGCAACCTAGGTTTTACCTTTTTAGGGTTTCAGATCTCCTTTTATAAGGATTGATCTCCTATATTTTCATAATAGATTGTAATACAGATTATTCATTATTGAATTGCAACTTTTGTTTTTGCACATCAAGGAATAGATCCTCTCTCGTGGATCAATGCATTCAAGCCTTTGTAGCTTCTTGCTTCTCTCTCTTTCTGTGACAGGTGTTTGCATGTAGGTGTTTTTGGGAGCTTTGGGTTTTTTTCTCATCAACTCCAACACATAATACTATTAGCATGTGATCAAAGGCAATCAAAGTATACAAATATACACTCTACACCAATGTAATGAGAAGATTATTGTGCAACTTCTCAAATATTTATGATTATTGAAAGAAGAAACAAATATGAATATACAATATTAAATGTACCATATCATATATGTATATGAGAAAACCTTCAAGGAGAAGAATATGTTACAAGCTAGGGTTTTCGTTGCACAAAAAGATCAACCTATTAATGCATGATACAACCACTAGACTTATAGAAGACATAGGGGGTGGTTAATCCATGTCGCGAACCCTACGAGGGATGTTGGCCCACTACCATCAATCCCCCTCCCAACATCACTCATCGTGGCCTACATGGATTTGAACCTATGACCAAGCTCTGATACTACTTGTTACAAGCTAGGGTTGTCATTGCACCAAAAGATTGACTTGTTAATGCTTGATATAACCACTAGACTTATAGAAGACACAGAAGGTAGTTAAGCCATGTCGCGAACCCTATGAGGGACGTTGGCCCACTGCCAACAAAATCCTAGGCTTTTAAGCAATTCAAAATATTATTCAATAAACCAGTAAAATAATACATTTGCTAAGAAAAAAATTACAAGAGTTTCACTAACATATAAATTGGAGTAAATATAGAAACCTATACTAAGACACCAATGTTAGAACACAATATCTTGATCTAAGCGACTTCTTTCTAAGTATGAATAGTTACCATATACTCTACTTTTATTGTAGACTAAGAAACCATCACTTTCTTATACAACTAATGACACCACCACAAATCATCAAAATATATCTAGTGGTCAATCTTCTACTATTAACATCATCAACTCAATAAAAATATATATTCCAAAATATTAACTTCTATAAAATCTTCCATGAAAATTAATTTCACACTTTACATTAGAGTTAACTAAATAATTATGTTTTAACACTTAATATAATGTTTGAATTTTTTGGCTAACTCTTGTCTAAAGTTTGATTATAAATAAAGTAACCTATCAAATAAATAAATAAAAATCAATTAATAGAAATAAACTAAAAAAAACAAGAATAAAATCACTTGCTGATTACATAAATGAAAAATGAAAATAACAAAAACATGTTAGACAAATCTAGAAGCCTCTACCCAAGACACCAATGTAATGTGAGGATATCTACATGGAATATTGTTGTTTAGTCCAAGAAAATAATTGAGTGTAAAACCCAATACAAAATATCCTTTATAAGCATAGAACGTGACTATTTTAAAAAAAAATGTTTGGAATAACTAGAATTATAGAATTGGTATTAACAAGAAATATTTTAGACCACTAGAACAAAATAAAAGAAGAAGAATGAGACAAAAGGGTTGAAAAATATAATACCAAGTGAAGTTACTTCTTCTCCAACATAATTGTAATAAAAGAAATAAAAAATATATTGGTTGTTATTTAGGAGTTTTCTTATTTCTTGTATTTGCATTTTGACTTTCGTGGAAAACCTTATTTTTAATATATTTTGAAATGTTAATGAAATTCTTAAGTGACAAAGACAATAATAGAGATAAATAAAATCTCAAATATATAATGTTAAAACTTAGGAATTCTAAACAAAGATTTAATGAAAAGGAAAAATGTAAAAAAAGTAAATTAAGTTTATCTTGGAGTTTTTGAAAAAAAAGATGACCAATGCTACTTGTCTCAACTTTTTTCATGGTGTCAAAAATATTTTCTTAAAAATAAGATAGTAATCTCATATAAAAATTACTAGTATACTTCATAAAATGGCTATGGTTTTTTTGGTTTTTCCTTTAAAGAGAGCTTAAAAATTTTATTTTCAAGTGATAGAATGAGTGTTGGAGGTAAAAATTATGGGGAAATAAAATGGAGGATAGGAGTTGAATAGTTTCTTAGAATAAATGAAGAGTTGTTACCTTCACAACTATCAATGAGACTAGGGAAAGAAAAATTCAAGAAACCACTAGACTCATCAATTTTCATGGAATACGAGTGCATTAAATAGATTTTCACGAGTCAAACTCTTGTCAAAGAAAATTTTATCTAAATATAATGAAAATGGTGCAGGGGCACCCACCTCTACTCAAGACAGTGAATGATGATACGATGGACATTCGAGATGTCTTTTTTCTTCTTCTATGTTTCATTTTGTAAAGTTTTTTAATAAGTTTCCCCTATTGTGGTACTCTATGCCATTGGTAGGTACACTATAGACCACCATGGACATAAGAGCCAAGGGGCTCTAGAACTAGGTCCTTAGGGATTTTAGGTCCTCTAGGAAGTTATTTTCATGTTTTATTTCATGTTTATCCACTCCTATGTTGAGGAGGGTCGAGTTGGTCAATGATTGCAAATTTTGTTGCAAAAATGTAAAGGTTGTCAAAAATGCAAAAGTTGCATTTTGACAACATTTTCTTGCTAGTTGAGAAACTTCTTCCCCAAAGGCTCTAACTTTCAAAAATTGGATATGAACCATTGGGAAGAAGGATATAAACTTGTAAGCGACCATTTTCAAATGGTTAGAGGAACTACTATATAGAAGTGAAGTGATCTATGCAAATAACTGAATGAGATTTCCTATAATTTTGTGGTCCCCAAGCATGTATGAATGGATTTTGATCTCTAAGTGATTGGGTAAATTTATGAAGTTGTTTTCTTTTCATTTTATGTTGGTGTGAAGGGTTGAAAAAATCAAGATAAGAAGATATTCAATTTTGTTCTTCGTTGGACTGTGTTTCTCTATTAAACCCTCTGAAATAGGGTTTGGTGCCTAAATGGATCTAACTCGCATCTCCACCATCAAAAATTGATGTGTCTTTGTGGAATGCAAGTAGGTCCAATGAATTTTAAGTCCTTAGAAGGTAGGTTTGTGAAAGTGCAGGTATCATTGGGAAATTTGATGTCCTAGTTAGACATCTTCATGTGGCTACCTATTGTAATTCAGAGATGTTCCAATATTAAGACTTTTGGATTGAACTATAGGACCTCCCTTTGGATTTAGATGTGTTTTTGATGTATCTTTAATGATATGTCTTTATGTTGGAGAAGAAGATAGGAGATTTGGGAGTCATTTTGTAAACCTAGGCCTAGTAGCCCTATTAGGTCTCTGGTCTATTGATTGGTTGAGATATTTTCTTAGAATATTAGAAGAACCCCTTCCAGGAGGTTATATAAATTAGTAAAGGGTATCATAATATCAAAATGGTTTGGAAGATACTTTGGAGGAATTTGGAGTTAAATCCCAAAAACCAGTCAGGTAGGGCTACTAGCTGGAGAAGGCCTTTGTGAGACAACTACCCTTAGGAAAGTTACCATAACTTTCCTAGTGCCTAAATCATGTTTTTTGGGTCATGTTGGGACAATATCCATGAAGTATTGTGTTGTGTAGTCAGTGGGGACATTTGAGGGTGAGTTGATGTCATTTCAAGCTTTAGAACCTTGGATAAATGTACAATTTGGTGAAGAGACCACTAAACCTTGTGAAGTATCTCTTTTGAAAGGAGTGAGAGGATTGACCTTATCATGTGGAACCTTTTCTTGTGAACACTCTTCATAAGGGGTAAATGGGGTGTTAGGGAATCAAGGTCCTGATCAAGAAAGGCTTTGCATCAGAAAAAGGTAAAACTCATCATGGAATCATGGAGAATATGACCTGTCAGTGCTAACTTTTTATATTTAAAAAAATCTATGTCAAGATGCCAAATTGAAGACAAGATATGCGATCTCACAATAACGGGCTACACTTTTTGGTCAAACTTGACATTGAAATCAACATTTTGCACTAAATTTTCATTTTTTGATATTTATAGTAGCTAAACTGATAGGAATTTGAAGACGATATGAATTACTGATTTGTGTGATTTTGTCTTTATATTCTAAATATATATTTTTAAAAAATTGGAATTAAATTAAAAAAAAATTGACATATGTTTTAATAACTAATTTTTATAGTAAACAATGTTTTTTAAAAAGTGATATTTATGACATTGTGTGTAACTTTTTTCTACAAAGGATAAAATTCTAATTCTTTCAAATTTAGATTTGTAACACCAATATCTAACACATCAGACATAACTTATTTTGCATATATCAAAGCTCAATTGTTTTGTTGAAACAAGGACATTAATCCCAAATGTGTAGATATTTCTCATATTTTTTTAATAATTTACTATTTTCTCACATGTAGAACAAAGAACAAGATGTTTGGTGAAAAAAATGTGTTTAGTAAAAGAAAAAAATATCATAATAAAACCAAAATATACAAAAAATATACTTAAATAGGGAGTTATTTTTTAATTTATTTAAAAATCAATATAGTAAGTGTACAATATAAAATGGAGAGAAATGAGATATGTGGATAACTAATTACTTCTCCATTTCATGAATTGCATATTAGGAAGGAAGAATGCTCCCAATAGGCTCAAGAGGTGACTCAAGCTCCAAATGGGGACATGATTTTTCCTTCACTAAATAATGTAATTGAATGAAATGAGAATGATTAAGTGATGTAATTAATATATTAGGTAAGTCACTAAAAAGATGATAAAAATAAGTTGATGCAAACTGATAATGAGCTAAAACTGATAGAAATGGAAATCAGGAGATAAAACTGACTCGTGATAGAAATTTGAGCTTAAAATGGTTAGGAAATGTTGAGTTTGGTAATGTGTCCCCAGGTACAAATTTATTTTGGTGATGTGTCCCTTGGTACACATTGAGTTTGGTGACATGTCCCAGGTACACATTAAGTTTGGTAACATGTCTCAGGGTACATGTTGAGTTTGGTGATGTGTCCCTGGTGTTTTTAGCTGAAACTTTTATAGATCCTATGATCGTACCTATTCTACCCAGATCTAATTTAATGGCTCTGTATCCTATTCCTACACATTGAAAAATAATGAAAAAGGTTAGCTAAAGGGGTTGCCTTACTTAAACCCCTATTTAGGAATCAACCTTGAAAATAGAAGGAAAATGCATATGGAAAGATGAAATAGAAACCAAATTTGAATTACATCATGCCTTGATGATGCAATGAATCTTTGAATGTGACTACACATATTGATGCAATATCTTGAACTCCACAAAAATCCAATAGGAAATCATCAAATATAAGCCTTCGATGATTGGTGTTGTATTTTTGCAACAATACTTGATGAAGAAGAAGAATAATGTTTGGGAGGTTTGAAGAATATAATGCTTGAATTGATATGATCTCCTTGTGTGAAGATTATCAATCATAATTATATATATTGAATGAATGGGAAGGGAGGCATTTATATATAGAGATGTCAAAGGAAAATTACCTCTAGGCTGACTTGATAGATGTGGAAAATATACCGCAAACTTTAAAATGAGGTGAGACCCATCTTAAAGTGAGAAAATAAAATAATTTAAAGGGTACACTTATAATAAATGGCCACAATAAGATTTCTATGAGAATAAATTAGGAAAGGAACCATAATATAAATTTAGATTAATAAAGGAGGACACATAATATTAATTTAGATATTAGTTTAAATTAAAACTATGACCCATATTATTTGTTGGAATAATATGCATATATGTGTTTTCATTGATGTTTTGTTATTGATGTCAACATATTTCCTCTGATGTTTAGTAAGTTGTTTGGTTTGGTGTAGTATGCATGTTGAAGATCAAAATCTATAGGTGGTATCATTGAGTTGTGGGATGTGTGTGGTTGATTCAGTTCAAATTTCATAGGTTCACCTAAAGATTTGAGTGAGTTATGAGTTTTTGTGTTGAGACTGGTATTTTGATGTTCAAAGGTGATAGTGTGATATTATTTGGTTTGGTATGGTTTGACATTGAAATATTTTCATATATGGATATATGTAGCATGTTTGGGAAATTGATGTGTCCTCAACTCAATTGATTCGTGATTTGGAGGTTCACAAGCTATTTGTTTTGGATGATACTGGTTACTATTGGTGTTCAGATGTTTGGTATGATGATGTCGATGATTCTAGTAATTTGAGTTGATGTGGATGTGTTTGTGGTGTTCCACAATTCTTGTGGATGTTTATATATTATTCTCATGTTGTGTTGTTGATTCACATTTATTGTAGTGATCACATTTGGTGAGTTCATGTTCTTGGCTGACTTGGTGATGTGGTGCATTGGGGATGTTTGAGGTATGATTTTTGGATGCTTAGCATGTTAGAGGACGGTGTTAATAGTTTGAGGTATGTTTTGTTCGACATTGTTAGGTTTGCATTTAATATTTTTAATTAAGATATTATATTTTTAATATTTGGGTGGTGAGATTTTAGCCGACCTTGTTTATTTCTTTAAGGTTGATGAGATGTATAAATTTAATTATATTTATGTGTGGATCATGAGAGAGAGTATGTGGATGTATATATGTTTGAATATTGATTATATCTTTAGAAGGTAGAGATATGGTGTGGAAAATAAAGTTGTATGTGTACTTCAATAGAATTGATCTATACATGTTGAAGATTTTATTATCTAGTTCATTATCCGTGGATTATTTTCTATGTATTTGTAAGGCAATGAGACTTCCATTTTTGTATTGACCAAGGAGCTCTAAGAAGTGTGTCTAAATGCATGTACATTCCCATTGTAATACTCCTAATATGGTATAATGTTTTTAACAAAGTGCATCATCTTGTGGGTTCATCCACACTGTGATTTTTCCCTTGACTAGGTTTCCACACAAAAAATATTAGTGTTATGTGATCTTGATGTGTTGTGGATTTGTGCTTCATTATTTATTTATCAAATCTGAGGCTTAAGGTTAAAGTTTTTTTAAATTGTTAAATTTTTGGGACAATTGATTCACCCTCCCTCTTAGTTAGTTTCTTCCATATTTCCATCAATTAGTATCAGAGCTAGTTCCTCTTTGGGAATTATAGTCTCTTGCGGTGATCTGGGATGGTAGCCTTTAAGAATGATAGTCTGAGATTTGATGGTACTAACTATTCTCTTTGGAAAGGTCACATGGAAACACATTTGAGATGCATTGGAGAAGAGTATTGGAAGATTATCAAGACAATGTATTTCCCTCTTGCGAGTCTTTCTACTACTACTCAATGAGAAGAAGAAGGTTGAACACAACATCAGAGCTAAGGAAGCATTATTGAGTGCTTTTTTTGATGTAGAGTACAATAATGTGATGGAATTCAAGAATCCTCATGAGATCTGGAAGAATTTGGAGACATTATATAAAGGTGACACCTATATAAAGCTAGCTAAGTTATAGAATCTAAAAGGAAAGTATGAGACACTGATGATGAATGAAGATGGGAGCATTACTATCTGCCTCTAGTTTCACACTTTCACATACTTCACAATATTAGGATTTATCCTTTTTAGATTTTTATTCATCACACGTGCATTCATGCAAAAAATAAAATCATCTTTTACTTATACCATGTCATGCCTCCATAAAGAATTCTCGTAGTGGAAAGGAATGAAATGTGGACCACACATAACCTCCTCATGAAAATCAACATGCTACTCATTTACAATAATATTTGGAGCTAAAGAATAGTATATACATGTTACAATGCAAACAATATTCTGAAGCACGTTAATCTCTTTCTAGATCGGTCCAAACCCAAAAGAGTGTACCAAATTATGTTTCAAGATGAATGAGACCAAGACAAACACAACCAAAGGTAGATTATCACATCACAATATCCAAAGCATGCTAAATCAAATCACCAAAGCATCAAAAACTCATCCAATCAACCAAGATATGTTAACATCAAGGACAACCATTAATAACAACAACAACAACATCAACACCACATTTCAATAATCTACCCCTTTTTCATTTATGAAAACATTCATCAATAACAAAGCAACCAAATCAATATCAACATCAAACAAGAAAAATCTCTTTTCTTCTCCCCCTTTGACATCAAAGACAAAGGGAAAAAAATCCCTTGAAAAACTTACTCCACTCCCCTTAAGAGGAAGCTGTCAAGCATTGATATAGAAAATAATGAGCATATAATACCTTGGACCAATGCAAATCTTGATTCATATTATTGTAGACTAGGAAGGAGTAGAACCCCCAACTTTTTTTAGAGATACTCAAAGTATCTTTTCACAATGGTTTTGTGAAAATATCTATAATTTTCTCTTTTGTAGGTACATATTCAAGTAGTACCTCATTTTACAATACATGCTTTTTTGATAAATGATATTTTATGGATTTATGTCTTTATTGGAGTGTCATACCGAATTCTTGGAAATGTTATAGCACTAGTCTTATCACTTATAATTGAGATCGGTTCATCAAATGTTATGCTAATATCCCTTAGCATTTGTTTAATCCATAGTACCTAAGTGCAACATGAGGATGCTACAATCTATTCAACTTCAAGAGTAGATAATGATACAAAATATTATTTCTTTCTTGACCACACAACCAACCAAGAGCCAAGGAAATTAGTTCCCCCACTTGTACTTTGCTTATTATCAATACATTTAGCCCGATCAGCATTAGTGTAAGTTGTCAAAGTGAAATATGAGTCTTTAGGATACCATAATCCAAAATCTTATGCACTCTTCAAATATCTATATATCCTTTTTACTGCAACATCATATGATTCTTTTAGTTCTTGCTAAAATTTGATTACTAAACAAACAACATATGTAATATTCAATGTAGTAGTAGTCAAATACAGTAATCCTCTAATTATTGACCTGTACTTAGTTGCATCCACTTTAGGTGAATCATCTTCTTTTTTCAACTTACATTTGATAACAATAGATGTATAAACCAGTTTAGAATTCTCCAATGTAAATTATTCAATAGTTCTCTGTTATACTTGGACTGAGAAATGAAAATTCCTTTGTTGTTTTGATTTACTTGCAATCCAAGAAAGAAATCAACTCACCAATCATAAACATTTTGAATGCCTTTTGCATCTCATTTGCAAATCTTTTGCACAAATCATCATTTCCTCCAAAAATTAAGTCATCAACATAAAATACAACAATCTAAATTTGATCTGAGTAAACTCTATAGTATAAGTTACAGTCAGTGGATCCCTTTTGAAACCATTTGTAGATAATTTTGTCTAGTTTGGTGAGTCTTGGAAATCTCTAATTTCACTTGTTGAACTTATCCTTACCAAATTGCCGAAGTTGATGTGACACATCCTATGGTGCCAAAGCCAGTTGTCATTAAATTGTGATACTAAACATCTCTTTGTAGCTCCTTCTAGTTGATACATGTTCCCACTTGTCCTTTTCCTATTTCAATAACAGTTCCACATCTCTTTTGGATCTCACAACCATCATCTTGAAATACAAAATCATAGCCATTTTTGCACATCTGTCCAACACTCATCACAGAAAATTCCCATGGTGGAAAGGAATGTAATGTGGACCATACATAACCTCCCCCCTCAAATCAACATGCTACTCATTATCATAATATACAGAGCCAAAATTTATGCCCAAAATACCACACATTAGTTTTTAATAAAAACTAGACTGACTTACAAAAGATATTAGAGAGGGAACTCTTAACATAATAAAAATTCAAAACAAATTATATGGCTGGATATCTAACAAAGAGCTTAACGACATCATGGTGTTTTATTTTGTATACATTAAACCATGTGCAAACTTGATGGGGAGCACATACAAAAATGTAAGAAATTTTTCTATGTTTCTTGAAAAATACATCTTAGTCATATTATAGTCATCCAAGCCTATGGGTTGGATGCCCAAGACAAATAAAATCCTAAGGCTTGGTTTTTCTAAGGTAATTAATGTAGCGCACATCATATATGGCATTTTCCAAATGTAAACAATGCTCTCCATATGGCATGCACCAAATGCAAAAAATACATTTTTCATCATCAAGTCACTTGATCAATCTCTTAACCTGAATATATACATGTATATATTTCATGTATAAAGATTTTTTTGATCTATACGAGTTATAATATAGATTCTAGGTTTTTAATATTCATATGAATTTTTAGACTAGAACATGCTCCTATAAATATCCTCTTGTTCTCGGTATGTCACTCTATTTATCTCTCTTGAACTGTAGACCTATATCTCTCCCTCTATTATCTCTCACCTCTCTATCCAACTTTTAGGTCTCTCTCTCTCTCTCAATTTCTTCCTCTCTCACTCTCTATCTCCCCTCCCTCGTTACCCTCATATCTATCTTCCTATCCCAGTCCATATCTTATTTTCTATCTTTATTTTGTAAGTTATCACATCTCCCTCCTACCCTCTCTCTCTCTCTCTCTCCACCTATATACCACTCTCTCTCTCTCTCTCATGTTTACCTCACTCCAATCTATGTACAACTCTCCCTCCATCCCTTATTAATCCACTATCACATTTTTCTTATGTCTCTCCTCTTCTCTCTCCCTCCCACCTCAAGGTAATTACCTCCCCTTCTACTCTATAAGGTATAGGTTTTAGGATATATAAATTATTTAGGATATAGGTTTTTGGAAATAGGGTACAAGATTTAAGGTTGAAGATATTGGTGTATGGATTAGGGTAAAATATTGATGGTACAAGGTTTAGGATACATAGCATTGAGGGTATTTCCTAAGTGTATGCTTTCCTCCATCTCTCTTTGCTCTCTCATCCCTCTCTCTCTTTTACCTCTCTAGGTATTTTCCTACCTTTATTCATCTCTCTTTATCTCCTTTCCCTCCCTTCTTACCATTATATCTCTCATCCTTCTCCAGTCTCTGTTATTCTATCCTTTTCTCTTATTCTTTTTTTAATTCTGTAATCTTGTATTAGTATATCTCCCTACCCCACCCTACCAAGGCTACCCCTTTATCAACTCTCTCTCTCTCTAAGAATATCTCATTATCCACCTCTCTCTATCCCCCTCCATATATCTCACCCCTCTCCATTCCCATCTAGGTCACTCACATCTCTCTCCCCCTCTAGGATTATTACCTCTTGATCTACCCCATCTCCAGTTCTCTCCCTCCCTCTAGATCTCCTTATCCATTATCCTTTCCCCTGTCCTTATATAATCTCTCACATCACCTCTCTATCTCTCCCTCTTCCTCTCTACATAGGGATTGGGGTGAAATATTAATGGTAGATAGTTTAGGGTACATAAGGTTAAGGGTATTTTATATTTTGATACTTCACTCTCCCTCTCCCCCCATCTATTTTGTATCATCTCTCTCTCTCTCTCTCTCTCTCTCTCTCTAGGTATCTCACCTCACTTCCCCTCCATGTCTTCTCTCCTTAGGTCTCTCACTCCCTCCATGTATACTTATCCCTCCATCTTTTCTCACTCCTTTATCTTTCTTTGTTCTTTTCTCTATCATATTCTCCATCCCCTCCATCAATAGGTTTATTCTTCCCTTTTTCATCTCTCCCTCTATATCTCCCTCTCCCTCTTAATCCCATCTCTCTCTCTCTCTCTCTCTCTCTCTCTCTCTCTCTCTCTCTCTCTCTCTCTCTCTCTCTCCATTGTCTATGCCAACATCAATGGTACAACTGGTAGAGAGAGAGAGAATAAAGTAGTAGGGAAATGGGGGAAAGAATAAAGGAGGGGAGAAGAGAAATAGTGTGAAAGAGATGAGGAAGGGAGGGAAGGAGTAAGAGAGAAGGAAAGGAATAAAAATAGAAAGGATTTAATGTTTAGGGCTTATGGTTATAGAGTTTAAGGTTTAGTGATTAGGGTTTATGCTTTAGGGGAGAGAGAGAGAGAGAGAGTTGAAATTTTATACGATCTTCAAAAATATAGAATCAAAATTATTACTCCTGGAGATATAAAACCACTCTCAAAAATCTTGACAATATATACATGAATAAAAACACATATTGAAATGTGACTTATACTTAAATGTTATATTTTATGTATATATTGTTTCTCTGAGATTGCATTTGACTTGAGTTTGAAAACTTGATCGAAGTGAGAGAGAGAGAGACAAACAAAGGAAACGGCAAGTTTTCAATGCTAAACATTTGGTGCATGCCAAATATGGCACAAGACATATATGGGGTGTGCTAAATAGGCTTGGCATGTTGAGGCATATGGAATTCCCCTTATATGGTGCACACATTACACTTGACCAAAAAGGCCAGTGGCATCTTTTTGGTCCCCCATCTTTATGCACTTATCCCATTCTTGTTATGCAATATTTCATTATAAGAACATGTTGTAACTTGAAGGTTATCACAATAACACTTTTTTTGGTGCATAAAATGAACATAGATATTGCATTTTAGTGTCATAGAGTGGACCTTATTTCCCTCTCATTGTTATCATGTGAATTCAATCAAGTTCAAGTTAATTTGGGTAGGATTAGTGAGTTTTAGGGTCATTTTAGGTCTTTTTTTGACACCTTAAATTCCTTTTAAAGTGTTCCAATGTGGTATCCAGTCAATTGGGATGTAGTTGAGTGTGTTAGGGATAAATTTGAGAAGTTTAGGGTGAGTTGGATATGCTTTCAAAAGTGTATTTTTTTCCATTCATAAAAGTACCTATCTAGTGAACGAAAGTGCCTTTATGGTGAACAAAAGTGCCATTTTGGTGAGAAAAAGTGCCCTTGTGGTGAAAAAATTGACAGTCCCTCACAATTTTGAAAACTTAACCCTAGTTTAGTCCAGACTAGAGAGGATAAAAAGAGCTCAAAGTGTCCATTTGACCCTATTCAAATGACATTAAATAGATGGAAGAGAAAAAACCATTGGAGGATACTTAGGAAGGTTTAGGATCATTTTACATAGTTTGTGTAGTGTTAGAGTGCAAGTTAGTTCTTGACAATGCTCATCTATAACCCCTAGGACCTAGGAGAAGGTCCATTTTTTAGTTGAGTTCTGAAACATTAGGGAGGGTATTGGACAAGTTGAATTACCTCATGTATATTTCCTAAGGTGTTAGAAGATATTTTCCTTTTCTTGTTTTAGTTCAATGGCTTTTATACTTCTATTTGTGCAATGTTGCATAGCGACCATTCAAACTAGTTGTGAGGTTTGAGCTCAAGATATCTATATGTTCCACATGTCTACTATATATGTTTCAAAACAAAATCTATTCCATGTATTATTATGTATGTTTTTCTCATACTCTTGAGGATTCCTTGATGGGGGATTAATTTTTATATACCTTAGATATGTACCTAACTTGGTTAGGTATAATTTGTAGACTATAACTCATCACATTAATGATTTTTGACCCATATTTATTTCTCCCTTTTGATTGTAACAAAAAATGGAGTTTAGGGTTCTACTTTTTCATAGGGGATACATATCTTGGAGGGTGATATATCTCTCTTATTTTTTGGTAGTTTTAGGTTTTGGGAGTTTTGGAGGAAGGGATATTGGAAGGGTTGAAAGAGTGGGAAAGATAGATAAAGATGAGAAAGAACAACCTAAAATGACAAGTTTTTCTAAATCCAACATGATATGGAAGAAGATTTCATGAATCTTTTAAATTTTCTTATAGTTCTTGTTGAAAATGTTTGTGAATTTTTAGTTTTGCAAATAGAATGTATTCATTTTTATACTGGGTTGTGAATGAGCCACATAACTAACACGTTTTGTGTCTTTACATGCCACCTGGGGGTTCTATGTGGATATGTTATTTTGATATTTATTGTTGTTTTGGACTATTTAAATTTGTGAATCATGGGTTTTGGTGTTTCTCCTTGCTTGGGAGGTGGCTTGAGCCATGTAATTACTTGACAATGACATGTTGAATGGGTGGAATGCTTGTCTTGTCTGGTTGTCAATCTATTAATGGTGTTTTAGCATTCATCTCGAAATGAATAAATGGAGTATTCATTTCATTGAAATTTCTTATACCAAAGTGGAGGGATCCTTGATCAATTTTCCTTTGTAGAGATTATTGTTGAATGAGAAGGATAATGTGTAATTATTGTAGTTTTTTTTAAGGAATAGGTCATTTCTATTATATATGTAATAAAATTATTGTAGTTTTACTTGCCATTTTAGATGGAAAAAGATGTAATAGTTTTGTTAATTTTGGATAAAAAGAAATGCATTTCTCTTTATAAATAAATGAAGAAGGGAATTGAATAACTAATCTATTGTGCATTATTAGATAAAGGAGAATAAAAGAGAAATATTGTTCCACTTCACTTAATATTTAATACAAAGACTATCTTGTGATGATTGGCAAAGTATTATGGCTGTCAATCCCTTGTGTTTTTAAATCTTTCAATTTATTTAACTTTCACATTATGTTTATATTGAAAACTAAATAAATGTCTACAATAGAAGAAATTGTTAAAATTTTCTATTTCTATAAAAAATATAAATTATGTTAGATTATTATTAGTTGCTGGTTAAAAGTAATATAAGTGGGCTCGCTATTCTAAATAATTAGTTCTATACTATTTCCATAGTTGACTTTATAAATAATCTTTTTTAAGGAAAAAGACAACATGGTTGAGCATACAACCCATTCAACCATCCAAAGGCTCTATCATATGGACCATGATTTTGCAAATAGTATGAAAACCAAAATACATAAAAAAATTTAAGAAATAAGTATTGATAATAATAACAGTGAACATATACCACAAACCTTGATGTCATCCCACTACATTTCCTATAATTAAAGGCGACACAAATTAAATAAATAAATAAAATCCTTATGATATATTAAAACTACGCCTCCAAAAATTTTAGCCTTTTACTCAAGGAACTACAACCTACAACATTCGATGTTAATTTGTAAATGGAAATCTAGGCACATATTGGGTTTATGTATTCCTTTTAAAAAGTTAGAAAACTTACACATTCTTTTACCTTTCTTATAAAACATATGGAAATAAATTCATGTGTGAGCATGGATAATGAAGTACCTAAAGACATCATAGTGGAAAGAATAACTTCCAAACTAGCATAAAAGTAATGGAGGGATATCTATAAACACAAATAAAAAATCCAACATTATAGATAACACAAACTGAAAAAAAAGATAAAGGATACTGAAAATAGCTCAAAAAGAAACTAGGATTTATAAATTCAAAATTAAATTCCAAAATTGTGTTCTGTTTGAAAAAGGAAAAAAAATGGAGGGATGCATTTTGTTTTCTTTAAATTTCCAATTTTGGTGCTTTTAATTAACATATGTTAATGTAGAGCGTATAAGAAAATAATTCAAATATTATAGGTATGACTTCTATATATTTGAAAGGACGCTCCCTTAATCATCTACTAAGGGAAGGGTATGCTTATTTTCAAAAAACATGTTGTCTACACTTAACTGAACAACTCTCTTTCACATGTGAGATGTTTTTCATTGTACCATTAGAGAAAGAAAAGAAGAAGAGCATGTTTATGACTCTCCTACATAACTCTCTCTTCTTTGAGTTAATTTCTTGGCTACAAAAAAGGAGCTTGTTTTTTTGATCTATAATAGTATTATTTTATTACTATCTAAAGAGAGAACTACATTAGATTTACAATTAGTTCATATAGACTAACCTTCATGAGATTCAATCATCACTAGCCATCTACTACTAGAGGATCCATAAGCTTAAACCTTAACATCTAATCTCCCACCTAAAAATAAGCTACTAAAAATATCTAAATAACATTTTAAAATATATTTCATACAAAATATCATGTCACTATGCCTTCAACCTTGATCTTCGTGCTCACCACCTGAATGACTCCATCTGAGCTCCCCTCTCATTCCTATCATACTTGACTCGACCTGGTTTCTCATTGCATCACTTCCACCATGATACTAGCATCTTGACCTTTTTGCACCTTCACTATAAAATTGCCAAAATTCCTCAGTCGTCTTAGCATCTTCCATAATTTATAAGCTTCAAAACTTCATTTGTCATGTCCCCTTTCTAGAGACATGTTCATTCATGACAGGTTTGCCTATCATTGACTCTCGTAGGCAAATAGTTTGGAGAGAGAGTCATTGTGCTGATCATTTGATTGCATATTGCTAACAGAGCCTACATTCGATATAGCTTACATCTAGTTTGATGCCTACATGCAGTTGTAGTGGAGCCTACGTTCAGTTATGAGACTTTGGGGCCTACATTGTTATAATTTTAAGTTGAGATTGCACTTTTTTTTATATTATAAAGTTACTTTATTATAAAGTGCATTATAATAAGATTTTATAAAGGATGTTTCTAGAAGTTCTTAGCAACTTCTCCAAAAAGTGAATAAATAGAGGGATGGGCCTCTCATTTGAACATGCTTGGATTTGGATTCTCTTCTACTTCATTGTGAAGCAATTTGTGGTCTTGGTCTACAAATTTCTATCGATCTTTGGGAACGAATCACTCCCTTGGATTGGCATAACTGAGGTAGAGAAATATCTATTGAAGGGTTGCAAATTTGGAGTTGGTACTCAGCCATCTCATTTGTGCTTCATTGAGAATTGTTTGAAAGGGTTTGTTTGTGGTTGGAATAAGGTTTGGAATTCACCCCTTGCATTGGTGAATCATTTTGGTGATTAATTGAAGACAATTTGGCACATTTTCAGACTTTCATTCTCAAGCCTTGGAATCAGAGTTTTGTTCATAACTTCATATCTACTTGGGATCAATTTTTATGCATTTTTGGAAGGGTTCCTATACCCTAGGTGCCCCTTTTACCATCATTTTTGGCACTTGATACTGGGCTCAAATTTTTATATCAGAGCCGTACAGTACGGCCTGGTATGGCCCTGTACCTGTACAGCATACGATAGAGATTAGAGGTGGAGTTTGGCATCATTTCGGTTCATTTTGCTTCAGCGTTCATCATCAGACTTGGAGGAGCTATTACCAGGTTCCATTTGTGTGTTTGAGTGCATTGGAGTGTCAAGGAAATTGTGAAATTTGCATGTCTCAGTCACTGCTACAGCAGTCATACTTTGTTACTGTTATAGCATACTCTGTCAGTCATTTATATTGTCAATTGTCATTATTCTAGCATGGTTTTGATGGTACTTTGAATGGAGTAAATGAATGCCTTGTATATTCATTGTATCAGTCATGTATGCAGTCCATAGGTTTCAGACTTTGCTATAATACAAACAGTTTGTAGTGATCATAACAGAGATCAGATTTGGCATTGATAATTGTACTGTTGTCTAGTGTTGGAATCAGTCATTCATCCTCATAAAAAAATAGTCAATAGATAATCAGACATTGCTAGTTGCTTTTCATTTTGTTGTCATAAATCAATGTTCATTGTAATAGCTTGAATCAGTCCTACATTGCAATCAGATTTGAGAAGTTCATGATATATTGGCCTTGCATTGTCATTTCATTTTATATTGGTATTGTTATTTCAATAACATTTGGTGCCCAAAAACAAATATCAATCTGAACACAACATTTGAAACAAGACCATTCGAGTGCATGAAAACTATTTGACGAATTGACACGGACCAGATTTGGGGTTTTCAGTGATCCTATTGGTGAGGGTCATTACATCATTCATTCCTCTCATCAAACAAAATAGAGTCCCAATTTCTCGCTTCAAAGACAACACACCACAAAACCCCTAGAAGATTAACCCTTGTTTTGTAAAATTTCAAAAAAACTCCAAACATATGTAGCATGATACAAACATTCTAGCTAAATATTACAATGACACATCCTACGACCTTTTATCCTTCTTCGCCTCAGAATTGGGGCATCAAAAACACTTTCCATCTGCATTGCCTCCATCTCATGCTTCATTATTTCTATCTTGAGCTCCTCTCGAGCTCTAGAAATGTCAATTCTATAGGCACCCTTATCAACATTTCCCCACTAGTAGCAATTTCTAGTGAAGGCTTCATGGCTTCAACCACTACAAAATACATACTTTCTTTTTTGGGCCACTTCTCATTGAATCTTGGTGATTTCAATATGAAAGAGCATGTTCTCATTACAATCTCTGCAAACACAAGCTATTCCTTTGACAATGAATTTTCCTATGCTCTTGGGACTATTAATATCATAAAGGCCTTTACCACATAAACATCTTAGTTGTGGTCAGTTGACACTTCATAGTCACCACATAGGTAATTCTATTCTAAATTTGTGAGTTCTTTTGTATTTTTTATTTTCTTTTTGGAATCCCCAAGGTAATGCAGGTTTTGTGATACATGATGAGTTAGAATTTTGAGGAAATATGTTGTAGAGCCTACACAGACGTGGTGGTCTTCCACTCTAGTTCACATGTCTCTCTCTTCAAGTATAATTGATCAACATGCTTTGTTTAACTGAAGGTTATTATTTTTTGCATACTTCTCGGTGATGTTATTAATTATTACTAAATTTGGGGGTGATTCCTATTAAGATCTAGATATTCTCATAACCTGATTACATTCATTTACTAGCTAAATAAGCACTTCCTTTATTTATGTACAATTGATTACTGGGTCATGCCTTATTTAGTTGAAAGTTCATACTAAGGGATTACACATTGCTTGAATTTGTGTTTGCAAGGTATTGCATGAGAAGGAATGGAAAGGACATATCTAGTGTGAAATTATTCTTTATTACAATAACCTACAAATTTTGTAACTACGTATTTCTTGGGGATATTGTCCACCTTAACTTGAGCATATCATGGGTATGAGGGGTTTGACCTTGTTTGATGATACCACAACATATTTGATCTAAAATGCAAGGGCTATCCTAAAATAGCCCTTACTAAGAATTTCATGGAGTTGCCTAAAATTAAGGTATGTAATAGTTTGATTTCTTTTTCATAAGTTTTTTATATAGGTAGAAGATGTAAAGAGGACATGGACATCTTATTAGTCTATCCATTTTGAGTCAATGTGGGTAATGCAAATCTTATGAGGTATGCATAGCTTAGACCATGATGATTTTATTATTTATAAACATAGGTTGATTCCTCCTCAACTTAAATAGAATCCCTAGGTTAGTTGAATTACCCTGCTTGAGAATTTGTGTGCAACCTACTTGTTTATGCAGATGTCAAGAAGCATGGGTTTTTTATGAACTGGAGATCAATAGCTACCTTGATGTCTGTGACTACTCATAAATGCCATGACCTCTTTTCTTTGCTTATAATACACATGAAAAACAAATTTAGAGGTGATTAAATACACTGGGAAGACGTAGGAGAGATTTAAAGATAAGCAACAACCATATCTGATGCTCCTTAAGACTTATTCTATTCAAAATTTCTACCATTGTGCCTTAACTTCTGTCATTTACTTCCTGTGTGCTACCATGACATGACTTGAATAAATACAACGTTAAATCTATTAATTCATGTAACTTTCATACTCAATTTATTGAAAACTAAATAAATGAGCTACTTATGACTCATTTGTTGTTATAAAATTATGTTATTCAACTATCTTTAATATTAAAAAATAAATAAATGTATATACTAGAAAAATGGTTAAAATTCTCGACTTACAAGAAAATAGAAATGATGTTAGATTATTATGAGTTTGCTTGTTAAAATTAATATAGGCCGACTCACTATTCTAAAATAAGTTATTTTTATTGAAATAATGCAAAGATTACAAAAAAATAATAAGGAAGGGCAACATGAGTTGCCATCAAAAGACAACAATATTTACTATTCTAAAATAATTTATTATATTATATTTTCATAAATGTCTTTAGAAATAATTATTTTCAATAGAATTAAGATTGAACTTACCACTCTTTTCAGCCATCTAAAGATCCTTTCATGTGAATCATGACTTTACAAATACTATGAAAATCAAAATAATAAATATAAAATAAAAGAAATAAATATTAATAATAAGAATAATAAATATAAAATAAAAGAAATAAATATTAATAAGTGCCACACGTAGTGGCTAAGTACTTGCTTTTATTAGTTAAATTGTAGAAATAAAGGAGAAGTAATAGTGTATTGATTTTTTAATTATTATATTTTTTAAAGTTAAAGTAGAAGTAATAACTTTTTTAATAATTAAGAAATTGTAAGGTAGAATCATATTGATAGCATTAATGATAGTTGAAATTTTAAGAATAGAAACCTAATTATAATGTTAAAAATATTATGTGTTATTTTTAATCATAATTTTAATTTTAATTAAATGTATTTTAATTACTGATTAAATTACATAATTACAATGATCTATTTTAATATAGTTGTAATAAATTTTTTATTTTTAATTATAATTATTTCAACAATTATAACTTATAAATTACAATTAATTTTGATACTAATTTTATTTTTATTTTTATTATTTCTTAATCTTAATTTTATTTTATTAATATATTTTTAATTTATATATGATTAATAAAGTTACATTATTATAATATGTGGTATATTGTAATATTATATATTTTATATTTTTTCATAATTTTACAAGGAATTAATCCATCCACATATATATATATATATGTATATATATATATATGTATATATATATATACATGTATATATATATATATGTATATATATATATATATACATGTATATATATATATATACATATATATATATATATATATATATATATATATATATATATATATATATATATATATATATATATATATATACATATATATATGTACATACATATATGTACATACATATATGTACATACATATATGTACATACATATATGTACATACATATATATATATGTATATATATATATATATATGTATATATATATATGTATGTATGTATGTATAATTTTATATTTATTTATAAAAATATATTTATATTTCTATTTACACTTTTAGTAAAGTATATGAAAAATTTTCAACTTAAATTTAAGATATATACATGCATTTCTTATCTTTTTCTTTACCATTTAAACTTTAAACTTTTTTATTTCTATTTTAACATTGTTAAATAAATTATCTATATTCCTATTAACTATTTTATCATCATTATTTTTTATTAACAATATAAAATATAATAATAATTATTTAATAATTAAAATTTGTTTTTAATTCTAATTTTTAATTATGTTAAAGTTTGGTTAATTTTTTAGTTTAATTTATAAATATTTAAAAATGTAAATTTAATAAATTGAAAAATTATTCAAAGTATATTATCATAAAGTATATTTGTATAATATTAATACAATATATAATTGTAAAATTCATAATTGTTGTTGAAAAAAATGCAAATACAAAAGAAGCCTTCCAAAAGGGGTCTTATACACCAAACCAATTCAACCAATTGTATTTGAAATAAATAAAATGTAATTTTTTGTTTAAAAAAGAAAGAAGTTTCCTTCAATATATTCTATAAAAAGTAATAACAATAACGCAGAGGTTTCATAGATACCTCGTTTCCAAGTGGAAGGGGACTCTCTTATTATTATTCAGGCTTGTATTAATAGACAAATTCATTGCAGAAGTCTAGCATACAAATTAAAGCAGGCCTGGCGTCTAATTGATACTTTTGAAAACTGCATCATCACTCATACTTATCGTGAAGGTAACCAATTGGCTGATTACCTTTCAAACTTAGGATGTGATGGAAAGATGCTTGATAGTCGGGATCCAACTACATTGGCGGAGTTGTATCCAAGTTTATTGGATATCATTGAAAATGATTGTATCGGGTGATGATTTCGGGTGAAATGATACTTTAATCATTTTTTAAAATAAAATATTTTTCTTATAAAATGTAATTATGTAAAATATTCAACGAAACTAAAAAATGGATACAATAGTACTTAGCCTATGACAAGTACTAATAATAAGAATAAACATATTCCATGAATTCTAAGTCATCCCACTACTTTTCCTAGAATTAAAATGACTCATGATACTAATATTAATTGATTTCAAATATATTCAGTAAATAATATACATATTAGATTTATGTAGTCCTTTTGGAAAACTAGTCTTATTATAAAACATATGCGTCTCAAGACATCATAGTGGAGAGAATAATTTCCAAACTGGCATACAAATAATGGAGGGAGATCTGCAAACAAATACAAAGAAATCTAAGGCTATAGATAACACAGACCGAAAAAAGCCCGATTAAGATTTTAGAATTCAAAACTGAATTTCAAATTTGTGTTCAGTTTGAAAAAAGCAACAAACAGAATCAAGGGACTGTTCAGTTGAAAAAAACAACAAACAGAATCAAGGCACGCGGTTTGTTTCCTTCGGCAATTTAACGCTATAGATAACGCAATCCGAAAAAAGCCCAACTAAGATTTCAAAACGGAATGTCAAATTTGTGGTCAGTTTGAAAAACGCAACAAAACAGAATCGAGGGACGCGGTTTGTTTTCTTCAACGGTCCAATTTTGGTGCCCTATATTAACATATCAATATGAAGCAGACCAAGAAAAGCAAATAATTCAAATATTGTGCCTAAAAGCAGCTTGCAGCAAAGGCTTCCGTCAACAGTTCCCATTATATTGTAGGAGCCGCAGGACAACCCAATTCCGCTCCTATACAAATGCCCAGAACAATGCAGACAGACTTTGCGATGGGTGTCCCTGCGTTTTACTCATTGCAATAAGAATTTGTATTTGAAAAGGATTATATGTTGCAGCAGCAGAACCTCCAATGAAGAAGCAAACAAGGAAAACAGGTCGGGTTGGTGGGTTTACTGCTAAATTTCTCGCTAAAATTTGCCCTGATCTTCAGCTGTTCCTTGCAGGCAGGAACAGGTAACATAGCTTACAACAGTGGTTCATATGAATTTTGTATAAACATATAGTATTCCATAAGAATTGGGTTACTCAACATATAGGCGGTGTTGTGGAATGGTAATGAGGGTTTAGTATGACAATGATAGACATTCCCAAAACCAGGACTAAAACCAATTCTATCTCAGAAAAGGGTAGCCTATATCTCGAGAATATTTGACTTCGGCGCTTTTTCAGAAACTATAACCTCATCCAAGATCTACTAGGACACGGTAAATTGAGTTCAATCACTGTTTACAATTTTTGCGGAGCATTGCAGTATCACGTATATTTTAAGAAAAAAAGCACAAGATATTGAGTCATAGTGATTGGACTCAATTTATAGGCAGAGTGAGAATGGCATTGGTCCAACCCCTGAAGAGGATGGGGTCCTAACAATATGGGGCCTCCCTGGTGGTGGTTTTGCATTTGGTAGATTCTCCAGCCCCCGGGGTAGCAGCTGTTCCACAAATGATTCCAGCAGCTCCAGAAATTCCTCTGTAACATTTAGATGAGGATTTGTTTCAGATTTGGGTATCAGAGCAGAGAATCAAGCTTAAGGTAGGCACAGCAATCCTCTGTCTTTCCTGTGGACATTTCGATTATCCACTGTCCCATAGGCTATGTGTAGCCTTGTGGACGTTAAAATTGTCTTCATTGTCTTCTTCTATGAGACACTTTTGTTTCTTGGCCAGTGGGCTTACTTATTTCTTTATCATTTCTTTTCTCTCTCTGACATAGAAATAATATCCAACTTATTTTGCAATACCTGCTTACAATCAACAATCTAGAACCTCGGTCCTGTGGACCACGTCATGCTGATGACCACAGTTCAAGCTTGGTTTAGTATGCTTCTCATGTTCAAGCTGACGGAATAGAAACCTCCCATATATGGAACCTAATGCTTCTTGTGTCTAGTGGACCTTATCTAGTCATGATGATAACCCGGGTTCAAGCTCAGTTGAGAATGCATCTTGTTTTCAAGCTGACAGAATAGAAATTCCTCATATATAGAACCTAAGCTCAATCGTGATATAATATTGTAGGCACAATGGGTATTCCCAATGCATTAGAGACAACAATGGGTGATTAACAATTTACAAAACAACATCAGGAAGAGAGCTTATGAGCTAATATGTATCCTGTAATTGTTTCTGGCTAGAAACCATTTCCATGTCATAAAGAATCTCACGTTGACCTCAAGGGAAAAACAAAGAGATGATTGAGCTTCAAGTAACCGTGGGAAGAAAGCACTTATCAGACATGCAACTCAGGACAAATAGATGCTAATTGACATGAGATATTGTTATTCCCCTGGTGAAATCATTGAAGAAATGAATAGCTATATTGTGATTTCAGAGACAAGCTTAATGTCTGCTGCATATACTGCACATGGAGCATGCCTGGGTTTGAATTGCTATTTATGATTTATAAAATCTTACTTAAAACCTAGGGTATGCAGTGAAATTGTCCTCAATGGTTGGTCTCAAACATAGTGAGAAGTCCTTGAAGGATCATCTGTCAAATTCTCCATGGGTTTTCCCATTAGGTGCATAGCTTAGAGCTTTACACTAGCAAAACACCTTCCATGGGCAGTGGCATTTGATGGATGGTTCAACTTATGCATCTGTAAGAGGACTTTATTAGTGAGGGCACACAATGTCCTTACTCCTTACTGTAGTCCTCTAATGAAGAAGTCGACTATATTGATAAGTACAAGACATCCATGGGGTAGCCCTTCTAAAATTCATATCCTCAAATATAGTCACCTACTTCTATTGAACTATATTCATCTTAGTATAGTTTGGCCATTTCTTGATCTCTTATCTAGTTCAATAGGGAGAAAGGGATGTGCATACAAGTTGATATCTAGTTCATCTTAGTACAGTTTGGCCATTTCTTGATCTCTTTCCAAATTGTTTCTGCAATATCTCATTTTATATTTCTTTAAATATGTCTAAGCATGCTTTGTTTCCCCTTAAGACTTGATATGTCTAACATACAAGTTGCACAAATGCAAGTGTTTCCTGCTATGATTTTCACTTGCTGCAAAGTGGGCTCTTCGCATGTCCCACATCATTAGACTTAATCTTCTAGCTTGTCTGGGCTCTTAGCATATCCTACATGTTAGACTTAATCTTCTAGCTTGTCTGGGCTCTTAGCATATCCTACATGTTAACTTAATCTTCTAGCTTGTCTAGTTGTTTGTGTATGATCACTACTCTAGTTTTAGCCAGAAACCCAATGCTTTTTTCATGTGTAGTTGGAACCTTTGGCACTAGTGATTTAGTTAATTTTTCCATCACCAGTATAGTTTACTCAGTGTGCGGTTAATTATAAAGGCATCTCACATAACAACATTTTTTGTTTTATAACCAAAACACTTTTCTATATGGCGAATATCTGTATTTCCTTTCTAGTCCTCTACAGGGATTCTCCTGAATGTGGCCCCTGTTTTGAATCCCACCATCAACATGTGCGAGCTTATTTTTCTTGCTTCAAAGGCAGTATAGTTGATATATGGTGGTCTTGAAGCTAGAAAATAGACCCAAAATTTTACAAGTAGAAGAGTAGATGCACCAGGTTAGATTATTTACTATATGAATGCTAGGTACAACTATAAGTGAGGTTGAGGGGGTCAACATTGAAAGAAGTGGTCTCAATGGAGAAATGGAGCGCGCCCAATTAATGGTCATACTCAGTCTTGATCTCCTTCCATTTGTACTTATTTTAGTTTAAAATTTGATTCTATCACTAACTTGAGGCCCTAGATCATAGCCTTCAGTATAGCCACATCATTGGTGTTATTTGCCAAATCTCAGTTGTAGCTGTAGTATTATGTTATGTGGTGTATATACTGTAATAATGTTTGCATAATGATCATTATTTGCTTGATAGATTTTTAAAGAGAATGTGTGTTGTAAGTATATCATTTCCTCTAACATTCTCCAAAATTTAATTTCCCTGCTGTTATCAAATAAATTTCTACAATGGTTTTAAATAGCTAGATGTAAGACTAAGAAAGCTGCATCACCTATGAATCAAATGTCCTGTAGGATGCCTATGTAAATCTGGCTGTCATTACTACAAGATAGCATAAGGCAGTTGGGATGTACAATTAAGAGAAGACAGATTTATTCATGCACTGTCTATCGATGATGTTTCCTTTTGTATTTTTCTCTATAAAGTGCATGAGAGAGGATGAGCTCATTTATGCTAATCATTTAGCTTGTCTCATATTTATTACTTTTTCAATAGATCATAAAAGGAAAAACAATCACAAGGCAGTTGTTAAAAAAGTTTCTTTTATCATCAGAAAAATAATTATACAAGAAGCCTTAAGATTCACCTTTCTAATCAGAAAATATCTAGGTTTGATTCTCCTCTCACATATTCATTCTATCTTTTTATATATTTGTGACAATTTTAGGATTCCTATGACATTTAAAATTATAGTTTTGACCTTAAATCACTCAGTTCAACCAGTAGGTGACTTCGACTAATAATTCTATATCCTTTGGTTACGAACACCAATTATTTTTTGCATGATTTATTTATTTATCTCTGAGCTTGTCAACTGAGAAAAATCCTTACCCTGCTTTGAGATGCAGATTATTTGATTATTTATGCAAAAAGTAGGATACATTTTTCTCACAGGGTTGGTGTCTCTGGTATTTCCTTCAGAGTGCTCTACCTTAACTGTATTTGTTCTTTGGACTGTCAATTTTTTTTCACTTAATTACCATCGCTGATGTTTGAAACGATTAGTAAATATATCTAATTAATCTTCTCTTAAAATTAGTACCCAGATTCTTTGTATGATGCGTACCATATTGGATCTAAGTTAGCTGAAACATCTCCACCTCCCATTTCCCAATAAGGCCTTGGAAATGGTTCTATCTGAAACTGGCTTCATGCTAACTCTCAAAGAGAGGGAATAATAGTGGTGGAAGAGGGTGTATTGTAGCAAGGGAGAGGTTGGAATGAGAGAGGGAGGAAGGCATTACATTTAAAGTAGTAGAGCAACTTGGAAAATAGAAAATACTGAAATAATAATAGGTTTGGAATGATGAAATGGTGTTTCAAAGCTGCATATTGAAATGACTTTTGGGACTGAACTCTTTGTACTATATTAAAGTGACATTTGATGTTTGTGGAATTATGAAACTTAAATACTAGATAACTAATTTTATAGGATAGGCTTTTTGTCACTTATTCTCCACAGTAAGATATATAAATGATTGAATCTGTTTAACATTTTGAGTTTGAGATTGCTGGCCTTTTAAAAAAAAAATATCTGAGCCATGGTATGGTAATGAAGGTGTGAATCCCATTATTCATATGGCAGGAGCATTCCAAAGAGAAGAAAAATGTATAATTCTAGAAACTGCAATTTCTACTAAGGTGATAATATTTTTGTTCTTTTTAATCTCTTTTATGTATGTCACTGATACTAAATATCATTGTTTAATTTATTGAATTAATATGATTTTCAATACTTTTCATTGAATGACTGTTTTGTTGTTGTTGCAACTATCTTTCTTAAAATTGTTGTGTTGTTGTTTTGTAGACAACTTATATTAATGTATGTGATAATCGGAGGTATTAATGTCCAGCAAAGACTTTTCAATGAAAAGCTGTAGCTGCAGGAGACCCTGCTATCACCACAGCAAGGATTTACCCTGGAGCGAGAAACTGTATGCCATATGCAAAAGCCTTTCTTTGTTTTTTCAAGACACGCACTTGATGAAAAACATCCCATGTCAGTAAAATTCATGGCTGCAGTTACTTACATACATTTGTGGAGATAGAAGCAGTAATTAGCATATGTTGTATTTCTTCAGTTCCTGCTAACTGTTTTGAAATGATAGATTTTTTATGGGCTTTTAACTAAACTTGGTGTACTTATTCCTTTAATTACTAAATTTTATAGGAATCGCTTAGAGCCTGTATTGGCCGTTTAGAATAATATTTGGTCAACGTAGAAAAGTTTTGCAGTCTTGAGTGACCACTTAACTGGATATAATTTAGAAATTATCTGAACTAAAAAGACTAAAAATGAATTTGAACTTTAGTTTTCTTGGGATAATTGTCAATTAATTGCCAATTCCATCCATAGTGTATGAAGTGAGTCATCTTAGATTCCAGTCACAGGTGATGAGCTGCTTCAGTTACCTTTGATTGTCCTAAACTCAATCAATAATCATTGAATCACCTTATCTTATGGGCCCAATCCCATGAGTGATCTCAGTTACAGATTTCACAATTCATAGTTTACCATTATATGGGTGAATTTGATTGTTTATGATGTTATATTTCTTACAATCATTTTACCACCTCTATTTCATAATGAAATACTATCAAATTACTACTACATTCAAACTGGTAAAAGATTGTCAACTTATAAGTCAAACAGCCATAGAACAGTTAGTGTAGAAGGATTTGGCCATGCATCAGTATTTAGTGGGCATTACTTCTCTTACCTTCAAAACTATCACAGATGTTAAACAGAGGTCAATGCAATGGTCAAAGTCCTTGGCCAATACTTGGTAGACTTGTGGTATTAGAATATGATGCAATGACATCAAATGTATTGAATGATGTCACTGTTGACAATTTTGAGGAAATTAAGGGTTGAGGTGGAGCCATGCTATTCAACATGATCTGTGTAATTAATAATCGTGTTTAACAGGTTGATGAGAAGAGTGAAAAACAGGGTATTAACTGACATATCAGGAAAATCATGATAGCTTGAGTGCCGGTGGGATAATTGGTAGATGATGTTGAGATGAAGTCAATTTATAAATGATGGTATCATTGACTTCTTGAAAATCGGACTTGTACTCCTAGTTGTGTCTTGATTATCACGATTTCTTCTTATTGTTTAACTCTAAATGCATAGTGGATTTTCCATTTTGGAGTGAATACTTAGGGCTGGAACAAAGATTGCTTGTTATGTTGGATTCTATTTGAAATATATAGATTCAAACATTAGCATTAGGGATCATTTTTGTAGCTAGAGTGAATTACTTTATCACTAAAACAGATATATGATATGAAGTACAATGGCTTCACTTCTGGCAAGACATCATGTCATTAGATTTTCAAAAGAGTGCTATCAAGTACATCAACTATGCTTGATAGATGATGTCATAATGAAGTCATTACTTCTTTGGCCTTCAATTACTTTGCTAATCATTGACAACATTGGTTACTTCTGTTGGATGTTTTCGTCATTGATGTCAAAGATTGTACAAACTTTGGTTGAGCTACTTGTCTGCCAGCTTGAGGAGCTTGACGTGCTTGACCAACTTGAGCTGCCTACTTGTTTTCTTGAGTTGCTTGGATGTGTGCTTCAGCTGGTTGTGTGTGAGCTTGTCCAGCTTGTGTGCCAACTTGGCATATATCAGTTGCTATGTCAGATTTTTGACTTGTATTTGAGGAGCTACAAGGAGGTGTGCGTACAGGTGGCTGTGCATTTGTTTTAACTAAGCAGAGAATGTAAGGTGCTGATATTCTTCAGATTTTTGTCTTGTCTTTGAGGAGCTGGAAGGTGTGCGTACAGGTGGCTGTGCATTATCAACTGCTCCTTCCTATTTAAAGCAAATGTTTGGTTCATTTGGCAGAACCGTTCAGATTGGGTACGCAAGGGTATGTGGATAATTTTTGAAAAAGACAAAAGCACGTTTTTTAATTTTGCTTCCAGTTCTTAGTGGGTCTGAATACAACTATAGTTGAAGGCAGTATATCTAAAAATGACAAATTATGAAGTTTTTGACATTATGTGTGTGACATCATACCAAAATTTCGTTTTTTGTATATACACATTATAGAAGCTAAAAGCAGGAAGGATGGCTTTCAAATTAAGAGTCTTTTGAGCAGTTAAAAAGAGTATCGAGCTATGCCAGCAAAAATTTAAAAAAGGGAAGCTTGCGACATGAGATGTGAGGTTGTGACGTCTACACTCTACAGTGATTGTTCTCTGCAGGAGCTATTTTTAATTTTTGTAAGTGATTAAAAACTGAGATTTGGTGAAGTGTAACTGTGTAACAATGGAATATATATGTCTTCCTAAAAAGGCCGGGTGTGTGTGTGTGAGATTTTGTAGAGGAATGACTTTGTGAAGATATGTGTATGCAGTGACTGTGAAGACAGTTCTACATTCTTGAAGTCTCTGACCAGCTTGCTTAGATAAAAAAATAAAAATCTGAAGCAGTCACACAGTAATGCGAATGATATACAGGAGTTTGTTGTGTTCTTTCAGGGGTGATTTAGTTTTGAATCTGTTATCATTGAGGTTTTCTTGAGAAATTTTTGGTGAACTAATCTATGAATGATGTATTCTCTTGTAAGTTTGACTGGGAGAATTCACAGCTGTGTATGAGCTGAATATATTCTCAACTATAGTCATCTTGTTTGAATAGGTTGGTGCCTTTTGTAAGGAGTTCGAAGTTGGTGCTTTTAAGTGAGTTGCAGTTCACTTGTGTATTGGGTTGGAGGCCACTTTTGAGCTTAGTGATGCCGTGATTTTTAACCTGTTGGGTTTTCCACGAGGTAAACTTTGTGTCTTTGTCTTAGATCTTTTTGCATGTTTCATCTGCTGTTACAAAATTTTATAAATTAGTTTAGCTTACTGATTCACGCCCTCCCCCTCTCAGTAAGCTCTGTTTGTTCTTCAATTGGTATCAGAGCCCAGGTTCTCTCTTCATTAGCTTAAAAGCCCGAGAGTCAGTCCATCCTAGGTCATCATGAGTGCTTTAGAAGGTCTAGCCACAAACCGAGCTCTTCTTTTTGATGGAACAAATTATGCTTTTTGGAGTGTTCGTATGAAAACCTACATTATGTCTCTATATTTTGATGTCTATATGAGTCTGGTTAATGGATATACTATACCAACTCTACCTCCTACTGATGCTGATGGGAAGGACATTGAAAACAACACCAAGGCCATGAATGCTCTCCTATGTGGTCTCTCAGATTTTGAATTTGTCGAAGTCATAGAAATGAGAATCGCCCTTGAATCGCCGGTTTTGTGAGTCGATTCAAGGCAAACGATTTTTTGTGAATCGTGAATCGACTCAGCTGATTTTTTGGCATGAATCGCCTGAATCGCCTAAACCAACGATTCATACCAAAAATCACATGAATTGCCCCAAAATATCAGATGTGAATCGACGGATTGCTAAAAAGTCAAGTCAAATTTTAAAAAAACACAAATATTTTCAATGTTTTTTTTTGCCTTTCCTATTTGTTGTAAGTTTATACAAATATAACATTTAAGTATAAGTTTGATTTATTTAATATCTTATACTTTAAGTTATATTTGTATAAATACTTCCAGGATGTTTGAGATAGGTTCCAGCTTCATAGGAGTTAAGATGCAGATTGTAGATTTTGGGGGTTTTCGAAAAATTCTAGACTTAGCCAAATTTCAGGATTCAACAAGCCTTTAGCAGGGTTACCTCCCACAATCCATCATGGCTTTCTAAGGTCAAACTGAAGCTGGCAAAAGGATTCTCAAAGGGTTTTAACTCGTTTTATCACAAATCACTTGGTTTCGACCCCATCTCTATGTCAGACTTAGCTTAGCTCTCTCTCAAATCCCAGACATACATGACTTCCCAACAGGCCAAAATCATTCAAACCTGATTTGCCGGACCTAGGGACTTGAAAACAGCCACCAACAAAGACTACCTAAGATCTAGTTATGAAGACTTTGACATTTGGCATTGATCAATGATCAAGCATCATAGATTCATACTATGAAACAATTTAGTTTTATAGATCTTACAGATATTGATAGACATACGTTTCATGGATCTTCATCTTACATACATTTATGATTTGATGTCTTATGGATCTTCATCTTACACACATTCTATGATTTGACTCATTATGATCCTATGATTTCTATTTACTTTAGCTACAATTTACATTTTACTTGTAACGTATGCGATGGATTTATCATTTATGTTCCTTGTTTATGTATGTTAGCTTCTATTTGGTGATGTTATAGTGTGTTTAAGTTATATTCAATAAAGGGTGCATGAAATAAGTTTTAAATTGTTAAAATCTCTAAATTTCAAGGGTTTTTTAAATTTGTCGATTCGTGGCCGATTCGATTCCGATTCATGGCCGATTCATGATTCGATTCGGCCTTGCCGATTTCGATCCAATTCTGATTCTCGTTACTTTGGTCAAAGCAATGCACTCTTTTTCAGCCAAAGAGGTATGGGACAAGTTGTTCAATGCCTATAATGGTGATGATAAAGTTAGAAAGGCAAAAGTTCATTAGACGCATAGAATGATTTTTGAAGGCATTCGTATGAAAGAAGATGAGAGTGTTACTGCTTATTTCCTTAGAGTTGATGAGGTTGTAAATGGTCTAAAAGGACTTGGTGAAACAATTGATGAAAATACTATAGTTCAAAAGATTCTACATACTCTTCCCTTGAGATTTGACTCCAAGGTCTCTGCTGTTGAAGAAATGACAGATTTGGATACTCTTACCGTGGATAAGCTGCATGGTATTTTGATTTCATATGAAATGCGAACAAACATTGAGGGATCTTCAAAAAGAGAAACTGCATTTAAGGTCACAAAAATTGGTAAAGAGAAGGAGCAGAAACCATCTGAAAGTTCAGAAGAAGATTCAAATGATGAAGTTGCTGATCTTGTAAGAAAGCTGAAGAAAGGGCTTGGTATATTAAAAGTTAAACTAACTTTAAAATGTTTCAACTGTGGTAAAATTGGTCACTTTGCTTCAAAATGTCCTTATGAGAAAGAAGAAGACAACTTTGATGAGAAGAGCTCAAGACATAGAAGGTCAAAGAAATTTGTGAAAGGAGGTAGAACATTTGAAAAGTTTAAGAAAAGTCTTTATTCAAAAGATGATAGCGATTCTTTCTCTAGCAGTGAGGATGAAAATCAGAATGATGAGATTTTATTCATGGCTGTAGATGACCTGAACATGAAAGAACATGCTAAATGTGGAGTCCCTAAATTTGATGGTACAAATTTCTCACTTTGGAGTTTTAGAATACTGACATACATAAAGTCACTTGGTTTTGATATTTGGAATTGTGTAAGATCTGACTTTGTGCCCCCTATGATGTCTCTAAATGATGGCAATGAGAAGAAAGTTTTTGATAATAGTGCAAAAGCCATGAGTGCAATACTAAGTTGCTTAGCTGATTCAGAACGTGAGAAGTACTTGCATTGTTGTATAGCTAAGGAGATTTGGGGAAAAATTCAAGCAACATATGCTAAAGACTTAGTGGACGATATTGTGTGTATGGCCAAGGAGGAAGCTCAAATTGACAATCATGAAGATGCAGATTTAACGAATGAAAGTCATGATGATGTAGAAGAAGATGAAGTTGATCTAGAATTAGAATTGATGGCAGCCCTTGCTGAAATAAAGAGACTTAAAAGGAATAATCAGAACCTCTTAGAGCTGGTTCAACAAGAAAGTGAAGAGAAGATGAAGAAGACTATGGCCCTTGTAGAAATTGAGAAGCTTCTAATTGATTCAAAAACTCAGAATGAGGAAGCAAAAAGAATTCAAGAAGGTTTAGAAATTCAAATTAAGAAGAAAGATGAAAATATTGAAAAATTGGAAGCTGAAATTGTTTCTTTTAGAAACATTGGTAAATCATCAACTTTGCTGAGTCAAGAAGTGACAAATCAGAAGATTACTTTATCTATGGATGACCTTCTAGCTTCTCAAAAACAATCTTTAAACAAATGTGGAATTGGTCTTGAAGTTGGTCAAAGTTCCATATCACAAAGAAAAGAACAACAACATTTAAAGTGTGAGCAGCAACTATCTCTAAGAAAGTACCATTGATCAGGTCTAATCAAACCTTTTTCTATGGTTATTATTTTGCATGCAATTATTTTGGTCACAAAGCCACTAACTGTGTTGTCCTCAATTTTGACATCACAAAATTTTGGCAACCCTACGCAATTTTCTCATGGATTCGTAGGTGTATCCTCTATGTTTTTGATTTGTTGGATAATGCTTCGTAAAGACAATTCATCATCCTTGAAATGTTCTTTATTTTGCATGTTTCATGCATCCTTTTTGAGGGTTTCCGTCAAGTTAATAACCTTATTGCTTGCCGGGACGAGTTTTTCTTCTTTGACTGCAAGCACTTGATTTTTGGAAACCTTCAAGTCTTTTTCTTTGTTTTTCCCTTTCTTGAAAGTAGTTTTTAATCTTGTTTTCCTCTTAGGTCAATAGCCCTTAGAATTCCGCTCGTTTTGAGCTATCTTAGGCGTCAAATGGAGTTGTCTAGCTCATGTTATGAAGGCAAAGGTAGGGTTTTTTAGGCCGACTGCATATTTTATTAAAAATACTCCAAAAGTGGGCTTTTTATGGTCAATTGCACGAAATGAAATTATTTTTAATATATAAAATGGATTTTGACATCCATTTTTAAATTTCAACTCATTTTGAGTTGACTTAACCATAGTTTTTAATGATTTTATGAAAATTGACTCTTTCTGGTGTAATTTCATGTTATTTTATTAAAACTATCGTCATATATTAATTTAATTAAAATTCAATCACTTAAGTGCCTAAAAGTGGGGTTTTTATCATTTAGTGCATATCATCTATATGCAAGTCATTCTTCAAAACCCACTTTCTATAAGTTTAAGTCCCATAGCCACAATTATGCACTTTTTATATGCAATTGCATATATTTAAGTTATAAAACATGTGTTTATGTGTTTGTTTAATGCATTTACATGTTTTATTTTATAACTTAAGTGGAAAAAGTGGTTTTTTCTAAGCCAAATACATGTCTTTTGAAACATCTATTTGCACTTCAAAAGTGCGTATTTAATCACTTGAGTTGAGAAGTGTTATTTTTATATGCAAATGCATATTCAAAAGTGCATTTTTAACCAAGTGAATATAGACGTCGAATTTGAAGGCAAAAACATATGTCCTCAATATGCCAAAGCACTTCAAAAGTGTGTTTTTAACCAAGAGGCCGAGGATGTCATTTTTAGAGGCAAAAACATATCTCTTTTAATGTGTATTTGCATGTCAAAAGTGCGTTTTTAACTGATAATGCCCCAGGTGTCGAATTTCTTGACAAAATCATGCTTGTATATGCATCATAAAACCTGTTTTTCTTCTCTTGAACACATAGCGGCGAATTTGAGTTGAAACGCATGTGTCTTTGCACCAATAAAATGCGTTTTCATCTTCCTTTGGCAGCGTTTTGTTCTCTTGAACACACAACGTCAAATTTTATGGCATTTACATGATTCAAATGCATACAAAACATATGCCTTTTGTCTAAAACAGTCCGCCCAAGGTTTTCCTTCTCCCAAAACGGCTCATATTAGGAAGATGAGCATTGGATATCCATTCATTCACTTCAAGGAACGATTTGTGAATAAGTATGATCATTTTCAGCTTGTTTCACTTCTTTCTCTTCTTGAAAATGATGCCTTAGGTGCCATTTTTTGTCATCTCTGCATATGCACTTGAAATGGTCAAATTTGTTGCTATTTCCTTGCATTTTATTTCTCTTTTCTTTCCATTTGGCCATTATTGCATATTGAATCTCCAAAATAGAAGGAATAAGACTAGGAATGAAGTCTATATATAATCTTTTGAGCTCATCTTTTCTAAATCCTAAAATCCTTTTGGATTCATTTCAGATTTTGCTCAAAGGTTTGGCAAGACTTCTTCAGATGAATTGAGGTAATTTTTCCTTGTCTTTTCCTAATTCTTCCCAAGTTCTTGTTTTAGTTTTTGATTAACATGTAAGTTTTCATTTTTAGATTTACATATTGTGTTTGTTTTCATGATTCATGATCCTTCTACTTCTGTCTTTCATTCTCAAGTTGCATATGTAAGAGTCTCTACTTGCTTGCATATGCAGTTAGGACTAAAAACCAGAGGAATAAGTCCATGTTAATACACACATGCATTTTCCTTCCAAAAATCCACTTACATAAGCCTTCTTTATATCTACCTAACTGCTGCCACGACTTAAAACTCATGATGGTGGTCAATTTATCTCGCTTTTAAATGGAAATTCTTAGTTCTGTTATAAGTAGAGATCATATCCACTCATTTGCTTACATATTTCCCTTCATTATCTTCTCTGTCCACATATGCAATCACCTCCAAGAAACCCATTTTTGGATTTTTCTTACCATTTTTTGAGCTAAAATCCATTCATTCTTTTGCTGTCCCATAATTACGAGCTATCTCCATATGCTCACAATACCCCAAGCTCTCTCCTTTGCATCAAAAATTCTATAATGGACGCTTCTCAAGAAGATGTTCTTACATTATGGAACTTTTATGTGATAGTTTCTTGAGCTCATGAAGTTGCTATGTTAGAAGAGATCACACATGCAAAAGAAAAGGAGAAAAAGAAGATGAAGTAGTAGTATGATTCATATCATAACTCCATTCCTCCTTTGCAAGTTATTTCATACTGTGAAGAGGTTAAGGACACAAATATTTCACATATGAATTTTGAAGATTTCCTTCAGGGAATTGATGTTGCAGTTTCAGAAGATATGATTTCTATTAAGAAAAGCAATATTTATTTAGTATCTACTTTTCCATTGGCTGCCCTTGAGCCAGAATTTGTGCTTGCATGTGCAAAGAATTTTGATCCATCATCTAGAACCATCAAGGATCAAGATGGAAAGACTATTATTAGTTTAGACCCAAAAATAATTGACATAATCTTTCAAGTGCCACCTGTTCTTGTTATCATCAATATCACCAAGCATAAGGCTTTAGAAAGATAGAATGAAGACATTTCTTATTACACTAAGTATGTCAATGATAACTGACTGATTAATAAAAGGTCTAATCTTGCAAGATGGCCGAAGGGGATTTGCCACATAGAGTTCAAGGATAGTGATCTTATTCCTTTGTTTAGTCGCCTTGTAGGGTTGAAAACATCAAATGCTTTCGAGTCCTAGATGTATAAGTATATCTCTCTTATTATCATATCAAAAAAAAATTGTGGAGAAATGATTAGTGATATCTTATGTGAACAGTTGTCTCAGGTTATCACCACTTGCACTTTCAATATGAATTCATACTTGGTATACATTGTTGCTTCACTTGGTTCTTTTTTGGGCTTATCCACGAAAGGAGACATGTCGTTGGTTCTTGCATGGGAGTATTTTCCTCAGCTGTTATTGAAGAGTAGCTGATCTCATTATTGCAGAGTACAAGATGCCTTTTATGGGCATTTTATGTGTTTGTTTGACAAAAGTCTCCCAAACAAGCATCTATCTGATGAGGCACGGGTTAAAGTAAATGAGTATGACTACCTATTTCTTTAGTTTCCCAACTATACTTACATGCGAGTTGGTTACTTCAAAGGCGAGCCTTACACACTCCCAAGGTATCCAACTGACAAAATTATACTCATGGAGTTGGCAAGGCAACTCATGGCTATGCAAATACATCAAAATACATTGCATTGGCCAGGTGTAGGGATTTCTTTGCAAAATCCACTCAAAATTGGAGGATACTCTATTGATACAGCGCCAAAAGCGAAGAATATGGAGTATGAACTTCATAGAATCACTTTGAAGAAGTTCATGGCTAGGAGTTACTTTGATTGGTGGGGGTTCAACGACAAAATAAGGAAACAGTTTGTGCATATGTATCATCTCGAAGATATATGGATTGATCTAACAGAGGTGGATGTACAAAGGATTATTGTTGGTTAACCATCAAACAGATTGTTGACTTTAACCTTGCAGAAATTCCTCCTGGGGTTGAAGATGATGGTGATATTCTTGATCTAGATTACACCAAGAATCATGTTGAGATTTTGCACATTTCATCTCCATCTTGGTCAGGTAAAGAAAGTATTTCAGTGTGGGATCGATTTCAGTCTATCCTTGCGAATACCAACATTTGGCTAAAAAGAAGAGGTCTTAAGAGCATTGAAATTAAATTGGGGAAAGATTTTGATCATGGTGGCCCAATTGGTAGGTCAGAAATCAAAGGTAAAACCAAAGATGGCGCATCCTCCTCAATAGAAAAACTTGTAGTTCCTATCATCCCCAAGCTTACCATCAAAGGAGGCAAAGATACCGAAAGAGTTCTTGAAGTAAAAGCTGCAGAACCTGGAAAGGTCCAAGTAGTTTCCAGTGATGATGAGATGCCTGATTCACCTAAGGTATCTTCACCTATAATATCTCTTCCTGTGGATACTTCAAGTTACAACAGTACTTCCTGACTTCGCACTTGTGTCAGATGAATCTCCTGATTCACCCTTAAGCACAACTGTGGATGTATTTACTACAGAGAAGACCCCTCCTATAGACTCAGTCATGGTGATGCTCGCTTTGCCTATTTCATCGGCTGCTCTTGTAGTTATATTTGAGTAGCAATACCATAGTTTTGAGAGTGTGTTTGATGCATACAGTATGACTATTCCTTCCATGGCCAGATCCTCTATGATGGTGCTGGATACCACCTCGATACAGTTGGAGCAATTTATGTCAGAAGTCACTAATAGCAGCTCCACACACATGGCGATCTTAACAGAGGCTCCTCCTGTTGTTGCTATAGTTGTGTAGGCAGATCCGGTTACCACTTTAGCTATTACATCTGCGTCAACTACTTCTTCATTTTCCTTGTCTTCATGGCTAAATGGCATAACCTAGAAGAGGAAGAAAGAAGAAATTCCACTAGAGGGCTTTCATCTTAGGTAGGTTTCTAAGCCTAGAGCTCCAAAGAATAAAAAGGCCAAAATAGTATCAATGATTGTAGTTAAAAATATGAAAACAAGTATGCTGAGATTGCTAAACCCTTGGTTGATAAACCTGCAGAGGAAAGACAATTTTTTGACTACAGATTCACTAGAGTAGAGCTTGGCAAGAAAACACGCTTGGGTTGCCAATAGGATGCTTAGGATGCCGTTACACAACTTACACAAAGAAATGATAAGCTATGGGAAAAGAATAACAAATTAAAGGAAGAGAATTCACGTCTTCTTGAAAGCATTAAAATGATGAACAATTCTCAAAATGTTGCTCCCATTTCAGTGTCATGCCTTGAGGATTATGAGAAGTGTTAAAAGAAGGCTAAAGTAATTGATGACTGGTGTGATCAGTTAGAAGCACAAGGTATGAAAGTTATCAAGGATTCATACAAGGTCTTGAGGCATGTACGCTTGACCATCAATGAGATAAGAGAGCTTATCACATCCTTTCATCAGCAATTGAAAGTCTTGAATGAAGATCTGAATGTTTGGAGAACCATGCAGGAACTCAATCTTAATAAGTTATGCCAATATGAAGTCATTTCTTCTGTTGATGCATATTTTGAATCTTTAGATTTGATGATTAACAAAGAAAGGGTTCTAAGCAAGTTGGTTACAAAATTACAATCAACATTGAACTCATGGAATGAACAAGAACATCAAATTAAAGTAGAGTTCAATAAACTATCCTGTAAAATACTCTCAGAGGAGGATGAGCTGATTGATGAAGAAGTTGTGATGGCAAAGTTTGCAGAGACAATTCACCTATAGCTTGGGGCAGATGATTTCAGTGTTAGTATTATTGACCGATTCATGGAATACAAACAATATTGTTGAATCAACTCCAGAGCCAAGTGCCCAGTTATAAAAAGTCACATATTCTGCACAAGGTAGCTGCAATTGCTCAACATACAAGCGCACCTGATCCGGTTGTTATACATGAGTCTCTTCGTAAGTTTGAGGCTTATGTGAATACCCTCTAAAGCTGATTTCTGTGTCTGGGACACATTTTATTTCTCTATTTTGATACAATAAGTATTAGGTAATTAACAGATTGCATGAAGAGCATGTAAGAGTTGTAAATACAGGAAAACATGTTCTTGTATACTAGCGTCATGTAATCATGTTGCAAGTGCTTTAAACCTTGTAGCATTGAATAAGTCAAAGGTAGTTAGATAGTTATTTGTTGAATAAGTCAAAGTGGTTGAGGGTTTCTCTTTTCTTTTCCACTTTTCTCTTTCCTATTTTCCTATATAAAGGAGGGAGCTCATTGTAAATATTTATCTTTTGTTTTAGGCAAGAAATGTATGCTTGAGAAGCTTGTGTGGTGAAAACTTTGTGTTTCATTGTGCAAATTTTCAGAAGTGAATAAAAGGAGCAAGATTTTCCAAACTTTGTGTTGCAATTTTCGTGATTGAATGATGTTTTCTTATGTGTATTATTTAATTGTTCTTGAGCTCACTTTATAGTTTAACTTGTGTGAATCATTTGAGTTTCAGTTCGCCTTTTGAGAGACTTTGAGCTATAGGAAGAGGATTGCTATAGTTTAATAGTGGCTGCAAATATTAGGAGTTGAAGACTTTGAGCTTCAATTTTGAGTGTTTTATTTTAATTTCAGGATTATTAGTGAGAGACATTGAGCCTCGTTATTGGTTCTAGTTTTCTTCAAATAGGATTAATCACAAGAGACTTTGGGCCCTTGTCTTAATCTACCAAATATAATTATAATTGCTGCCTTAGGAGTTGTTCTTATGTCAACTACCGAGTCACTAGTATTATTGTAGCAGTAGGAGATCTTTGTAGAATTAAAAAGTTGGTATTACTTGTGAATCCTTCTTGAAAAAAGATGAAAAGATTGGAAGAATCACCCCTTTGTTTAATGTTAGTTGAAATCCTACTGAAGCCACCTACGGTAAGAAGGGAGCCTCCCCTATTGCTGAGAGGAGAGATTTATCTCACTATACCTTTGCCTAAAGTTACAATTTCGTAAGGTGTAGTTTTAGCAGCTTAAAAAATTTTTAGCCAACACAAAGTCACATGATATCTGTTCCCAATTGATTCCCTCCCAATGATGAAATGATCTTGTTACCACCGTTCATAATGTAACTCCCCTTTGAAAGTCATTTCAATTTGAATTCAACTACTGTGCTAGTGCTGCCACTTTACTTAATTAATGATAGGGCACTAATTTTTAATCACCTCGTTACTATGTATGCTATGATATTTGGCATTTTGACGAGGACATGACACATTCTTGGAATATGCACCATAGGTATAATCAAACTTGAAGGATGCATCCTTATAGTTATTGATCTTCCAAGTAAGATGTTTAGTGATGGTTGGTCTACATTTCATCATGAATTTCCAAATAAGTGGCCCACTTGGGGTATTGGCTATAGTTAATATTTGTTTAGGGTTTTCACTATATAGATACTTGGGTCTTAGAATCTTACTCAATTGTGCATTGGGGTTATAAAACATTCTTCATGTTAGCTTTTCCCCTAAGGCAATGTTTGGTTTTTGATTTTTATGAATAATTGGACCACTAGAAAACTTGTCCATCTTGATCTTGTCCCAAGCAATTAGTGGAATGCATTTTACCTTATTTGATCCTCCCACATAAACTATCATTGTAGCCCATTTATTTCTTTTTCTGCCTTGTAGGTTAAGTTAAAACAATAAATACTGTATATTGGGATGGTTGCAATGAAAACTTTAACAATGTTAGTCCTTCCGACTAGTGTGAGTTGCCATTTGTTCCAATTTTCTATTTTTTTTCTTGCATTTACATATGGTGTTTGACCATAAACTCGTTCTTATTATACCTCTGGAGAGGAGGATACAAAGATATGTGATCGAGAGTACTAAGCTCATTCTTATGACACCTTCAAAGAGGGGGATACCAAGATATGTGGTCGAGAGCCACTGGTGAGACATTAGATCGAACAGAGGATATGTACCTATAGATCAAATAGTGTACATAGAACCAGTCTTATAGTACATACAGCGGATGTATGGACAACTGGGTACAAGAGTGATACTGGTTGACTGCATAATAATCCGCACCGGATTATGCGGAGATGTCTGAGTTAAAACTGGATTATATGGAGCATTCACCATTTAGAACTGGAGTTAGCTTTTTAACAGGAGTTAGTTTTATTTCTAAGTGAATGTTTCAAGGTAAACTCAAGATCATCTTGCAAAGTTTTTTTTGCTGCATGATTTATGGGTGAGTTTACAACTTGGCGGTACTATGAGTTGAGCTTTTATTAAGATTAATTTCTTATAAATACAGGATATAGGATACAAAAGAGTTGTTGAAAATATAGAGCAAGAGAGAGATACCTTTTGAGAGAAGCTACGGTCACAAGAGGTGAAAGGCAGAGAGGTTCAATAGCCAAGCAGAGCAGAAAGGATAACATGTATGATCTAATCAGATAGGAAGTGTCAATTCAGATCATTGCTTTTATACTGTTAAAGCATATTCAAATCCCTCTAACAGGGTGAACCCTAATAGGTTCGTTGTATAAATCGCTTAACCGGGCAACATCTTAATTGGTGTTAAAAGTCCTTTAACAAGGCGGCTCCTAACAGGGTCAAGATCTTAACTGATCTTCTACCAAATCCCTTTACCGAGTAGCACTCTTACAAGTGTTTTGTAAGCTCTTAACATGGCACCTTTATTATTGCAGTAGTGAAGTTGTGAGCTCTATCTCACCGTGGTTTTTTCCTTCTAACCGAGGGTTTCCACGTACATATGTTGTGTTGATTTGAGTATTTCTATTTTTGTTTATGAATGGTCAATTACATTCTATTTACTCTGCAAGAATCTTTATACAAGGTTTAATTGAGATAGAAATAAGTATTTACTAATTCACCCCCCCTCTCTGTAATCAGTTAGGAATAACAATTGGTATCAGAGCCTTAGGTTCTCAAAGATACAAAGCTTAACCGCTTGAGTAAAGATCATGGAGGGTTACAGGTATCAGAAGCAGCTTGAGGAAGCCAATGACATCATTGCCTCTCTTGAGAATAGGCTGAGAAGATCCCTTGCTAAAAGAAAGGAGTTGGCTCTACAGTTGAGTGAGAGTGACGAAACGTTTTAGGAACTCTTTGGAAAAAGTGGACTAGACGAAGGTGAGGAGGCAATCTCTGAGCTTATGGAGAAAAATCAGATCCTAATCGATCAGATCTCCAACTTGAAAAGGGAGCAGGAAGATAATGCCCTAAGGATGACTAAATTAATAGAGAAAAAGAGGAAAGCTAAAGATGAAAGAAACACTGCAGTGAAAGCACTAACAACCTTTGAGAGAGAAAGAAATCTGGTAGAAGAAGCAGTAAGAAAAAGTGATCTTGTCATTTTGCAACTTCAAGAAGACATGCAGATAGTCACTCAAGAAAATGCCAACATGCAAAAGAATTGGCATGATAAAGATGATCCATGCAAGAGGATGGAAACTGAGTTGTATCAACTGAAGGAACAAATGAAAGCTCTCAAAGAAAGAAATGAGACACTCAGAAGATACAACGAAAGTTCTGAAAAGCTTGATGAACAATTGAAAGCTCAAAGAAAGCACAAGGATCCCATAGGACTTTGGTTCACGAGTCAAAGCACCAAGGAAATCAGTGAGTTATCTGTAGTCAAGAAAAGCAAGAAGGAAAAGAAGAAGCTGTTGGAACAAAAGGGTAAAAAGACCTTCAACACTTCTTGCAATCACTGTGGAAAACTAGGCCATAACACAAGTAACTGCAGAAACACACCGGTAAAGCCAACTATCGGTTACTGCAAAAACTGTTACAAGTATGGCCACAAGACCTCTGAATTTAGGTCTCATACCATTAGTGTGTCCTGTGGAAGCAGGGGAAGCTTCAAAGGCTATTGCTATGCATGCAACAAATTTGGACACAAGGCTGATGAATGCAGATCCAAAACAATGGCATTCAGATCCCCACCAAGACCGATATTCCCAAAGAGGAATGAGAACCGGAGCACAACCAATTGTGCTAACTATGGCATGCATAGCCAGAATGACTCCTGATATCATTCACCCAAGAAGACAAGGGTAAATCCATGGAAGGCAACCAAGATAGTCTGTTACACCTGCAACAAAGTTGAACACCTGGCCAAAGATTGTAGGAATCGGCCAGTGAACAAAAGAAGAGGATCGGTCAAACCAGTGATGAAGACCTTGTCTCCTAATCAAAAGGACAACAAGGGAAAAGAGACCGAGAAAGAAGTCAAGAAGATTTGGTTCAAAAAGGAATCAAAGAGCTCCGCTGAGGAGAAGACAGAGGGAAGATCATCATCTGCTGATGGTGATATCTCTTCAGCAAACTGAGCCTAAAAGGCTTAGAGGGAACTAGTAGTCCGTCTACCATTCCCAGTAGGATTGGTGAGTAACAAACTCACTCAGTCAGTAAGTAAAACCAAACAGGTGAGTGTTGATCAACCGAGGTTTGTTCAACAGGTAAAAGCATGAATACCAATTGGTGAAAAAGGAAAGAAAGGTTAGGTAAGGTAATTAATGCTATAGCCATTAACAAATTATTACCGTTAAACCCTAAATCTATATAAAGGAAGGAGGATTACTCATTTCATTTACTTTGTGATTTGTGATTTATAATTTCTTATGTGTGAGTAATATTCTCGTGCTTTGATCATCAATAAGATATTTCTGTAAGATTGATCAAGCAACTTTCTTTGTAAACCAGTTGATAACAATGGCATCATCATCATTTGTCACTAAGTTGATTCAAGGAAATCAATTCGACCAACTTGTCTACGATATCATGGTAGTTTAGAACAAGGAAAATGACATGTCTGGTGCACTGTCATCTGTGCCTGATGGAGTTCTAATGATTGAAGAGGTCACCGCTTTCATACATGCGAAACAAGAAGAATTGGGTGAAACTTTCATCCAAAGCGAGTACCTCTCGTTGTGCACAAATGGAAAGCTATAGGATAAGTACGCAAAGCTGGTATCTTCAGGGCTGATAAACAGAGTCTGTTACCCAACTGTGTTTCGACCGGATTGGATACGACTAGTTCTTAGTCGTGTGCATGAACTTGGGTTCTAGCTTGCGAAGGGAGCATGCACTCAAATCACCAAGGAGGACCTGCACAGAGTGATCGAGTACATCGACAAAGGGGAAGCCCTCACCCTAAGGACAATTTCAAATCCTGTAGTCGCAAAATTGACCAAATCAAAATCTGATAGTCGGCTAATGACAGTGAACAATATTGAAGATGAAGGAATTCGGTTCGCATCTACAGTGATAGGTTATAAAATCTATTAATCAAGCAATCTGAATAGTGTGTCGGGAGGAGCTATTCACGCCGCTCACCGGATCATGCACGAAAACGTGCAGTATGATCTTTGTGCAATGCTTCGAGGACAAATTTTTGAGAATCTGAAGAAGCTTGGTATCGTGAAGAAAAAGCTCCTAAAATATGGAACCCTACTGGTATGCTTATTCTTTTATTATTCTAACTACTTTTCAGGAATAGGCAAGGTGACATGGGGAACCGATCAACCAGTCATGATTCAGATCAGTGAAATGGCAAACCAACTGGGAAACTAGTTCAATAAAGTCATGAATGACTATTTTGAGGCATTCTAGTTGAGGATGCACACCAGGGAAAGAGTCCCCTCAACTATTATTGACTCCTACAAAGACGACGTGTGTTTCCTAGTCTCCACTGATCACTGCATCATATAGGCAGTGGAACCACGAACTGAGTATGCTCCTGAACTAGGGTATGAGATCTCTGTAAAAATAGCTAAGACATGCAGATGCCCTACAAGAAAGTGATCTAGATCTGTTAGCATACCACTTTGGGACCTTTGAAGAGATTCAAGAGAATCTGAAGAAAAAGGCACCGATAAAGAATGTTTATGTCAAAAGGATCCCTACACCAAAGAAGAAACCGATAGTGAATCAACCCAAAGTTCAAAGAAAGAGAACACAACAAGCAGCCGGTGCTCAAGGGGAAGAAATAGAAGGAACTGAAACTGAAGACCCACAATTGATGAATTTGTGGAAGGGTTAAATAATTCAGGTGGTATGGCATTAGTTGGAAGGAGGTATGATCTGGCAAATGAAGAAGATAGGAGGAAAATAGAAGAAGCGGTAGTCTACTGTATTCATAAGTTCAATCTAACTCTGATTGAGTTTCATAAAACAATACCGAATGATCTTCAAGAAATTATTGAAGCAAGATGGAAAGCTTCAATGGAAAGAGAAAAGGAGCTAAGGATTAGGGCTCTTCTTGAGGTTTAGAATCATCTTACTCTAGACGAGGCCACTCATCAAGCAAAATTGCAAAAGAAAAACTTTCTGTTAAGAAAAAGGGTCAGTCAAATGCTTGTTGGAGAAGTGGACAAGGTACACGAAGAAGGTGTTGCAACATGGACAAAGCTTCTTCAAACCCAACAAGAGGCAGAAGAAGCATGCCAAAAGACCACTGTACCACCGATCAAAGATATCGGTAAAGGAAATGGAATTCTGGGTGCTGAGGCTCAAGTCAAAACTAAGGTATCAATTGAACTGGTCATCATCGATATCACTGGCGATCTAGCTCCACCAACCATTCTTGTATCTCCAGAAAAAGGTAAGACTCATACAATGACTGTAAATGATATTGTAGATGAAGTAATAGATTTTGGAAAAGTAGCCAATGCGGCAAAATGGTTTAGTGTGTTAGGAGAAGAAGATAAACAAGTGATAATAGTGGCTTTGTTGGAAACCTTCTTAGATTTCAAGAGAAGTCCAAGAGAGTATAGGTCTAAATTTCCTCCTGAATTGAATACTAGACTAATGAATAAGTGGAGAATCGGTCTAGGCACAAATAATAGAATTGTTAACGAGACACTGTCACAGGTACAACCTGGTCTCAATGAAGAAACTATTAAACTTCTAATGGAGGAAGTATCCATGAATCTGGATACAAAGAATAGAGTTGCCAAGATAGTAAATGGTTATGAGAAGGAAGTCTATCAAGAGACACTAAATTTTTGGAAACAATATGACTTCAGTGCTCTCAAGGCAACATGTCCACAGGATCAACCTGAAATAGTACTGGAACCACTGGTTCAATTCACTACTCGTGAAGAACCAACAATCGATGAATAGGTGAATCTGGAAGAACAAGTTCTACCAGAGGAACAAGTACTGGGAGAGTCATCGGTCAAGATGAGTACTGAAAATACAACAGGTGAAGAAGAAATTACTGTGGGTGAGCTATATACAGTTGAAGAGAAACACACGTAGGAAGCCCCACCAAAAGAGCAAGTATAATAGAAAGAAGATGCACAACCAAAAGTATAGGTACTACCAGAAGGGGAAGTATAGAAAGAAGTAGAAAGACCAGTAGAAGAGGTCCTACTGAAAAATGTGGTACAACTGAAAGAGGTGGTAATACCAGAAGAAACAGTACAACCGGGAAATGAAGGAAATAAAAAACAATAGAACAAATAGGAACAAGAGTTACCTGTACATATTGAACAGGAACAACTGGTACTGGAGCCAAGGCAAAAGGAACATGTAGATGTTCCAAGCTTGTCCTCATCCAAGAGGAAGTTATCCTTTGTAGCAGACACTGAAGCCAAAAAGAGCAAGGTTAGCGAGACTATGGTTGACATAAGCAAAATTTTAACTAGGCAACTAAAGGAGCTAACAAAGAGAAAATAGGACATGGTACTCACAAGTGTAAAGAACATCTTGTACAACTTTGTACCAGATGTAGACATTGATGAAGATGGACCTGACATTGATCAATTGGAGATTTTGGCACAAGCAATAGGAGAAGATGTCACCGATCTAGAGACAGTTTCCATTGATCATTACGAGAAGAAGAGAATAGAAATTCTCCACAAACAAGTTGAAGAGATAAAGGTAACATTATCTACCAACATAAGGGTACTCCAACAATAGTTACAGGTTGCAAGAAGTCTAATGATACTTTTGTGCCAGATATCACAGAGAAGTCATCCAAGACTTCTGAAGACATAAGAGTTCTGCCTTCCCAATTTGATATAAGAAACACATCTGCAACAGATTTCAGTAGGGAAATGACAAGCCTAGCTCTCATTTTGAGAAAGGCATTTGAAGAGAAAACTAAGAGAATCCAAGATCTCATTGGATTTCAATTATTTCTAGCCCCTACATTTGATTTAATTCAACGGACTGCAACAGAAGCTGAAAATTTGATCAAGGAACCAGACTACAAAACTATAGAGGACATGGAGAACATAATTGTATTGCTGAAAGCAGCCTAGAAAAAATTGGAACATGTCACCGGTCAATGAAATCCTTTTCTTCATATAGAAAAGAAAATTTACAAGGACATCTTCACCAAGTTACAGATGTAATCCAAAAGAAAAATCCTTTGTCCTATGGAGGCAAAAAGGGGAAGATGACATAGAAGAAGATCAAGATGGAGAGATCAGAAAGAAAAGGTTAGAAGACAAACTAGATTCAGCTTAAAGAGTAGAAGCACAAACACAGGGGAAGTCTACAGGACCGGGAATGATTAGTGATGAGAGAATGATGTTTTTCCACCAATGCCAAAGGGGAAGATTGTTGGCATATTTAAGTTGTCATTGGATAAGTGTAAAGAAAACATCAATCCCACTGGTGAATTGATAGACCGAATAGAGGATATATACCGGTAGATCAAATAGTGTACATAGAACCAGTCTTGTAGTACATACAGGGGATGTATGGACAATCAGGTACAAGAGTGATATAGGTCGACTGCATAATAATCCACACCGGATTATGCAGAGCTGTCTAAGTTAAAACCGAATTATACGAAGCATTCACCATTTAGAATTGGAGTTATCTTTTTAACAGGAGTTAGTTTTATTTCTACGCGGATATTTCAAGTTAAACTCAAGATCATCTCGCAAAGCTTTTTTTTCTGCATGATTTATTGGTGAGTTTACAGCTTGGTGGTACTATGAGTTGAGCTTTTATTAAGATTAATTTCTTATAAATATAGGATATAGGATACAAAAGAGTTGTTGAAAATACAGAGTAGGAGAGAGATACCTTCTGAGAGAAGCTACGGTCACAAGAGGTGAAAGGCAGAGAGGTTCAACAGCCAAGCAGAGAAGAAAGGATAACAGGTATGATCTAATCAGACAGAAAGTGTCAATTCAGATCATTGCTTTTATACTGTTAAAACATATTCAAATCCCTCTAACAGGGTGAACCCTAATAGGTTCGTTGTATAAATCCCTTAACCGGGTAGCATCTTAATTGATGTTAAAAGTCCTTTAACAAGGCGGTTCCTAACAGAGTCAAGATCTTAACTGATCTTCTACCAAATCCCTTTACTGGGTAGCACTCTTACAAGTGTTTTGTAATCTCTTAATAGGGAACCTTTATTACTGCAGCGGTGAAGTTGTGAGCTCTGTCTCACCATGGTTTTTTCCTTCTAATCGAGGGTTTCCATATACATATGCTATGTTTATCTGAGTATTTCTATTTCTGTTTATGAATGGTTAATTACATTCTATTTATTCTGCAAGAATCTTTATACAAGGTTTAATTGAGATAGAAATAAGTATTTACTGATTCACCCCCCTACTCAGTAATCGGTTAGGAATAACATCTGAATGTGGAGGCTCTATTTTGTTGTGCCAAAAAGAGAAAGGTTAGCGAGAATTATACAATAATTTGTAGTTTAGACCTATTAAAGGTCAACAAAAGCCTGGAATTGGGTATTAAATATGGCTTGTATTTTGAATTTTTAATGTGGAATGACATTTTGAGACTTGAATATTATCATTTTTGTAAATTATGAATATGATATATGAGGTATTCTAAAAGTTTATTTATCGACAATCATGGATTCGTCTATCACTCTTCTTATAGCTATAGAGTTATAGTTCTAATTTTTTGTCTTTTTTAATGAAGCTGAGTTTTTCCACAAAATAGACAATTTTTTGGAAAAACTTACCGTTTTTTAGTTAAAAAACTCATAGAGAAAAAAATAACAAACTTTTAAAAAATTGTGGAATGCTTACCGATTTTTGCATCTATGCATCACTGCAAGTCTCTGATAATCAGCTTTAGTTGTGCCAATTCAATAAAACATATTCATGGATCTTTCTTATCGAACCTCACTCACTATCTCTGTCAACTCAACATAAGAGGTGATCTGATCATGTCACATGGTGATCAGCCCATGATGCCACCACTTGTGTAATTTTGTCCAATGTATTGTAGCATACTTAATGGCTTCTTGCTCTGGTATAGGATTAAGGAGGAAATAGGTATCTATCATTTGAACCCAAGGTTGAGCCGAACTCTTCCCTAAACCATCATAAAAGGAAGAGTTAACTTCTCCACCTGCAAATCATAGTTTTGTGTTCTGCGAGCATGGGGTCAATGCCTAATCCTAACATCAATATAGTCTCTCAATGAAATAGTAGTCTAAATTTCAAGATCTCTATTCTCCCAATGTTGCATAATCTTTTATTTGGGGCTCATTGGGAACTTGTAGTTGAGCCCTAGGTGTAAAAACATGCATAAGAAGCCTACATGTTATGGTTCTAGTTTGTTTATTTACATTCTCTCTATGAATTGAGTTCTCACCTTGTCCATCGTTTCCTCCAGTATTGCCACCAACGTTTGCATTATTGGCATTATTTTCTCTAATATTTACTCCCAAAGGCCTAGCAATCAACTCTGTGAAAAGACCCAACCACTGATTTTCTAGTTATGCTTTCTATTTAGTAGCATGTTGTCCTCTAACTAACGCATCTAGTAATTGAGGAAACGTTCTTGTCCTAAATTTCTTGGATTTTTAGGAGATCTGTCACCCATATTGCTTGTATTGTGTTCATCCAATGCACTCTACTCTTCTGCAATGATGTTTGTAGCATAGCTATTCCTGCGAGTGTTGTATTGATGTGCGCAAGGTTGTCGGTAAAGCACTGACATGTCACTGTACTCTCATGTTGAACCCTTAAAGATGGAAGGATACATTGCTCTGAGATCACTAAAATATTTATTCTTGTTATTTTTGTGTTTTTTTTTAATTTGCTTGGCTTGATAGAAGATAGAATACTATACAAAGCGGAGAAATATATTGCAAGATAGTCAGATTTGTAACAAAAAAAATAATGAAATACATTGCAATAACAATGCTCATAACAAGCTATATTATTAAATTACAACTCAGGGAAAATTGAATATACCCATATGTTCAAATCTTATTAGAAACATTTATTGACTTACGCATTTAATGAAAATGTGAAATAATGAACTATGACAACAATAATCAGAAATAATGTTTTCCAAAAACCCTAGGCATCTATTACAAACTCTTCCAATTGGGACGTCTTGATGAAAAAAGACCAAGCACTACTCACAGTACCACAAAATATTTACTTATCACTCCCAAACCCTAATCATCCAACCCTAGAAGTCTCATGCCCAACAAAGAAGTGGTAGGACCTAACCACAAGGAATTATGACTAGCTCTTAACTCGGTACGACCACCCAATAGTAAGCATGAACAAATATAAACCCTTTCGAATCCTTCCTCAATAAAAAACTATGAATAATATTTGTAAATCTGCAATTCTGAATCAAAGAAGATGATCATATCACCATTAAATCTCAAATATGATTCTTGAATGAAACCACCAAAATCCTCTAGATTTGGTCTCTCATCGATATGGAAGATGTTGCCTCTAAGAGATTTTGTCCTCACAAACCTTCAATGAGGCTATTAAGGAGAGAGGGTCTACAATGGACTATCCAACATTGTAGTCGATTACACAAAACACAACATTGAATTGATGTTAATCTGTTCGGCCACAAATTGGCGATAATCAAATGGACTATTATTGTTTATGTCCTAAATGTCACAGGCCAAAATAGTAAGCTCCTCTGGTATATGCTCATCTCCATTATACCCCATTACTTGACAATTTGCATTATAATCATTCAATAATACTTGTGGAATAGTTAGACACTCTAAGGTGGGGGCTTAAAACTCATGAATTTCTGCAATTATTATTAACCCTAGGCCTATGTATGGGTAACTACACCCTCATGTACATCCCTTCTACAGTTTTATACTCTTGCTTGAGGGTAGCTGAATCAATCCTTGTATCATAATTTGCACAGTCCTCCATATCAAAAATTTCATAGATTGTAGTCTTATTAATTGACAAGTCCCCCTGAGCTCTCTCAATACATCTAGTCTTGGGGTTATAATACTTAGCTAATACCCTAATTAGGTCAACATTGACAAAGATATTGGGAACCACTAATCTTGCTAACCTTAACCTCTATGGGTTATACTCTGGCTTTGGGCTTTGTGATTTTGCATAGAAATATTTGAAGATATTATGCCCTTTAATCTCAATGTGAGCCTCACTAGCCATAATCTATTTGTCGCTTAATTTTAGGACAGCTACTTAGGTTTTTGACCTTTGTGTAGAGCCAAGGAGTTGGGCAATTAAGTCATCATAGAGATGCCATTCTTTATGTTTCTTAAGTTTTGGGCCTTCTAGGGAAGGGTTTTCAAGGAAGAGGAAGCCATTTGGAAAATTTGATAGGAAACTCTAATTGAAAATATTAACCAACCCAAAACCCTACTTCTAAACCTTTTCTCGTGAAATTCTCAGAAATCAAGGGGTTGTAGACAAGAAATTGACTTACTGTTCACCAAATTGCACAATTGACCCATCGAAATCTTTGAAAACTAATTGTAGGAACGACACAACACAACTTCATCTCAAGAATTCATCTTGGCTCTTTGAAATGGCAAGAAACCCAATTGAATGGATGTTTATTCTCCTATATTTTCACCATTAATGCAATTTGTGTAAACTCTATTGGTGCAAACAGTCGACAAGTCAAGCTTTAAACCACACTTGTCAATGCAGCGAATCAATGGTGCTCAACAAGATTCAAAATAGCCTCACCGATCTCAAAAGAAAATCATTCATTTCATACTTGTCCACTCACTAAGACAAGAGAAACATCCCAACGAGCCAATGTGTAGTGAAAACATCCAACGTGTACCACCACGGTGTAGCGACAACACTATCTTTAATGAGCTTCGTGACGCGTCAGAGTCAAAGGAAAGCTTCAACGAGCGCCCGAGCAATTCATTTTCATCTTGTGTGTCTTAAATCATTTTCCACGTCACACTCGGGAATGCGTTGAACCACAAAAGACCTTCAATGAGTGCCTGAGTGAACCAATGTAAATACCCTTGTACCACCATACACATTACCCTTCTTGCTTGAGCTCATTGGTGCATCAAAACACTTTGAAGACGTTGATGCATGACCAAATTGCCAACTGACTTCAAACTTTACCCATGTGGATGTACACCTTTACATACTTAGGATCTCAGCAACTTGGCGGAAGGGATGAAGAACCACAACAAGCCATTGAGCTAACATTTGTGCATAAAACTCACTTGGTGGCTTGTTGAAACAACGTGAAGACTTCAACATGTGAACGAGTGAACATTAGGGATTGACTCATGTGACAACTAGGCTCAAACATGACCAATTCGCAAGCTTGGGGAGAGATATAGATGACTATGACACATTGACGAGCGGGGCCCAGGATGCCATGGCTTCAAATTATTTAACACATGCACTTACTTGAGGGGTAAGTATTGTAAAAAGGGGAGCCACTAGGTCTTTACATATGAAAAGAACTTTATAATTGTGACCTAATGTAAATGCAACCGGTTTCATATATAACGTAAAAGGGAAGGGGCCAGTTAATCAACAAGATACAAACCCTTTCATATAACATTTTAAAACATTCAACCGAGACAACAGATCAACAAGAGAATAGAAAATGCCGCCAAAGAGATAAACATTGTGAAACCAAGGGCATACAAACCTGAAAACCCTATCTCTAACACAGTTGCAGAAAAATGCTCTAACATTAGGTATGCATTGTCATCTTTATTACTAATTTAGGTATTTAATTTATCATATATTGTTGTTTTTATGTGCTCATTTAACCATGGGCAATGACTCAAATCATTGCTGCCCTCCTAGCCATAGATGATATACAACTATCATCTCCCCCGAGCACTTCGCTTCTGAATGAATTATGCAGATTGTTTGTATTTGATGATCAAAGAGGAAGATCCATTCTTCCTTTATACCTATCGGTAGTGCCCCTTCACCAAGGGACACCACTCTTCCAAGTGGCCCCAATAATTATATTATCAATATAATTATTATATAATCATTATAATTATATTATCACAACCTTTATGTTATCTATATCAGCCTGAAGGAATCCAACTATAGCTACAATAACATTAACACTCCCTCTTAGCTAGGGAGGAATCCTTATCGATAGCTAAGTTATGTAGTGATATCCACCATGGCTACTCCCAAAGGGTGGGTCTATCATGTCTACTACCATGAATGGAAATGCAAATGAACACAAGTGCTCATCACAAAATCACTCGACATGATGTCACCATCTCACCATGATTTTCACCATGGCTACTGCCAAAGGGTGAATAAACACAAGTGCTAAGTCATGGAGTCTCTCACATGACATCCACCATGGCTACTCCTAGAGGTAGAACAAGGGCTTTCACCTCAAACTACTCTCCAATAGAGAAGAATGCATTAACAAGGGCTTGCACCTCAAATTTCTCTTTCACAGAGAATAATGCATTAAGAAGGGCTTGCACCTCAAACTTCTCTCTCATAGAGAAGAATGCATTAATGAGGGCTTGCAGCTCAAACTTCTCTTTTACAGAGAAGAATGCATTAACAAGGGCTTGCACTTCAAACTTCTCTCTCATAGAGAAGAATGCATTATAGTACATCTCTAGAAGTCACTGATGCTGAGACTTCCTCTTAGCAAGGGCTTCATTCTCCACAATTCTTTGACCTATCATAAAATATAAGGATGGAGCTTGCATCAGTCTTGGTGAATCCCAAACTCACCAAGTATCCATCTATCCAGAAATATCACGACCTAGGTGTCTGCATAAAGGCCTTCTAGCCTACATACATTGAACTCCATCTCATGAATCATATTCCTCTGACTGCTGCAATTTCCCAAAGAGGAAATCGATCATCATATATCACTGATGCAACATCCATTTCATGATAGAATTGGTGAAGTCATCGTTCAAATAGAAGTATGCCTGATCACTAGAGAAACCATCTTGACATGGTCCACTCCCTTTGAACCAATAATACCAAGATCCTCAGATGTCAACTAAAGTAGATCCTCTAGCTGTTCCCTTTGACACAAAAGCATACCCTGATCACATGGTCCCAATCATGGAAGATATCTTGCTCCAAGAAGACTCTCATCATCTAACATGATGCACATATGGTTGAAAGTGCTAAATCCAAGACCACCTTGGACCTACTGTCTAAGATCGAGCCTTAGACCAGACAAGAATATGACCATCCTGGAATTAGAGAAAAATCTCCTCGCAGTCCGCTCCCTCTCCCTGGGAGAGCCCTCTTGAATCAACTTGCTTTGTAATCCTAGATACTACCATCATTTGCACAAATGCCTTGGCATCATTCCTAATGCATCATTCTTCTTTTCCTCACATTGACACTCTTATCTATTAACAAATGTTTGAGAAACACTAATGCAATAAGAAAACATTCTAGAAACATTATCATTTTTCATGATTCCTTCGTCTAACTTATCAAGCCTTCTGCATTCAAGTGCAATCTCCATAGTCTGCTGAAACTTGCCATCCATAATGCATTTGTGTAGCATCCTTTCTACAATCAAATTTACTCTAGTGTCCATCTGTGTCACCTCCTCATTTGATTCAACTACCTTGGCACGTAGAGCTGCATACCCATCAATAGCTTTAGCAAGCAAAGTATGCACATAATCCGAATCTTATGCTACATTGAACATGCCTCCAGCACCCAAAGCGTAGGACAAAGAATCATAGAAGAATAATGTTATAGCAACATTTTATAACCACTACCTTCAGCCTGTAACTGGTAATTATCATACCTCAATTAACAACACAGAGCCAACATCATTCGGTCACAACCGTGGTGGACGTCTCCTGTAGCAAAGACATACGACAATACTCCCATCTTCACCTCTAAATCTTCATATGTGAACAATAGAACTCCTACAGAAGCTAATACTTCACTAGTAGAAATTGAAATTGGAACTAGAATCTGCTCAGGAATTCTTCAGCCTTCAATCTATATTGTTCACAACAATTCTTTCTCACTGAATTTAGTGCTAACTCAAATGAGTTGATATTGAGATGTTACTGATCCTCACCAAACATGAATTCGACCACGCAATTACAATTATATATATATAATGATACCCGTCCTCAGTACAAGTTTCAAACTTAGAGAAGATGAAATGCATAGCCTATGATGGCCTCCTATGTCTCTAAAATCAAATACCCGATAACAACTCAGATTATATGACTCACTATTTCCAAACCCAATTTGCACCAATAGAAGGCCGCAATTATTGAAATATTTGGCAGAACTATTGGAGTCGATAATATATTTCAATAAAATTAATCCCTTACGCCCAACATATAGTTTTCATAGGTTATCTTCTGCCTACCAAGTAAAGCCCGATGGATTATATTCTGCCGATGGCCCACACTAAATAAACCTTCAATGGATTTCAAACATAAGCATAATCTCTGCCCAATATTATTCTGTTGGCATTGATAGTCTAATATTTAAATTATAGCATTCACGACATATAGTTTGGAGAGTGTTGATATATCATCTTGAAAGTCACGGTGGTAAATATTTCATACACCCACTATATGGAGTGGGGCCACTTATGAGTTTATTTTCCACAACATTATCTTTATTGGTTTCCGCTAGAAATAAAGCCTTCAAGCAAATATGTAAGTCTCAAACTTATATTATTAAAGTCAAATAGTTTGAGTGCAATGTCTTTCTTCCATAGTTTACATGAATATGCTCGAGAGAAACTCCACTTACAAGATGTGACAAAATTTCCTTTATTGATATGGTTTGGTGCACCCAAATTACTGTCTCCACAAATGCCATGGAGTGCAATCCATGATACAATATTTCTTTGGGGCATTCTACCAAACAGTTCACATGTATGCATGTCTAACAGGGCATTTCAAAGTACAATATCTAACAAAAAATTCTCTAATGCTTCAATGGTTGTCAGTACCCCATCATAGAGCTCCAATTTTGGTACATCCAGCGAGAGTGTTGGCTATGCCTGTGGAATTTGGCTTTACATCTGCGAGTTGCACTAGCTTGAAAGTTTCTAACCTCTTTTTAACAAATGTATTTTGTGTGCATCTGCAATCACAACATCATTGAGGCGACACATTACTGAATGATTTATATGATTTTCTCTGTATCCACTTTTTGCAAGCATGTATACCAGAGCATATGTTTGAAATCTTTTCAACAAATTGTGCAGTTGTGGTATTTCCCAGGATTATATAGAGATTACACACAGGCACATATTGTGCACAAGCATTAATCCTTTAGAGTGATAAAAGTCATCTTCATAAACTGCAAAGTGGGCGTAATCCTCCTCGATGCCACCATGAATACAGATTAAAATAAGCCAGCAATGACAAAACCTAGGTACCATGTTTTATGCAGAAAATTAGGGCATAAATTTGCATTGTTGGAGAGACCTCTTGGCATCAGAATGAAGTGTCAAACTTGCTGCTCAACGCTTTGTAATTTGACTTCACACTCAATCAGTTCCAATAGAATACTATAACCAGATCAAGTATCTTTATTCGAATTAAACATCGCCACCAATATGGAGGTTATGCCTTCATTGAGAGCAATGCCAAACTCAGTGAATTTCCTTGTCAATGTAGTGCAACACAGTGATTTAAATCCTCTACAAACTTCTCACGATATCCTTGTCACAAAATAATAGGCATAGAAAATGAACTTGCTCTAATACCACGTTGCTTTTATGTGCTCATTTAACCACGGACAATGACTCAAATCATTGGTGCCCTCCCAACCATAGACACTATACATCTATCATCTCCCTCAAGAACATCTCTTCTAAATTTTGCAGATTGTGTGTATTTGATGATCAGAGAGGAAGATCCATTCTTCCTTTATACCCATCAATAGTGCCCCTTCACAAGGGACGCCACTCTTCCAAGAGGCCCCAATAATTATATTATCACAATCTTTATGTTATCTATGTTGGCCTAAAAGAATCTGACCATAGATACAGAATATTAACATATATAGCAGTAAACATTTGGTGTTGTTGCCTTATAAGAAATCGGGTCAGATTTGAGTGATTCGGGCTCTTAAATCTCAATAAAGGCGAGAAGAGGCCACAAGGTGGTCAAGACCAGGCGATTAGGTGTTTCCCCTAGCCCCCACTAACTTCATTTGATTTTTTTAGGTACACTACAAGTCCAAGTATGCAAGGTGCACTTCCAAGCTCACTTAAAAGTCTTTGTCTACAAAATTGTTATTAGTCTAATTGAATATTACTTGATGTTTACTTTTCATGTAGAAGATGACTTTTTCTTTTAGGGGGGATGATGTAGTCAATGTACAATGTTGATTATTATTTTTTGATAAGATTGGTTATTTGACTAGGTATTAATTTGTTTGTCATTCTCGGGTAGTCATAAGCATCAATTGGTTGACAATTTGTGTTGCTCTTGGCAGCCATTGGGTTCTTTGAATATATTGTGTACCATCAAGGGAAAGTAGTATAATGTAGTTTGATCAATTCCAATCCTTGCCTGATCATCTTTGGCCTTCTGCTATAATAATTTCATGTGCGTTTACAAAGAAATATTGTACTCCTGCATCTTGTATGCATTTCCATCTTTATTATTCAGACATTTAATTTATTAGATATAACTGTAAACAAGAATTTGTTTAAGACTTTAAGTGAAGGTTGATACAAATATATAAGTAGAGATTGTACATCCTATGATTTCTTATACTTGACATGGAGTGTCTGTGACTTTTTTACATGTAGATTATGATGATTCATTTGAGAATCTTACCCAGATTCTAAACATTATGGGACTCATGGTCTAGGCTTTATAGAACATTTTTGAAGTTGTGAGTCCTTTAGTGGTTGCTGGTAGACAATTTAGGGTCTTCCAAATCATGAATGAGATTTCTTGCTTGGAGAGTTCTATAGAAGAAGAATGTCATACTTATTTTACAAGAACTTTTTTAAGGTGAGGTTGGCTTGGACAAGACATTTGAGAATGTCATGTGCCCTATTTGGATCTAAAAGAATTAATAATATTTTAACTTTGGTTCAATCACTTTATATTCGAATGGGCAACTTTAATATATTATAGGTACTATGTAATGTTTAAATGAGTGTTTTTAACACTAAAATTAAAATGTAAATTTAAAGAGACCTTTGGATGCAATTTAAAAGTATCTTTGGAATGAAAAGTAAAGTAAATTAAAAATGAAATAAATTAGAGGGCCCAAGGTAGGGACCTATAAAAGAGAGGTAAATGCTTGCATCAAACCATCGGACCTTTCATTCATTATTCCTTCCATTTTGGTTTTGAAGCATTCAAAGATGAAACCCTTGGTGTTAGAGATCTGGGGGACAACAACGCTCTTGGATTACCATAGTTGGATTAAGGGAAAAAAATCCTCATTTCCATTTGCGGTGATTCTATTCAAACTTGGGCCTATATAGTGAAGACATTCTTAGCTTGCTATAGTATTACTGCAGTGATTTATTGAAGATGTGAGATTGTAGAGATCATTTGAAGACCTGATATGGGTAATTTATAAGGGCTTTTGTTGATTATCGTTGTTGTCCTTCAACAGTTGGGGTTGGACATAATCTTGAGACAACAAATCATATGGTAGAATGTATTTTGTGTCATAGGTTATTATTTGATATTAATATAAAAGGATATTGCTTTTTTTTTTTTCTATAAAAGGCATAAAAAGCCTATATATTATATATATTAATATAAAGTTTTGAGATTACATATGATTTTGATATGCGGAGTATTTTGCATATTTTCATTACATTACAGCTGCTCTTCTAAATATAGCAAAAAGGCAGCTCAAATATACCATAGACTGATATAGATAAACATGTATACATTTTTATCAGAGACCCTCAAAAAGTTGAGTAGGATAACCAACAGGCTGAAAATTACTCCTCAATTTGTCTTGCACCTGAGGATTCTCCAGTCTGATAATTTCAATTGGCAGCCATTACAACATGAGACACTATTAGTGGGTGCTTGGTATGGTGTATTAGTTAGTGAAGAGCCCAAAAAAATCATGAAAGTGGGCAGCAATCTGGTTACCTAGTGAGGGCCCATGATTTTCCATAGCTGTAAATGCAAACTAATCTTATCTCAAATTTAATTTGAACAGAAACTCTGATATTATCAAGGATCTAATTTAAATCAGATATATGATGTAATATTTAGTATTTAACAATACTGAAATTTATACTATTAAATTTATACTGTGCTGGGTAATCTGTCAACTCTTGTACTTATTGGTTTCTGTGTTGGATTTTTGAGAGGTACCCACGCACGGTATACTTATACCTCAGCGACTGCAGTGATAGGAGCCACGCCTATGATAGACGTGAGGAGTCACGCCTATCATAGGCATGACTCTTCGTCACGTTTGCAGGCCTGATAACTATTGGGAGTAATGGATTGTTTCATTAATGCTTCATTTATTAATATAATTCGATGGTATTGATTCCATCGTAACTTATATATTAATCCAGATTTAATTATTATTAATTATTTATTATATATCACATAATAATAATTAATGTTTAACTTATATTATAATAATAAATATCAGTACTTTATAATAGATAATAATATAAGTAAATATTAATATAATTATAATAATAATAATAGTATTATTATTATTATCTATATATTGATATGTATATATATTTCATTATTTATCTATTATACTTTATCTAACTGAAGCTATTATATTCAACACTCCCTCTTAGCTAGGGAAGATAAACATTTCACAATGGTCTCTGTGAATGTCTGTCCATATGTCTCGTGATATGAATTATCACATATCTCGTGATAAACAGTATCACATATCACATATCTCATGATAAATAGTAACATATATCACATACCTCGTGATATAGATTATCACCTATCTTGTGATAAATAGTATCATATATCACATATCTCATGATATAGATTATCACCTATCTCGTGATAAATAGTATCACCTATCTCGTGATACTAAGGATATACTATGCTCGAGAACATTACATTCTCCTTATATATATCCTTGTTATGGTATGTGCACTAACATTACGTCGCATAATGTCTACCATAACTGCTGATATCAAGTCACATGATATCAGTCTACTGAACATTATAAGATTGTCACCTTACAATGTTTAAAATACAAGTGTTAGTTGTCCAAAAAGTCATCTCCTTTTAGAAACATACACAGGAATGGTAGGCCCATAAAGTCATAGAGTCACACATATGACAAAAGAAGTTTACACATTAAACATCTTTAATATATTAGTACAAATCAAAAATTTACATTTCAATCATACCAAGCTTCTTTCTAAAGTGATCAACTTTCACTTTGAGAAGGGGTTTGGTGAGGATGTCTGCTGTTTGATATCTTGTATTGATATACTCCAATTGGATTGCGTTCCTTTCCACCATATCTCTCACATAGTGATAAGGAATTTCAATATGCTTAGATCTATAGTGAAATACAGGATTCACTGATAGCTTGATACAACTTTGATTGTCACAGTGGATGGTAGTTGGATTCAAAGGTTTACTGAATAATCCCACAAGTAGTTTCCTGAGCCAAACTGCTTCTCTAGCAGCTATGGATGCTACAATATATTCGGCTTCGGTAGAACTCTAAGCTATCGAGGACTGTTTTCTACTAATTCATGATATCATAGCCGATCCTAAGTTGAAACAACATCTGGAGGTGCTCTTTCGATCAGTTACACTTCCAACCCAATCTGAATCTGTGAATCCATGAAGATCTAAGTCAACCCTCTCATACTTTAGACCATAATTAATAGTACCTTGAAGATATCTCAATATATGCTTCACAGCCACAAGATGTATCTCCTTGGACTCACACATAAATTGACTCAAGGCATTTACAAAATAGCAGATGTCAGGTCTGGTATTAACCACATACATCAAGGATCCAACTAGCTGTCTGTAGAGAGAGGGATCTTCTAGTGGAGAATCTGATGCTGCTTCCTTTAGTTTATGAAGGTTTGTTTCCATGGGAGTTGACATAGGTCTGCAATTCATCATACCAAATCTCTTTAATATATCAGTAGTGTACTTACCTTGATTTAGAACAATACTATCTGATTTCGGCAAGACTTCAAGTCCAAGGAAATAGTGAAGGAGACCTAGGTCTTCCACCTCAAATTCTGAGGCCAGATCTTTCTTACATTGTTCAATAAGGTGATCTTCTCTTGTAATTAATAGATCATCAACATATAATATTAATATTAATATATCACCTTTGCTTTGTTTGAAGTAGAGATTTGGATTTGCATTATTTTTAGAGATACCTAATCCCATTAGGTATTTGTCAATCCTTTCATACTAGGCCCTGGGAGCTTGTTTAAGTCCATATAGAGTTTTCATTAATTTACACACATGGATTTTGCATTGTGAATTTCAAATCCTTCAGGTTGTTCTAAGTAGGCTTCTTCTTCAATGGTTCCATTTAAGAAGGCAGTCTTCACATCCATCTGATGAACTTTCCATCTTTTGGCTGCTGTAATGGCAAGGACTGCTCTCACTGAGGTGTATCGTGCAACTGGTGCAAATGTTTCCTCATAGGTGATTCCCTCTTTTTGTGAAAAACCTCTGGCTACAAATCTTGCTTTATATTTCTCTATACTTCCATCAACAACATGCTTGATTTTGAAGAGCCACTTAGAAGAAACAACAGACTTCTCTTTTGGTCTAGGCACTATCTCCCATACATCATTCTTCAAAATGGATTGATATTCCTTTGTCATGGCATCCTTCCATACTTGGTGCTGAAGAGCTTGAGTAACATTGGTAGGTTCAGATTTTATGAGTTCACTCATTAAGGCCACATAACTAGAAAATCTCTTAGGTCTTTTACTTTCTCTAAAAGTCCCTGATGGAGCTGAATAAGTCTTTGCTTCTTCCATTATTTTGGTAGCCCAAAGTGGTCTTCTTTTAGAGTTCTCCAAAGACGTGATTTGTTCTTTATTTCTATCTTCCTCATAACACTCCCTTTGAATCTCAGGGGTGGGATCCTCTTCTAGATCCATGTGGGAAGTTTGAATTTCACACTCAATGGAATTTCTAGCCCTTTTAAAAGCTATATCTTCCTCAAAAATCACATCTCTGGTTAGTTCAATCCGTCTCTGACCAAGAACGTATATTCTATAGGCTTTTGAAGTTTCACTGTAGCCTACGAAAATACCTTTTCTCCCAGAAGGTTCTAATTTAGTCCTTTTCTCTTTGGGTACATGAATGTAGATAAGACACCCAAATATTCTTAAGTGACTAATGTCAGGTTTTATACCTATGAAGGCTTCTTTGGGAGTTTTGTCATCAATATGAGAGTGAGGACATCTGTTCTGAATGTAGACTATAGTACTAGAGGCTTCAACCCAAAGTGAAGTTTCTACATTTTGATCAAGTACCATGGCCTTGGCAGCTTCTACAATTGTTCTGTTGATCCTTTCAGCAATGCCGTTTTGTTGAGGGTTGTAAGGAACAGTGAACTCCCTCTTGATCCCAACACTTATACAAAATTCTTTAAAAATTTCTGATGTTTATTCTTTTCCATTATCTGTCCTTAGGGTTTTTATTTTTCTCCCTGAAGAATTTTCCGTAAGGGATTTGAATTCTTTGAATCTTTTAAGAATCTCCTGTGATTCTTTACATTTAAGAAAGTAGATCCATGTTTTCTTTGGGGAAGTCATTGATAAAGATTATAGAGTATAGAAACCCTCCTAATGAAGGTACAAACATGGGTCCACACAAGTCTGAGTGGACTAACTCTAAGACATTGTTTGTTTTGCTAGTACTATTTTGAAAAGACCCCTTAGTATTTTTACCTAATGCACACCCCTTGCATACCCCTGAATTGTAAATTTTGAGTTTAGGTACACCTGTGACTAGCCTTTCCATAGAAGGTAGGGCACGGTAATTGAGATGTCCTAGCCTTCTATGCCATATGTCATTAGAGTCTGCAACTTCATGAATTAGGGCTAGATTAGGTTCAGTACATAACTCGTACAAATAACCTTGTCTATGTCCTATAGTTTTAGCTTTCTTGATGGTAGAATTTTTTGGCCATGCCAACAGTTTACTATCCATGAAGGTTACTCTATATCCATTATCTTCAAGTGCGGATATGGAGACCAAGTTTCTTTTTATGCCAGAGACAAATAGTACTCCGATGAGTTGAATTGAGATGCCAAATTTTTATTTGATAGTGTAGGTCCTAACACCTTTGATTGGATGTGCAGAATCATCTCCAATTGTTACTTCTTCATTAGTTTCTTCTACCATGGAGTCTAGGAGTTCTTTGAATCCTGTGATGTGCCTTGATGAACCACTATCTAGGACCTAGGAGTTGGATTTAGTTGATACTTGATTCGAAAGTGCACAGTAGAACACATATTTCTTAGGTTCATGCTTCCCTTTGGTCTTTCTTACTTTGGCATAAGATGCTTGCTTCTTGGTTCTGTCAGGACAATTGACTGCATAATGCCCATATTGGTCACATCTAAAACATTGGATGTTAGAATAATCTTTCTTGGAAGAGCCTTTCTCGTGATGGCTTTTCCTCTTTTTACTGAACCTTTTCTTTCCTTTCTTGTGGGAGCTTACATTCAAGACATGAAGATCTTCGTCTATGTTCTTCTGATTGAATCCTTTCTTTGTTTGTCTCGATTCCTCTTGAAGACAATCTGATCTTAATTGGTCAAATTTTGGAAATTTAGACCTTGCACTAATACCTTGAACAAACATTTCCCAGGAATTTGGTAGACCATCTAGGGCTATAAGTGTTAGTTCCTTACTTTCAATTTGGTATCCAAGAGTTGATAATTGATCCCTTAGAGTCGATATCCTTATAAAGCATTCATTGATAGATTCTCCTTTGTTCATACTTATATGATTGATTTCTCTCTTAAGGGCCAAGGTTTTTTTAGAGTTATTTATTTCATATGTACTTTCAAGTGCTTTGAACATATGATATGCTATTTCATAATTTCATCAAAATTTGTACAATATGATCTCTAACTCCATCAACTATGATTTTCATGGCTTTTTCATTTCCTTTAGTCCATGCTATTTTCTCAGGGTCATTTTCTGGTTCCGGTTTATTTTCTTTCACAAATGACTCAACTTTATTTTCTTTTAATATCATCATAATTCTAAATTTCCATGATGAAAAACTATTTCCTCCTTCTAGCTTGTCTTCAAATCGAATTACGGCTGCCATGGAAGAATGTAATGTTCTTTATATTAAATCTAATTTTCTCAAGTTTAGTTGCCTCTAGGATGCTTCCTAACTTGGCTTTGATACCATGTAAATGCAAACTAATCTTATCTCAAATTTAATTTGAACAACAACTTTGATATTATCAAGGATCTAATTTAAATAAGATATACGATGTAATATTTAGTATTTAATAATACTGAAATTTATACTATGCTAGGTAATCTGTCAACTCCTGTACTTATTGATTTTTGTGTTGGATTTTTGAGAGGTACCCACGCATGGTATACTTATACCTCAGCGACTGCAGTGATAGGAGCCACGTCTATGATAGACGTGAGGAGTCACGCCTATCATAGGGGCGACTCTTCATCACGTCTGCAGGCCCGATAACTATCGAGAGTAATGGATTGTTTCATTAATGCTTCGTTTATTAATATAATTTGATGGTATTGATTCCATCGTAACTTATATATTAATCCAGATTTATTATTATTAATTATTTATTATATATCACATAATAATAATTAATGTTTAGCTTATATTATAATAATAAATATCAGTACTTTATAATAGATAATAATATAAGTAAATATTAATATATTTATAATAATAATAATAATAGTATTATTATTATTATTATCTATATATTGATATGTATATATATTTCATTATTTATCTATTATACTTTATCTAACTGAAGCTATTAGTTACAAATGAACAAAAGGTTTTTTTTAAAGAAAAGAAGCCACCTTAGAAAGAAGTTAGGTGGTTTGTAGTTAGAAGTCAGTTTGGAACTAAATTTGCTAACCACCTTATCTTAAGAATATTATATATGCACATTCGTTAATTTGAAAGTGGGCAAGTGGATGAAAGTTCAAGTGAATATTAGGCGTGTCTATACGATATGAATGTGACAAGAAAAACACAGTTTGCAAAGAATTTAAGGAGGATTTTTAATGAGTGAATCTATGAGAGTGATTGCTACCATGCTATGAGAAGAGGTGATAGTTTGTAATATTTTTGAAGGCAAGTGTAGAGTCATTGATGAGTTGGTGCTCATATAAGGGAATTTGGTGATTCCTTGGGTTGGTGTCTTAAAAATTGTAATTCTTCAAACTGTGAGGTTGGATTAGGATAGTAGATCCTAGCAACATTTCACACTAGTTTTTCCCATCTTGGATTTTCACCTCATATCTTGTTTACTTGTTCCTTGTGTGGTTGTTTAGGTTTATTGTTTCAGTTTTAGTTTCTTTCAGATTTCAGTTTGGAGGTTAAAAGTTTAAATTGTTCTAAAGTTAAAAGTTTGCATCTACTACTGATTCACCCCTCTTCTCAGTAGTAGAGTTGTGATCTTCAAATACGTCATAATCCTTAACCTTTTAATTAAGCAACTCTCTTGTTAAGTATTCCTCTTACACAAAATAAACTAAAATTGAATCAACAGAGCAAAGGATTTCATCAAGTCAAAACAATTAAACATGAAATTAGAAATAAATTGGGACGGGTAGAGGACCCTAACTGTGGTGTCAAGAAGTTCCTCTCCAACAATTACCCTAAATTTTGTCTCCACTTTTGCACAGTTGATGATGAATACCTTTCTTAGCAGCTCCTATTGTTTAAAATAGGGTAGTTCCCACTTGTGGACAACTTAGTTTAGCCTATAATTCCTCTGACAATACGTCATTGTAGCAAAGAGAAAATTGGAACGAAAACTTGAAAAACAAATTGAGAATGCTTAACTAGAATGACATATATAATATATGAAGTGGTAAAGGAATGATGGTGACCAAATGTGTGAATCCTTTGTATTATTATTCCCGCATTAGGAAATAAATGTGTTTTTAGAAAACTGTCCCAAATCCTTAGCAATCTCCTTAGCAGTTGCCACCAATGTGTGTCATCAATTTCCATGAAGTGGTAAGATGAACAAGTCTTCCAAATGATGAATGAATAAAGGCAAGTTGAAACATACACATGCCAATTTATCAGTTTTTGAAGTGCTTGCAAAAAAGCCACTGTTAATATAAGAAGATCTTTACTCATGATATCCTCTAATGGTGTATTTTGGAGTAGGGGAGCATTACTTAAATAACACTCATTCTTTTTGGAGTCTATCCCTTCATTGGCTAAATAGTTTGCCAAGCTTTTAGCTTCCCTATAGTAATGCTAAATTTGATATTGCAGGAATTCTCCAAGTAATTTTGAAATTACTTCTATATATTTTATGCTCCAGTTATTTGATTTCTTTCTTTTACATGCTTGAATGATATTCATTAAATCTTCCTCGATAATTAAATTGAATATTCAATTTCCTTGCCACTTTGAGGCTTGATAAAACCATTACACTGACATGTTATTAGTACCTTTTTGGAGTTTGGTGCTTAGTGCACTTACCACATGGCCCTAATAATTTCGCAAAACATAGCCCTCTCCTGAGAGACAAGCTTCCTCGATTGGCTCCATTGAATTTAAGTTTGATCCAATCTTTTGGAGGTCATTTTTATTTGATATATTTTCTATTAATATTATCAGGTTCATCATTCATGAAGCTACTCAAAAAGGGAAGTACAATTTGGGGCTAATAAGTAATAATTTTGGAGCCCCAAGAAGTGAAAATAGAGGATGGATATTTTGTTCTCAACACATGGGAGTTTACCGATTCTAAAATTGCCTTCTCAATTTTCTCATAGACTGAATCACTAGAGCTTTACTCAGAAAATTATAACATTTCTTTCCCACCAAATATGCCACATAACAATAGAAGGGGTCATTTCCAAATTGACCAGAAAAAAGTGTCATGACATGACCAATTTGACAATAAGTCAAAGATTGATTTAGGAAGTGGAGCTTGCCATTGCAATTTCTTTTGAATCCATCTTTAACAATCATTAGCAAAGTCACATTGTAAAAGCAGACAATTTGTTTGTTCTACCATATTTCCAGACATTATGCAATAGAATTGCTAAGCTAATCCCAGTTTTGAAGGTTTGTCACTAGTTAAGATCTTATTCTTAAGTGCTAACCAGAGTAATGAGAATTGCCATGAAATCGTTGGAATTGCTGGTTTAGCGATTCGATTTGACCTCCCCGATTTTTTATGAACCGATGAATCAAATCACTGATTTTATTCATATGAATTGCATGAATCGCTGATTCGGTGATTCATGCCAAAAATCACCAAAATCGCCTCTTTGAACTGCGAAAAATCAGAAAAATTGATGGATTGCTAAAAAGTCAAGTCAAAATTTAAAAAAAAACATTAATATTTTCAATCTTTTTTTTGCGTTTCCTATTTGTTGTACTTTAAGTTATATTTGTATAAATACTTCCAGGCTGTTTGAGATAGGTTCTAGCTTCATAGGAGTTAAGATGCAGATTCTAGATTTTGAGGGTTTTCAAAAAATTCCAGACTTAGGCCAAATTTCAGGATTCAGCAAGCCTTTAGCAGGGTTACCTCCCACAATCCATCATGGCTTTCTAAAGTTAAACTGAAGCTGGCAAGAGGATTCTCAAAGGGTTTTAACTCATTTTATCACAAATCACTTGGTTTCGACCCCATCTCTATGAAAGACTTAGCTTAGCTCTTGCCCAAATCCCAGACATACATGACTTCCCAACAGGCCAAAATCATTCAAACCTCATTTGCTGGACCTAGGGACTTGAAAAAAGCCACCATCAAAGACTACCTAAGACCTAGTTATGAAGACTTTGACATTTGGCATTGATCAATGATCAATCATCATAGATTCACACTATGAAACAATTTAGTTTTATGGATCTTACAGATACTGATAGACATACGTTTCATGGATCTTCATCTTACATACATTTATGATTTGATGTCTTATGGATCTTCATCTTACGTACATTCTATAATTTGACTCATTATGATCCTATGATTTCTATTTACTTTAGCTACAATTTACATTTTACGTGTAATGTATGTGATGGATTTATCATTTATGTTCCTTGTTTATGTATGTTAGCTTCTATTTGATGATGTTATAGTGTGTTTAAGTTATATTCAATAAAGGGTGTATGAAATAAGTTTTAAATTGTTAAAATCTCTAAATTTCAAGGGTTTTTTAAATTTGCTGATTCAATTTCGATTCATGGCCGATTCACGATTTGATTTGGCCTTGCTGATTCCAATCTGATTCGATTCTCGTTACTTTGGTGCTAACCAAGTAAAAAATCCTAGTTTAGGTAGAATTGCATCGTGCCAACAAAAAAATTATGCCATAGAAACTTGAAGTTCCTTGTCATGAGTTAAGGATCATATCCCAATTTAACTGTATAGTTACCTGATCTGGAGGGGGGCCAAAATAACATGTCCTCTCTCTCTAAAATCTGTGAAGCCCTATTTTACGTATGCTTGGTAACTGATCATTCTAAGCTTGGGGGAAGTTTAAAATTGGATGTCTTCCAAAAGACATTTCTCACTGTTGTCCTCAATTTTGACATCACAAAACTGTGGCAACTCTACACAATTTTCTCATGGATTTGTAAGTGGGTCCTCTATGTTTCAACACATTGATAAGGTGTCATGAAGGTAGTTCATCATCCTTGAATTTTACTTTATGTAGCATTATTTAAGCATTCTTTTTGAAGGTTTTTGTCAAGTTAATCCCCCTAAATGCTTGTTAGAACAAGTTTTTCTTCTCTGATTGCAAGCACTTGATTTTTGGCAATCTTCAAGTTTATTCTTCACTTTTCCCTTTCTTGTAAGTAGTTTTTAATCTTGTTTTTCCCTTAGGTTAATAGCCCTTAGAATTCCACTTGTTTCGAGCTATCTTAGGCCTCAAACGGAGTTGTCAAGCTCAAGTTATAAAGGAAATGGTGGGGTTTTTCAAACTGGTAGTACGTGTTATTAAAAATCCTCAAAAAGTGGGCTTTTCATTGGTAATTGCATGAAATAAAATTACTTTTAATATCTAAAGTGAATTTTGACATCCATTTTAAATTTTCAGCTCATTCTGAGTTGATTTGACCATAGTTTTCAATGTTTTAATGAAAATTGTAGTGAAACCCGGGGACTCACCCCCCCCCAAAACCTCAAAGTACCCATTCCCTAGACGTCCCCGCATTGGGTACTTGGAGAACTCGAGTACCCCTACCTCCTCCATTCCGTAACCACGCGGCCACCGAGACTGGTACTTGAATTTCTATTTGAATTTTGATTTTTGAATGTTACTATTGGGTATGTACTATGTTACTATGTTTAATGTTCAATGGTTCTAGTTCGTGTTGCAATTTTTCTATGTTCAAGCATTTCAATTTGGTATGTTGCACTGGAACATCATTTCATAACTAGCATTTCAAGTTCTATATGTATAGTATACAACACCCCCCATTGCCCCCATTGTCCCCCTGCCATCCCGAAATTGAGGCCCTTTGTCCCCCCGTCTTGGATACTCGTTCCGATGTACCCCAACGTCCATGTTACACTGGAAAATTGGCTTTTTGTAGTCTATTTTCATGTTACTTTATTAAAAACTATAGTTATATATTAAACTTAATTACATGAGACACTTAAATGCATTAAAAGTGGGGTTTTTATCACTCATTAGTACACATCATCCACATGCAAATCATCTTTTAAAATCCACTTCCAATAAAATCTAAGTCCTAAATGCATAAAGGTGGGCTTTTCATATGCAATAACACATTTTTATTTAAAAATATATCATTTAACATGTGTTAATGGGGTTTTTATGTGCTTTTGCATATATAAATCTTATTATTATAAACGTTTTTTGACTTAAAGGCTTTATAAGTGGGGAATTTGAACCCAATAACACATGCCATTTCATTCTAAAAGTCCACTAGCATGTATTTTTAACTCAAATGCACAATGGTTGTGAATTTAAACTCAATAGCACATGCTTTTGAATTTGCATATGTTATTGCATTCCTAAAACCCATCTATACTTGTCCTATTGAGGCATTTTGACTTACAAAAGCATACAATGGGGTTTTATAACTTAAAAACACATGCTGTTTGCATTTATAAAACCCATTTTTACTGTCCAAAGGACACGTTAATAGCCATAGGGACTTGGGTGGTGATTTTGAAGTGAAAAGCACATGATTTTCCACTCAAAAAACCCATCTTTACTCATTATTGAATGCATTTTGGACTAAGTCTCCTTGGAAAAGCACATGCTTTTCACTTCCAAAAACCCATTTTTCTTGGGCATTTTCTAGTGGAATGCATTTTTGCCAAGCATTTGCACATTTTTCTTCATCATTCTTCAAGTTTGGCTTCTCCAATAGGGGCGTTTTGGCTTCAAATCTATTAAGGATCAATCTAAGCTCAACAAACTTGCAGATTTGGATGTGTTTTGCTCTCAATACAGCCCACTTAGGGCACGTTTTTGATAAAAAATGCCTCTTGCTTGGCCATTTTCTTCATCAAATCTCCAAGTTATTCCTTCAAGGTAAGATCTAGGGCATTAGTTATCATTTTCAGCTTGTTTACCACTCTTCTCAAGTTGCATTTGATGCCCTCTATGGGTTTTGGGATTATCATTGGAAATTGCATATGATTTGGTCAAAATGGTTGCTATTTGTATGCATTTTAATTCTCTAACTTCCCACACTTGGCAAACAATGGATTTTGAGTAAAAAATGCATTCATTTTGCAAGGAGTGAGTCAAGATTCAAAATCTATGTAAGTCTCATTTATGTAATCTTTCCAAATCCGAAAATCTTATTGGATTCATTTTCAGATTTTGCATAAGAGACTAAAGAGACTTCTTCCTTTGCTTCTTGAGGGAAAGAGGTAAGATCTTTGTCAATTTCATAGGGCTATGTTGTATATATGTTTATTCTTTTGTTCTTGCAAGTCATTTCATTTCCATTTTTAGATTTGCATGATGGATATGATGTGCTCCTTCTATCTTCTGTCTAAATTCTCCAAGTTGCATATGCAAGTACTTCACCTTACTTTTATATGCAGTCAGGATTAAAAACCCCATTCTTGAAAGAAACCATCAAAGAAAGAGAGCTCACTTTGTCACATGCTTTTGCATCCAAAAAGTTCACCTTCACACTTGTACGCACTTCATCTGCTCTTGTTATATCGCTGCCATGTGACTTAAACTCATGATGGTGGTTTCTTGCACACTTTCTTATGATAAATACATAATGATTCATTATAAGTAGATGTTATGCTGCCCATTTTCCATGCATTTTCCACGCATAAAGCTTGCTGTCCACAAATGCAATCCCCTTTGAAAATCCCGCTTTTGAGTTTTTCCCTCATATAAAGAGCTGCTTTTGCCTAAATTCCTTCACCCTTTGTTACTTATATCCTCTACACACTCTTTCAAATCTGCAAATTTTGAGCTTGAAAGACCATGTTATGACTTTTTTTGGAAATTCAAGAATGGTAACATGCATAACCCTAGACATGCACAAAAGAAAGAGGGACACAAGGCAAGAACAATCACATAATGGAACCTACAATGAGGTGAAAAAATGATTGCATGCATAAAATGTTTTCAAGACAAAGATGAAAAAAAACAAATGTGCATTTCAAGAAACAACCACCATTATACTGCAGAACGAGCAAGGATGCAAGTTCCTGTTCCAGATCAAGATGCTTCCATAAAACCTGAGCCCAATGGATGATGTAATAGGTGTCGTGTCTTGTTAGACACTTAGAATATTTTCATCATGCATTTGTAATTTGTAATTGACATGTTTCATGTAATGGAAAAACAAGATGTAATTGCATGTTACGTGCAAAGCTATAACATGTAATTATGTTGCAAGTGCTTTAAGCCTTGTAGCATTGAATTAGTCAAAGTTAGTTAGATAGTTAGAGAATAAGTCAAGGTGGTTAAGGGTTTTTCCATTCTTTCTCCACCTTTCTCTCCACTCTTTTCCTATATAAAGGAGGGTGATCATTGTAAATAATCATCTTTTGGCAATGCATGAAAATTCTCCCAGTTTGTATTTGCACTCTAAGACTTTGAGCTTAGATGTAATTTGAATTTCTTTCAATAAAAGGGGCAACTTGCTTTCAAACTTTGTGTTGAGTCAAGGTGTTATATGATGACATTTTCTGGATATTGATTGTGAGTTTTGGAGGATTTGAATTCAATTGTGCAGACTTTGAGCTGCCTATTGCATTCAAAGCCAATTTGAACTTTTGAAGACTTTGTGTTGCAGGAGGACAAATTGTTATAGTTTGTAGGGGCTATAATTACTTAGAATTGAATACTTTGAGATTTAGTTATATGTATTTTTATTAAGTTTGAGAATTTTTAGTAAGAGACTTTGTGCCTTACTGGTGATTGCAGTTAGTGAATTCTCATTTGTGACAAGTGCAGGAGACTTTGCGTTCTTGTTTTTGTTTCACAAAATATATAAGTAGACTGTTGTTCTTATGTCAACCCCTAAGTCACTGGTATTATTGTAGCAATAGGACCTTTTCAATTAAGTTGAAAGTTGTTGTTTGTAAAATCATTCCTGAAAAAAGAGGAATTGATTAAGAGATCTGCCCATTTTTTGTAATTTCAGTTAAGTTCTTATTGAAGCCCCCTACGGTAAGAAGGGAGCCTCCCCTATTGCTGAGAGGAGAGAGAAATCTCATGAATGTTGCCTAAAGTCACAATTTTGTAAGTTTTGGTTGCAGTGACTTACAAATTTTTTAGCCAACACTCACAAACCCCTCAAGTTAAGAGGATGATGTGAAATAGTCTTTTACCTTAAACCTCCAAGCTTGTTGTAGACCTTGTTTAGCTTCACTAAAGAATTCCAAATTTCCCAAAGGAGGATGAGCATTCCATGAATCCTCTCAAAGAAGTGCTTTATCTCCATTATTAACCATCCAATTCGACAATTTTGATCCCATTGGTAGATTCGTGGGTGTGAATATTCTTTTTGCAGAAATGGAATCCAAGTATTTTGATTTAATAATTTTTGCCCATTTTGGATTTAACTTACAGAATACATTCCAAACTAATTTTTGCCCCAAGGCTAGGTTTCTTGCTTCGAAGTTGTGGATACTTGAACCTCCTTGAGGCTAGCTTTTGCAAATTGAATCCCAAGATATTAAATGAATCCTCCTTTTCTAATCATGTTTCCCTTCCATAGGAAATCTGTGAGCATTTTTTCTAATTCCTAAAGAACTCCTTTTGGGATTTTTAGAACTAACGTAATATAGTTTGGAATGGTAGAAAGAACCAATTTGATCATAAGGAATATGCCTTCCAACAACAACCTTACCTTTCCAAGTAGTCACTCTATTTTAAATTGAGGATAAAATGCTAGACTAGAAAGAGCTTTTTTTTCCCAATGAAAAAAAGAACTTCTAGGTGTTTACAAGGAAAACTTTCAAACTTTCCTTTGTAAATCTTAGAAAATCACCAATCTTTCAAATATTATTTACTGGTGCATTAAGGAAGAATATTTTGGATTTAGAAGCATTTACCTTCTCCTTTAAAACCAAACAATAGTCCTCCAAAATTGAGTTAATTACCTTGGCTTCTTGTGAAGTAGATTTTCCATATAATAGAGTGTCATCAAGAAAGAAGATGTGAGTGGCTGAAATATTATATCTTGGTGAAAGAATACCCTTCCATCTATTTGATTTGTGAGCTATTGCAATTGATCTACTAAGAGCTTTAGCCAAGATGATGAAAAGGAAAGGAGAGAGGGGTTCTCCTTGTCTTACACCTTGAGATAAACTGAAAAAACCTATAGGTGTGCCATTAACTAGTGTATCCATTTACACCATCTCGATGAAAAACCAAATGCCTTAAGCATATCTAATTTTATCACCGTAGCTGGGATTTTGTCTATATGAATAGTGTGAAGAACTTCATGTGCAATAAGAGCTCCTTTTGATGTAACTGCTAGCTTGAGGGAGATTGCTTTCATCACTATTTTGTACATTGTGTTACACAATGATATTGGTATGAAATCTGCAAAAGTACTTTGAGTGTTATCTTAAGGAATAAGAGCCAAGAAAGTAGTATTAAACTGCTTTAGCATCTTGCCATGCTTTCTTGGTTCTTCCATAGCCATGAGGAGATCAAAAGCTATGAACTCATAACACTTTCGAAAAAATAATGTTGCGAGTCCATTTGGACCAGGAGCTTTATCTAGGGCTAATAAGAGTACTTTTTTTTACTTCCTCCACAGTGAAAGATTTGAGTAAAAAAGCATTGTTCTCATCTGAGATCAAGGATGGAATATTTTGCAAAATGTTAAATTCTTTTTCCTTGATGTCATTACTATTTGAGATATCTTTAGTCAGAGATCAGGGAAAAAATAAGCCCTCTTGTTGGATGTCTTGTTCATTGGTCGAGATCTTTCTTGAAGAATATGAAATATGAAAAATAGAGTTGGACTATTTTCGGATTCTAGCTGAAGCATGAAAAAAGTGTGTTCCTATCCCCTTCTTTAAGTCACAATTCTCTAGACTTTTGTCTCAAGTAAATCTCCTCTCTCTAATAAATTTCTTGAAGCCGATTTTGAATGGAGTTTTGAATTTCATAAGATTGGGTTGATAAACCATGTTGAATGACATAATCATATAAATCAAATAACTGATTCAACATTTCTTCTTTTTGCACAATTCTTTTATGAAATGATGAATATTCTAACATTTGATGTTCTTTTTAACAAATTCTAGTTTTTGCAAAATCGAAACATTCTTGAGCCTTGACAAACAAGGTGCATTTTGCCAGGAAACCTTTATCACATGAATGGAGGAGGGATCTCTAAACCACATAGCTTCGAATTTGAAGTAGGACCTGATCTTCTTACTCTTATTAATATAGTAGAAAGATAATGGAAGTGGGAAATGATGTGATCCTATGAATGAAAGAATTTAAGCTGATCAATAATAGTTAAGAGAGTTCTAACCTACATTAATGAAAAAATAATCCAACCTCGCTGCAATATGTAAAAAATCTTTTCTTTTGTTGGTCCATGTATAGTACCCATTAGATGGAGTGTAATCTAACAGACCATTCTCTACCACAAATTCTGAAATATCAGATATAATTTTTGGTTGTAGGATAATTACCCCTTTTTGTCTAAACTTGAAAATAATGTAGTAAAGTCTCCACCAAGGATCACTTGATCCAAAACTTCTAATAAAATGTTCCACAAGAACTTTTTCTCAACTACAAATGAAGGGCCATATGTATATGTTAAATTCTTTTTCCTTGATGTCATTACTATCTGAGATATGTTTAGTCAGAGATCAAAGAAAAAATAAGCCTTTTTGTTGAATGCCTTTTTCATTGATCAAGATCTTTCTTGAAGAATATGAAATATGAAAAATAAAGTTGGACTGTTTTTGGATTCTAGCTGAAGCATGAAAAATGCTTGTGTTCCTATCCCCTTCTTTAAGTCACAATTCTCTAGACTTTTGTCTCGAGTAAATCTCCTCTCTCTAATAAATTTCTTGAAGCCGATTTTGAATGGAGTTTGGAATTTCATAAAACTGGGTTGATAAACCATGTTGAATGACATAATCATATAAATCAGATAACTGATTCAACATTTCTTCTTTTTGCACAATTTTTTTTTGAAATGATGAATATTCTAACATTTGATGTTCTTTTTAACAAATTGTATTTTTTGCAAAATTGAAACATTCTTGAGCCTTGACAAAAAAGGTGCAATTTTCCATGAAACCTTTATCACATGAATGGAGGAGGGATCTCTAAACCACGTAGCTTTGAATTTGAAGTAGGACCTGATCTGCTTACTCTTATTAATATAGTAGAAAGATAATGGAAGTGGGAAATGATCTGATCCTATGAATGAAAGAACTTAAGTTGATCAATTATAGTTAAGAGAGTTCTAACCTGCATTTATGAAAAAATAATCCAACTTGATTGCAATATGTAAATATTCTTTTCTTTTGTTGGTCCATGTATATTACCCATTAGATGGAGTGTAATCTAATAGACTATTCTCTACCACAAATTCTAAAATATCAGATATAATTTTTGGTTGTAGGATAATTACCCCTTTTTGTCTAAATTTGAAAATAATGCAGTAAAGTTTCCACCAAGGATCACTTGATCCAAAACTTTTGATAAAATGTTCCATAAGAACTTTTTCTCAACTACAGATGGAGGGCCATATATATTGAAGAGGCAAAACTAAAGATCAAAATGCAAGCAATCTAGAAGGATTCAATTATGGGATGAGGCCACGACTTTTCCCACAACTGTTTTAGGATTCCAAATAATAGTCAAATCCCCTAAAGCACCATTCAAAGAGGCATGTGCAGAGTTCCATTTGACCATTTACTAAAAATTTTGGATGCTTGAGTGTCTGAAATTTTTGTTTCTTATAATAAAATAATGTCTTCTCCACAAGCCTCAATTTGATGCTTGATGAAGAGTCTCTTGTTAGGGGAATTAATATTCTAACGAATAATAATCCTTATTTCTGTTGAGGACTAGTACATGCCCTCCCCAATCTACCGTTTGTATCCAATATGGCTTGGATGCCTGCCTCAATTTCTTCCTGAGTTTTCTTACTTTTTGGTTTTTTTGTGCACAAGTTCACTTTCTTTTCTACCAACTCTGTTGAGACATCAATAAAGGTGTATCATAGTCATAGAATGGAGGCTCATTCATTACCTTATCTATAATTTCATGGACAAGTTGTGCTTCTACCTTCTCCATAACAAGGTCCACTATGTTCGATTCCTTATTCTGTTGAAAAAGCTTGTGGATATTTGAGAGGAGAGCTTCATACTTAGAATCTTGATTAAGAGGGGGGGAACTAGGTATCTTGTGAGGGACTATTTTCTAAGAAGAAAACTCTTTCTGAAATTGATCAGTCTTTCCATCTATCAAAGATTCTTGCACCAAGACTTTTTGCTGATCTTGACTAATTCAAATGCTTGAAAGGGCTGCCTCATTTTGACCCTCTTGAGGATGCTTACTTGAGGTCAACATCTCCTACTTTGATTGGTCAAAATTCTCTATTACTATGGAGTCTTGTACATAGGTTATCTCATGTTCCTCTGATTTTTCCTTAATACAAATTGAATTGGCCCCCTGTTGTTTGTAGCATAAAATTGAACATACTTGTTGCCTCTGGTCTTCTGAAAGAACCATATCAAACATTTTTTATGAGACATGATTAACATCCTCTTTTTCTATGAGTTATGTACAACATTATTTAGGAAACCCTGAATCTGAGATTGCCTCATATTACCATAAGCTGAATTGTGATTGCGATTCTGCTATGGCTCTATGAGTGGATATTGTTATAACTATAATTTTTCTAAATATCTAGTGACATCATTGTTACAATGGATACATCATATTGATTTAAAAAATTATCATGTTGTTTAGTGGTACATAATATCTCATATAAGTTCGTACAACTTCATCTTATATTGTTGTTTATTATCATCACACATTGGTTGTTTATCACTAGAGTTAGGGCTTGGAATTAGTTGCAAGTTATCATTGTTATTGTGTCCACACCAATTCATAAAGTTGCATGTTCCATGGTTGATTACCAATAGTTCCAGGGCTCAATTACCAATGGTTGATTACCTTGAATTCCATTATCAAAGTTTGATCATTGGCTGTGAGTTATTTGTATTGTTGTATTATTCATAATAACAATTATATTTGATTAATATTGTTGACCATACTAGATATTCAACAATTTTATCTTGGATTGTGGGTATTTTAATTTTCATAGTCCAGATGTAGAGATAATTGACATTGTTATTTACATTAAATTTGGGCTATTTGCCATTATAGATATTCTGTACTCCAACAATTAGGAAAATAAAAAAATTACATATGCCCAAAACTATCAAAAAAGGGTATTACAGAGAAATATGAGCAATAGCTAGCAGTTCTTGTTCTTCCAGTCACTTCTCTATTTCAGAAGGTGTTAGGTTCCTTAGAAGTTATTGAGCACACCTTTAGATACCAATATCTCCTATGTCTAAGAAACATGAGGTGGTGGAGGAGGAGGATAATGTGCTTTCAACTTTTGATGCCTGGAAACTTTAAATCTTGAATCAACAAGCTTTTTTTCTAGAATAATTGCACCAATAGGCCCAAGTTATCAAAGTAGAGACAAAGTAGGACATTGAGGCTGAGGACAAGTTGATGATGGCACAGAAGAAGGTGTTGTAGGTAAAGGTACAAGAGGTGGATAAAGTGATGAAGTTTTCCTAACATAAACTTATAGAAGCCAAGCACTTGCAGGAGTGCACAATTGTATGCTCTATATGCCAAACTAGAGAAATTTAAGGTTGACTGTGCTAAATGTCCATTTCACTTCTTTCAACTCTAGGGTTGTTTTCTACTTCCCAACCTAGAACTTCCTTTTTCTGAGCTAATTCTTAATTGTTAGTGTTGTCAAAAGGGAATGTAACTGTAATTGATGAAAATGGGTGTTCACTAGTTTATGCATGCAAACTAGAAACTTGTAATGCCCCCTATTTAGTACTTACAATTGATATATAATTATGTAAGTTTTAATTAAAGATTGAAACTTATATGAGCATCAGGATTCCACAATGTATACCTTCGTAGAAACTATAAAGAAATATTGACTATGCAGGGAGCGATATGTTATACAAAAGTCATGAAGTAAGGTAGAAATAGTCAAGTGATCGAGCTTAATAGGAAGGCAATGGCTTAATTAGACAAGGGAACTCTCAACTTGAATTAATGGCATCCTTAATTATGGAAGCGATTCATAGTCAAAGTCATAAAAGAAAGTTAAGAATGATGCATCAACAAAATACCATGGTATCAATATTTTATCTCCACATCAATAGCCCATATGATGAGATACCTTCAATCACAAAAACTGAGCATATGACCAAATAGGATAGTATAACATAGTACCTCACAAAGTCATCGATACATATCACTACTATCATCACCAAGAGAACTATAATATCGAAGAATATGAGGAGCGATGGAATTCATATGATATTCCCGATAATCAATGACAATAATATTGGGCATTGCCACATAAGACTCTTTGCAAGGCAGGGAAGTCAATGGGTCAGCAACTCTAAAGCAGCAACCGACTATTGATTAAAAGGAATCAAACCTAATGCATTAGCCAAAGATCGATCATTCCAAGACGTTGATCCATTTGAAGAATGGTTCCATCGATATTGATAAGAAAGTAAGAGAAGAATTGATATAGATTAGCAATATAATTGGTTGACATCCACAATCAGCAAATCGTCGATATGAATTAACAATAGTAATTACTGGTTATAATCATCAAGGAGGATATACCAACTATATCATAGAAGCCTGAACTAGATTGGAATGATGTCCCAGTGTATACAATATGTTCACAACTATGCTAGAAGAAACAAACAATTAATATCAGCGATTGAAATATGTTGTGTAGCCATAAAGATTTTTGGTTACAAGACATATATTCATTGTTATTACCAATGGTCTCACAATTACAAATCAATGATGATTATAAGGACCAATAATAAACTATTATGGACAGTGTTTATTGTTGAGTCAAGAGGCATGATGATAACTAAGTAATCAACAATCAAACACATATTACTAAAGTAGCATTATTTTTGAAAGGATGTTGTTGAATCTTGTAGCATCGATCAGATAAAGAATCAATTATGAGATCAGTCTCATTGTCTATTATTTATTTGCATCAATCAACCTTGATCAGTATAAGTATGAAGACTATATTATTTGCATCGATCAACCTTGATGGTATATGAGTTTTAAAATCACATTAATATAAGTATCGATCAACCTTGATCGATTGAGCATTTAATATCAGCCCATATAATAAACAAATCGATATCCTTATCGGTGTATTTGCCATGCAAACTGAAGTTGACCGATTAATCATTAACAATTAGTTAAGCATGCTAATTTGAATTGGTGCCTCTAAGCATATTTTTATGAATAATCAAAAGAGGAGGCACGTCTTGAATGGACATGCCTCCACTTCGTGGAGACATGTTCACTTAGGGCATGCCCCCCCGATACACTATATATGCAGACCCGATAAGGCAACAAAGAGATATTGTAATCGAACATACTCAGTCTCCTTCGGACCTATAAAACATTATTTCATTAGTAACATATAAAAATATATATATTTTGAAATATATACATACTATCACCTCTCAAATTTGAATAGAAGTACGATCTGCATTTATATGGTATCAGAGCCATGTTAAGGAGGATCCAAGAAGTGATCGAACTTGAGAGATTCAGATTTAAATCTAAGTACATCACAATGCTCTATGGCGAGTGTAATCAGATTCAAAGATAGGCTAGAAGGAGGAAATGATTTCTCATCATGGAAGTTCAGGATTATGATGATATTAAAAGAGAATAAAGTTGAGTCATTTGTGAAAGAAAATAAAGCAGAACCGGAAAATGATCCCGGGAAGATGACATGGATTGAAAGAAATGAAAAGGCCATAAAAATCATAGTTGACGGAGTTAGAGATCATATTGTGCCAATCTTGACAAAACATGAGACCGCATATCATATGTTTAAGTCACTTGAAAGCACATACGAAATAAATAATTCTAGAAGGACCTTGGCTCTAAAGAGAGAAATCAATCATATAAGTATGAACAAAAGATAATCTATCAATGCATGTGTGCTAAAATGTAACATTGCATCATCATCATTTCATCTTGAAACCTGTGCTTACCATGACTGACTTTATTATCATCTTGAGACCTCAGCATTAGAACACTCTCAATGAGCTCTATCATGTTGATCACAGGCGTATTAGAAGTATATGTATAGTTGATCTTAGCATCATGATTCTTCTTATGTGCTTGAGAGGTTTCCCTCTTGTCATGCTTAGGTAGAGGATCTTTGAAAGCTGTGTGATCAAAATTTTTAGTTAAGCCATCAGTGGAGATTGTGTTGTTATCAGTGAGGTCTTGAATATCATCCTTAAGCTTAAAACAATTGTCTGTTAGATGTCCTTTGTTTCTGTGATAATGGCAGTAATGATCCTCTCTCCACCAATCAGGCCTATTTAGTGGATCCCAGTTACCAGGTTTATCACGAAGCGTAAGATATCCATTGTCAACCAAAGTCTTAAGGATCACATCGTAAGGTTCTGCCAACTTAGTATAGACTCGCTTTTGAAATGACTTCTTAGGCTTATCTACATATTGAGGTTTAGGAGCACTGTGAGCATTGGCAGCTTCTTGTTGTTTTGCTGCATAGATAACATTAGAGAGATTGAAAGCAGACTCTTTAGCTTTAGGAGCATCAACAACCCCATCATTAACAACATACTTGTTTCTATTCCAAGGCTTATTTTTGTCCTTGCCATTGTTTCTAGTATCTTTATTAATAACAATATCCCCCTTTCTAATGATCACATCATCAATCCTATATGCGCTTTCAACCATGTCATTGAAAGAAGAGAATAGTTGTTTCCTAAGATCATAATATAGCTTAGGCACTAGAGTGTTGACGAAAATGTCAATCTTTTCTCTCTTGGGTAGCTAACGAGGATATCGTGAATACAATGACCTCCAACATTGCAAGTAAGTAGCAAATAACTCTCCTTGGTTTTGTCTCAAAGCACCAAGATCTATAATGGTGATAGGCTATTGGATATTGTATGAATAGTGTTGTGTGAAGCGCATAGCCAACTCATCAAAAGTCTTCAAAGGAGGTGTCAACTTTGCAAACCATTCTAAAGGTTGTCCTCTTAAGCTTCGAGGGAATAATCATAGAAAAAATGTGTCTTTGTGAAGGAAGTCCATGCTATGAGTGTAAAAGTGATGCACATGGTCATGAAGATCACCATTTCCATCATACTTGTCATATTTGGGAACCTCAATATCCCTAGGAAATGGGACCATGTATAGACTTTTATCAAAAGGAAGAGCACAAATTGATTCTACAAAAGAGACCTTTGGAGGCTCTCTTTCTATTGCCATTTGGGTAAGGCGTTGATTTGTCCGACGCAGTTCTTCCTGAAGGACTTCCAATTCAGTTGGTACTCTTTGTTGGACAATTTGTCTGACATCATAGCCAGGAGGAAGCTTGTATCCTCTAGAAGTCATATATTGAAAATATTGGTCGCCATTACACTCTAAAAGCTTATGCATCATTCGTTGGGAGACCACATCTTGTTCAAATCTCATAAGATCCTCACTAGAAATCTCATCATCAACCTCTGCCTCATGTTGAGAGGGAGGAGGTCTAGGAGATGAAGAAGGCATACCAAAAGTGGGTCTTGAAGGAGATCTTGGTGGCGTGTTGTTGCCATTGTTGCCATTAAAAAGAGGTCTATGCTCATAGTTACTAGTCTCGGGTTGCTCATAAGACATTCCTCTATAAGCCATGCGCATAGAAGCATCCATCCTTTATTGATTGTGTTCTTTGTCTAAGTACGCTTGGTTATCCTTATGCTCAAAGTGTTCTTGCAAGCATTGAAATTTTTCTTGTTCAGTCAAAGTGAGTGAGACACTGTCTATGTTTTTGGGGGTCTTGAATGCGGAAAAGAGGAAACCTCCTTTGTACCACAGGGTAGCCTTAGAATCCTCAGATTGGTTAGAACTAGAACTATTGTTGCTAATGGGTGCTCGTGAGCGTCTAGTTGGAGAAGGTAACTGTGTATAATTGAACAGAGGATGACTCTCCTACTCAAATTGAGACTGAGTTGTAACCGGCATGAAAAGAGATACTGGTCGACTAATAGAATGAGACAAAGTTTCTCAGATTTGAGATAAGCAAAGATAATAAAAATCACTTGTCAAAGTAGAACAATAGAGAGATGGCTCGTCAAAAGTGCTCAAGCACTTACAACAATCAATTGACTAAAGCCGAGCAACGAGCAAGAAGCTCAATAAGCAAGTAGCTAGAGAGGTAACCGTGATACGACAAGTGATCAAGAGTAGCATTTGTTAAGCTCAAATTCAATAGTTTTAGCTCATTTGTCTTAGTCTAGAACAAGTCTGAGCATGTAGATAACAGACCAGCTTCAGGTAAGAACAGAAAAAGACACTCTACGATAGGTTAAAATGCAAGTTTAGCAGCTCCGGATTGCAACAACAACAAGACAACAAAAAGGTTCTGGGCGACACTTTCTAGGCAGACAAGGTGATAGTTTATAGTGAGGAAAAACTTCTCCCTAAGCCAAGCGACAGTTTATAGTAAGGTCGAGTGACACTTTCCAGGCAAGCGGGGCGATAGTTGTGCAGGGACGAATTGTCGTGCGATATTTCTCAAAACAGGGTGCGACACTGATCCGGGGTTGTATGATTCTTTGACCAGTGAACATAAAAATCTCAGTTTTGAAGCATTTTGATCAAGTTCAAAGGTTGGATAGTGCAATTTCTCAATAACAACAAATAAAAGATAGGTTTGCAAACAGTATAGGATCAAACATGTCATAGAACACTTGAAACAAGGGCAAAAGCAACCTTTCCAAGAGAAGCACTTGTGATATCAAAATAGAAAACCATATGAATGCTACCATTTTATTTTAATGTTGAAAACATTTACACTGGTATAGTACAATTGAAGATAATTCAAGCAATTACTACCTAGAAGGACAAGGCTCATTACTTAACAACTTGGCCCACAACTTGATGCTTCCTTGCCTCACACCAAGTGGTTGCCCACAAGAGATATTGATGTTGTCATGGAAGTGTCAAAAATATGTACTCTAAATAGTGCACTTCTCTAAGTCATTATATCCAAGGGAATCCATGAGAGGGAAACCTTGAGAAAGTGACCTAGAGCTCCCTAGGCATGGAGTGCAAGGGTATTTTAAGTTTGCTCTCAGCTAGAGCTATTAAGCCTATAACCTTGGTAGTAAACCATGCAATGAGAGATTCAATGAAGACAAGGGCAAGAATGTTAATATCCACAAGAAATCTAAATGAGAATGCAATGCAATACTATGCTAGAATGAAGATGCAAGCTAAGCTATAAAAATGAAAGATAGAAGTATTACAAATCCTTGCTAATTAAACTATGTGAGCTAATCTATAGCATAAAGGAAACTAGATTAAGAATGCAATGATAATGAAACTAAACTATGATGCAAGAATGAAATGATGATGCAATGTTTCAAGATTCACACAATGTTTCAAGATTCATCATCTATGAACAAATGATTCACAATTTTATGAATCATTGCATGCAACGAAACTCAAGAATGAACCCTCACAAATTGATCCATAGCTCTCTATGCATGGAGTTGCAAGATTATGAATTTGCTCTCAGTTAGAGCTATGAAGCATATGACCTTGCTAGTCAACCACACAATGAGAGATTCCAAATCAAAGACAAGGGCAACAATGCCAATATCACCAATGAAATTCAAATGAATGCAATGCAATGCAAAATTAATCTAAGATGAGCATGCAAGTATGCAAATTAGGCTATGAAAATGGAAATGAAAGAGTTACAAACCCTCTAATTAAACTATGTGAGATTAATCTAAAACATGAATGGAAATGATACCATGATGATTCAACTATGATGCAAGCTAAGATGTGATGTAGATGCAAGATGAATGCCAATGATGCTCCAAATCTTCAAAACTTGATGCAAGAATGTCTCCAAAAGCTTTAAGATGACTTAGAAAACCTGTAACATAACAATAGCATAAAATTCAAGTGCATCCAAAATGAAGAAGAGAGCTCTTCTTTTATAGAGAATGAGAATCAATGGACGATCGAGATTAAGAGGCAAAAGACTTAATCAATGATGGAGTAAAATAGAAGCTTGATCCTTGTGCACAAATATCCTCCAATAGGAAAATAAGAGTTGACTTTAGTGTCCATATGGGACAAAAAATACTTTTTCTCTTTTTATAAAATAAGAATAATGCTTTATTTGTGCAACTTAGGATAAGAGGAAAAGTGATGATTTTTTATTTAAATAAAAGGGGAGAAAATTCCTTTTAATTAAACAAAGGCTTAGGATAAAGTGATTTTATTATTTAATTAAATTTTTTTTTTAATTAATTAAAAAAATTTTATTAATTAATTAAAATGGAGCATGTTCTTTTAATTAAATAAATTTTTTTATTTTTTTCTCTTTTAAATTAAATAATGCTCAAACCTTAGGAAATACTAAATTGATTATGATTTGATCAAGGAAATTGATATAATTGATATTGTTGATATTTGAAAATATTGATTCAGGAATTTGACAAATTGCTGAATGGGGGCCCAAAGTCTAGGTGACCATTTTAGGGTGCATACATTTGTCCCTCTTTGACTAATGTGAGATCGATTTGGGATCACATGCAGTCAAAGAATAAAGTTGAAATGTGAGATCGATTTGGGATCACAAAATAACTCAGATGTGAGGTCGATTTGGGATCACATCCGGACAAAACATAAACAAAGGATTCTGGACATGAGGTCGATTCAAGATCATATCCAAAATAAGAGATAAGAATCTCAAGCTTGAGTGAAAGCTCATAGAAAGATAGCTGAATCAAGAAAATCAAAGAATCAATGATTAAAATCCAATAGGTACTGCCCCCTCGGAATCGAAATCGAAATCAGGTAGAGTGGAACAAACTGATAAAGAGTTGATCAAATCATAATGAAATCAAAATCGAAGATAAATGATAACAGGATAACCATTAGGCAGTGAAAACATGCCTCAGTGATGAATTAGAAGAAAAGAAGTGGGGTGAATGCAAGACTAGAAGTTTGAAAGACATGAAAAGGAAGAAATTCCATCAAAAATTAAAGAATTATGCCTCAAAAGATCAGTCAATTGTACAAAATAGAATGAAATGTGAGTTTGATGATCAAGGTGAACGCGAATTTCAGTTTCGATCCCAAAATGAATAGAAAATGACGTGATATGAAAGACCAGGAATGAAAAATATGATCAAGAAGAATCAGAAAATGAGCACAGTTGACCAACTAGTCCATAGATGATAAAAAGAAGAGCTCTCTCCATATGCAATGCTTATAGACATCTAATTATCATCATCGAACATTATTGGTAGCGTCATAAGATCATACAATACACACTAGTATAACTATGTGGATATGAATATGATCTTTATCAGATAGAAATGTGAGAATTCCACCTAGGCACCAAAAACATGTAGGTCAAGATGACTAGTGCAGTGAGGTTTCCTAAGTTTGATATGGCAAGATTATACTCACATCGAGACACAAGGAAGTGAAGATGACTATAAGTATGCACTTGCAAAACAGTCAAGGATAATACCTTGTTAATCCCTAGTGTCAAGTAGGACTAGCATAAATGCTCATGACAATTAGGATCAACGAAATATACCCACAAGTAGATAAAGAAAGAAAACATGTTCTCATACCCTTAGTCTTCGAGCTATGCATCATCAAAAATTTCTTAGGGAGAGACCACTCATCAAAGAAATCTTCATAGACAGCACACAAAAAAAACAAAGCCAAACAAGTTTCAGCGAATTGAGCATTTAAGTGCGTGTGTGTTGGTCATAGAGTCAAACTTTGAGCATCAAATTTGCTTAGTGAGAAATATCACATCATACTTAGACTGGTGGGTAAGACATCCGATAAGTGTTAAGAAACACTCGACACAAGGGTAGTGTTGAAAAACACTGTTTGGGGTGGTGTTGAAAAACACCTGTTGTGGAATGCCCCAAGAGACAAACACACCCAAAGGACCTATGCTAACAGTTATGCCCCCTAGACAAAGATAAAGACCAATTCCAGACTATGCCAAATAAGGTCAAGACATGATGGAGAAAGGCTCAGTGTTGAGGACGCATGCTAACAAATAGGAGTGCAAAGGCCTCAAGTAGCGCATCTTTTCAGGTTTTCACCACTTGGAGATTTTTTTTTTTTTTTATTTTTTTTGTATTTTTGCTACTAAGGCGCCTATTTCCAGGTTTTCATCAAGGCAATTTTTCTATTTTTTTTTTGAATTTTGAATTTTTTTTTATTTTTTTTGTATTTTTTTTCAGGACTTTATATACTTTTTAGAATTTTTTCAGCATCATATATCAATTTTTTTGGTATTTTTTTGCAATATATATTTTTTTGGAGATACATCAAAGCGTCTATTACTAGATTTTCACTAAGATGATCATTTTTTCAAGATATTTTTTAATTTTTAAAATTTTTAACAATATACTATTTTTTTAAATTTTTTCAGGATCAATAAGTATGTACAAAAGATGCCCCCAGACAGAATGAGCATCAAACTCCCAAGCAAGACCACATCGTGTAGTCCCAAAGTCTAGCAAGGTGGAGGACAAGAAGGAGTAGCAAGCTGACGGAAGAGATGAAAGACTAGGAAATGAAGAAGAATGGAGGGAAGAAATCCTCAAAGGAAAACTCCTCAAGAGTACCCAAGTTAGGAAAAAATTATCATGAAAAGTATATTTGGACAAGCAATGAAAGGCTAACATGGGAAAAGCCACAAAAGCGCAATGTAAAAGCATGAAAAAATGCAGTCCAAAGATGGTAGACATGTCAAGAGACTTCATAGCATCGTATTTTACTCTTTTTATTAAATCAAAACCAAGGGGGAAAAAAGATAGCGAAAGGCTAGAATTTATGGAGGAAAATAAATATGAAGGCTAAATATGAAAGGAATGAAAGCAAGATCATCTTAACATAGCTCACAAGATAGTCAATTGTTTGCGTATAGTTCAACTTTGTCAAGATCAAAGAGAGAAGATGAAATGGATGAAAAATGTAGAAGAACTACGCATGATGCCTGATTGCCAGGTTTTCATCATGGTACTTATCTAAGGTGCCACAAGGGAGTGGTTTTCACCATAGGACAAATTTACTTCTCTTTACTTTTGCTACCAAGGTGCTTGTTTCCAGGTTTCCACCAAGGCACATTTTTAATTTTTGAATTTTTTTTTCTTTTAAATTTTTCTATTTTTTAAAATCTTTTTTTATTTTTTTGGAAGAAGACAAGCTTTTTAGATAATGCTCCTTGAAAGGATAAACCATAATATGCCAAGGATTCAGAATGATATGCTCAAAGATGCTGATAGAGAAAGGAAGATGGAAGAGAAAAATGGAGGATAAGATTTTATGTAAAGCGAGAGAGGTTGGAAGATAGGAGGAATAGGAAAATGAGGAAAACTGATAGAAGGTAGAAGGATAATGAATGGAAGGATTGTGAAAGGGTAGATGGAAAGGAAGATAAGATTAACGTCAAAACACACCTTGAAGGGTGGCGAGAGGATAGAGGAAACATGAGCGAAGGAATACAAGAAGGAATATGGCGAATGTTTAATAGAGGTTGTGGTTCAGGCACATGGAATGAAATAATATTTTTGGAAGAAGATGAGGAGGAAGCCTTTGGAAGTTTGAATGTCAACTTCACTTTTTGTTCAATATTAGACTCTTTTAAGAGAGACTTTGGAATCCATATAGCCGTAGGATTTTTATTTCTTTTTGATGATTTAGAGAGAATATCTTCAATGATGGATTTTGGAACTCATACTTGTCTTGTAGTTTTCTTCTTAGATATCTCTTTTGACTTTATGTATCCATGTCGATTAGAGGGGACATGGTGATATTTTTTTGATGGATTCTTGTATTGCTTCTTTTTATTTTGAACATTCAAGTTACTTCCAAAAGACTTGGGACTTGTGGAAGGAAAAGGAGGATATGACTGATTTAGATGGGTGGGTGGATGAAAAGGATTCAAGGGTATGCATCTATGTTGATCTTGAAGAGAGATAGGAGATGAAGGGACGTAAGGACTCAAGATGGATGATGAATTAGGAGATTTAGGAGAGGAAAGTGAAGGGACATAAGGGCCCAAGATGGAAGGAAGACATGCAGCCTTTGGTATTGGTGGAGGAAGTACAAGGATGGAAGTGGAAGATGCAAAAGGATAATCAACCAATTCATTAGCATTTATATGACATCCAAGGACATCAACATCTTTAGAGTGAGCATTAGGATTTTCAATAAGATTGTGTACATCTTGAATAGGAGTAACTTCGTTGATAGAACCGCTCAAAGCTTGCAAAGACTTAGGAAGAGTAGAAAGTGGAAGCGAACATGGAGTGGTAGAACAAGAAGATGGAATACTTTGATCTTGACAAGGATCTTTGGATAGCATAAGCACATCATTTTTTTCTTGATTTTCAATAGGCTCAACATTGGAAGTAATAATAACATTTTTAATAACCTTAATGGAAGTATCATCTTTGGAAAGCACAAGTGTAGTAAGGTTATTTTGATTGTCAATAAGCTCAACGGTGTAAGTAGTAACTTGATCTTGCTTAGGAGATGGTGAAATGAATGCGGAAGAGCATAGAGGATCAAAAGAACCATGAAACAGATCAGAGATGTCATGAAAAGGATTAAATGACATGGAGGGTTCTTGATCTTGATCTTTCTTTATGTTCTTTTTCTTTATCATTTTTAGAGTCCTCTTGACATGGAGCCACTTCTAAGGACATGGAAGCATGTTGGAATTGCATGAAAGATTTCGAAATAAATGGTGAATGACTAGTTGAAGTAGGCATTATAGTGCATAAAGGCTTAGGATCGCTAGGTGTAGCATTATTGGAAGTATTTGCAGCCAAGTGAAGGTTAGCTTGAGTTTCTTTAAGAGATAGCCCTTGAAGATAACTATAGGGAATTGCATGAAAAGTATTAGGACTTTCATTGGATGAAGGATTTTTGAAAGATTTAGAAAACTCAGAATCTTTAGGAAGTGTATGGTTATTGGAGGAAGTAGGGGATGGAAGGGGACCATCACAAGACAAAGGTTCATCATTAACATAATCTTGCTTGAGAGTGTCATCTTTATTTTCAGCATGAGATTTCTTAGAGGAAAGATTCTTATAATATTTATGTTTCCAATTAGCGCAGTACATTTTATAATCCTCAGCAGTAGTAGATGGATCATAATCAAAGTATTGTTCACAAAAATCATCAAAGTTTTTTTCAAAATCAGAATCATATGGATCACCATCACAATCTATCCAATAGGATGACCCTTTAGTAAGCCTAAGCACACGATGAGGACTCTTAGGAATAGAGGTTTCATAGGTATGATCACGTTGCTCATTATGGTATGTTTTTTGAAGAGAAGTAAGACTCTTTGAAGAAGTAGAAGAAGAATGAGATCGTGAAGAAGAGAAAATTGAAGACTTAGTGTAGGAAGAGGACTTGGATAATGAGGAATTCGAATAATGTTTAGAAGAGTCATGATAAGATTTGGAAGATGAAGAATGTGAATAGTGTTTAGAAGAATTGTGATAAGATTTAGAAGATGAAGAATGTGAATAATGATGAGAAGATTTAGAAGATGAAGAATATTTGGATGAGATCATGAGTATGATTCTAGCAAAGGCGTTTGATTTAATTGATTTTTCTTTTATTTTTGTCATAAATTCATCACTCATGAGAATTTTGGAGGAACAACACTTTTCAAATACATCAATGAGCTCAAAATCATCTATTCTTAATAAAGGTTCCAAAACTAGATATTTGAGATTCATGGTTCTAGAAGAAGAATCAAGCATAGGAGCAACATAAGAGATAAAATAGAAGAAAATAGACTAGATAATAAGAGGAAAAGAATCAAGAAGAAGAAGAAGAATTTCCCATCAGAAGAACATGGGAAATGGAGAAGAAAGAAGAAGACTAAGATTCATCTTATGCAATTGATACCATAACGTTCATTGAGATGTTGAGCAACATGACGGCACCTAGGATCTGACCTAGACTGACCAAGGAAGACCAAGCTTCTAAGGAGAACTCACTACAACAGGATGAAACTCAGTTTCAATATTTCAATTAGATCTTTCAAAAGATTTCGCAATGATGATCAAGCACATAGAACAACAATCGGGGAATGCAAGCAAATAGTCTTCAAGCAATGGGCAAGGGACAGTAACCTTGCACATGAACAGAGATAGTGACTTAGTATTCCTCTCCCTATGAACTCTACTTGTGTATGTTCTTGAAAATATTTTAGCAAGCACATAGAACACAACAACACCTTAACAAGCAGTCTACAAGGATATACGTGGCTTGCTAAAAGGAGTCCTCGATATACGCAAGGTACGTGAGGCCCAAATCCATAGATGAGAAGAATTTGAAATCACATAGCTGAGGGGAAATGGTAACCCAAATCTCCTCCTTCACTTCTCAAAGGTATAAAGTTCTTTGAGGCTTAGCCAAGAGTGATATCAAACTCAATTCCCAAGAGAGGTGTCTTTTGATTCACCACCCGCTATTTATACTCCGCCAGAACACAGGGTTAAGGTTGTCCCTTGAGGTGATGAAATCCCCAAGCAAGCTATTTAAAAATAAAAAAGTAAGTAATTCACTATCAAAAGTATTGGAAAGCACTAAAGGTGGTACATTTAACCTTTCAAGTAAATGTGAGGTGAGTCCAAAAAGTGGAACATTTAACTCTTCAAGTGAGTGTGAAGTGAGTCCACAAGGTGGAACATTTAACTTCTCACACAAACTCAAAGTAAGTCCAAAAGTGGAACATTTAACTCCTCACACAAACTCAAAGAGAGTCCACACCTTAGAAAACTAATGAGATCAAGAAAGCATAAAAAAAGAGAAACTTTGTGAAACACTTAACGCTCTTTTCAAGTAGACCCCTCCCCTATGTATGAATGCTGACCTTGCATCCAAAGGGTGGAAATGAGGGGCGATTAAAAATAAGCGAGTCCAACACCCAATTCAGCTAACAAGATCAATCAAAAGTACTCTAAAGTTTCTTATCAATACTACTCACAAATGCAAAAGGGTTTGAACCATGAAATATTTAACTTTCCAAGTAAACATGAAGTGAGTCCACAAAGTGGTACATTTAACTTTTTATGTAAACAAAGAATGAATCCATGCCCTCAATCACTCAATGAGATATTTGATATTGGAACCAAGAATTACTTAAGGTTTAAACACAAACATTCACTTACACAAACTTGTATGAAAACAAATCTATGTTCATTCATTTCCCATTAAGAGCATCAATTGAAATGTGTTCTATGAAAGCATGTAAACACTCAAGCCAAACACATGAGAGGTTCATTCTTATTTCCAAAATCCAAATTTTGTAGAGATGTAACAAAATACCTCAAGTCCAATGCAACGTTCTTAGTAGATTTTACTTTTTTTTGTTTGTTTTAAGCATTTTTCATTAAAGCAAGCCATGAACCTTCAAATGAACAAGACAAGAAAACAAGCAAACAAGATATGCAATGTATATTCAACTTATGAAAACCTTAAGGTCAGATCTGAAATCAATTGTTAGGAGCAATGATAACCAATAAATAATCCAAATGATAACTCATATCATGCATTGAACAATGAAAAATAAGTGCATACCCATCACAAAATTTTATTTTTTTTGCATTTGACCTAGTCAACAAGATCTGATTTTTTTATATGATTTCGGTAAAAAAAAACAAGAAATGCAAAACAAAGACCCTTACTAAAAAATAAAGAGCTTTCCAAAAATGTAAAAATTTTAGAAAAATTTCTTCATTTATGCCCTAGAGACCCATTTTACCAAAACATACCAATTTTTGTAAATAAATTATTTGAGCTATGATATTGCATCCAAATTCAAATCACAAAGAATGGACCCCCAGTGAAATTAGAAGATCTTTCTAAAACCATAAAAATTTATGAAAAATATGCTAATTTTGCCTCGAAAATTAATTTTTTATGAAAAATCAAGAAAAAATTATAAAAAATTGAAAATACCTCAAAAAATTCTAAATTTTTTATTGGAGCTTCTCTGATATGTCGCCAACTTGCAAAAATATTTTCATACCAAAACACCAAGCTATTTGGGAGATATGATCAAATCTTTCAAATCTAAAGTTTTCCATCTCCAAACAAATCTGCACAATGGTTAGCTCCAAAAATAATCAAAACCAACATGTAAGAGGTGGGTTGCCCCATGGTGGGTGCCAAAAAATGTGTGCTAAAATATTGTCACACTTCTATGAATCATTGCATGCAAGAAAACTCAAGAATGAGCCCTTACAAATCAATCCATAGCTCTCTATGCATGGAGTTGCAAGATTATAAATTTGCTCTTAGTTAGAGCTATGAAGCATATGACCTTGCTAGTCAACCACACAATGAGAGATTCCAAATCAAAGACAAGGGCAACAATGCCAATATCACCAATGAAATCCAAATGAATGCAATGCAATGCAAAATTAATCTAAGATGAGCATGCAAGTATGTAAATTAGGCTATGAAAATGGAAATGAAAGAGTTACAAACCCTTTAATTAAACTATGTGAGATTAATCTAAAACATGAAAGGAAATGATACCATGATGATTCAACTATGATGCAAGCTAGGATGTGATGTAGATGCAAGATGAATGTCAATGATGCTCCAAATCTTCAAAACTTGATGCAAGAATGTCTCCTAAAGCTTCAAGATGACTTAGAAAACCTGTAGCATAACAATAGCATAAAATTTAAATGTATCCAAAATGAAGAAGAGAGCTCTTCTTTTATAGAGAATGAGAATCAATGGACGATCGAGATTAAGAGATAAAAGACTTAATCAATGATGAAGAAAAATAGAAGCTTGATCCTTGTGCACAAATATCCTCCAATAGGAAAATAGGAGTTGACTTTAGTGTCTATATGAGACAAAAAATACTTTTTCTCTTTTTATTAAATAAGAATAATGCTTTATTTGTGCAACTTAGGATAAGAGGAAAAGTGAGGATTTTTTATTTAAATAAAAGGGGAGGAAATTCTTTTTAATTAAATAAAGACTTAGGATAAAGTGATTTTATTATTTAATTAAAAGAGATTTTTAATTAATTAAAAAAGATGTATTGATTAATTAAAAAGGAGCATGTTCTCTTAATTAAATAAGATTTTTATTTTTTTCTCTTTTAAATTAAATAAGGCTCAAACTTTAGGAAATACTAAATTGATTATGATTTGATCAAGGAAATTGATATAATTGATATTGTTGATATTTGAAAATATTGATTCAGGGATTTGACAAATTGCTGAATGGGGGCCCAAAGTCTAGGTGACCATTTTAGGGCGCATATAACGCATACTTTATGAGAATATCTGTACTAAGGGATCAACTATCAACACTTGGATACTAGATTGAAAGTAAGGAGCTAACACTTATTGCCTTAGATGGTCTACCAAATTCTTGGGAGACATTTGTTCAAGACATTAGTTCAAGGTCTAAATTTCCAAAGTTTGACCGGCCAAGATCAGACTACCTTCAAGAGGAATTGAGACAGACAAAGAAATCATTCAATCAGAAGAACGTAGATGAAGATCTCCATGTCTTGAATGCAAATTCTCACAAGAAAGGAAATAAGAAGCACTTCAAGAAGAGGAAAAGATACCACGAGAAGGGTTCATCTAAGAAAGATGTTTCACAAATCCAATATTTCAGATGCGATCAGTATAGGCACTATGTAGTCATATGTCCTAATAGAACAAAGCAACAAGCATCACATGCCAAAGTAGGAAAGTCTAAGACAAAGCATGAATCCGAGAAATATGTATTCTACTCTGCACTTTCGAACCAAGTATCAAATAAATCCAACACTTGGGTTATAGATAGTGGCTCATCAAGACACATCACTGGGTTTAGGGAACTCTTAGACTCCATGGTAGAAGAAACTGATGAGGAAGTGAAAATTGGAGATGACTCTACACGGCCAGTCAGAGGTGTTGGAACATATACCATCAAATTGAAGTCTAGTATCTCTATTCAACTCACTGGAGTATTGTTTGTACTAGGTATCAAGAGGAACTTGGTTTCCATATCTGCACTTGAAGACAATGGATATAGGGTTACCTTCATGGATAGTAAAGTGTTGGCATGGCCAAAGAACTCTACTATTAAGAAGACTCAAACCATAGGTTATAGACAAGGATATCTATATAAATTATGTACTGAGCCAAATCTTGCCCTAATTCATGAAATTGTAGACTCTAACGAAATATGGCATAGGAGATTAGGACACCTCCATTTCTGTGCCCTATCTTCTATTGAAAAACAAGTCACAGGCTTACCCAAACTCAAACAATATAATTTAGGGGCATGTAAAGGGTGCGCCTTAGGGAAAACCACAAAAAGGTCTTTCCAAAGTATTTCTAGTAAAACAAATGGTGTATTACAATTAGTCCACTTAGATTTATGTGGACCCATGTCTTTACCTTCTTTAGGGGGTTTCCTATATTATTTAATTTTTGTTGACGACTTTTCTAGAAAGACCTGGATCTATTTTCTCAAATGTAAAGAATCTAATGAGATCCTTAGAAGGTTTAAGGAATTCAAATCCCTTGCAGAAAACTCTTTTGGGAAGAAAGTTAAAACATTAAGGATAGATAATGGGAGAGAATACACATTAGATATTTTTAAAGAACTTTGTAAAAATGTTGGGATTAAGAGAGAGTTCACTGTACCCTACAACCCTCAAGAAAATGGGGTTGCTGAAAGGAAAATTAGAACCATTGTAGAAGCTTCTAGGGAAATGTTACTAGTCCAAAACATAGAAACATCACTTTGGGCATAAGCCTCTAGCATTGTTGTCTACATATAGAACATATGTCCTCACTCCCATATTGATGACAAAACTCCTGAAGAAGCTTTCACTGGTGTAAAACTAGACTTCAGTCAGTTGAGGATATTTGGCTATCTTTTCTACATTCATGTGTCCAAAGAGAAAAGAACTAAGCTAGAACCTTATGGGAGAAAAGGTATTTTTGTAGGCTATAGTGAAACCTCAAAAGCTTATAGAATATATGTACCTGGTCAAAGACAGATTGAACTAAGCAGAGATGTAATTTTTGAGGAAGACATAGCTTTTAAAAGAGCTATAAATTCTATTGAGTCAGAAATTCAAACTTCCCCCATAGACCTAGAAGAGGATCCTGCCCTTGATATTTAGAGGGAGTACCCTGAGGAAGATAGAAACAAAGCAAAAATCACATAAGCTTATAGAATATATGTGCCTGGTCATAGATAGATTGAACTAAGGAAATATGTGATTTTTGAGGAAGACATAGCTTTTAAAAGAGCTAGAAATTCTATTGAGTCAGAAATTCAAACTTCCCCCATAGACCTAGAAGAGGATCCTGCCCCCGAGATTCAGAGGGAGTACCCTGAGGAAGATAGAAACGAAGAAAAAATCACATCATTGGAAAATCCTAAGAAGGTACCACTCTGAGTTGCTAAGACAATAAAGGAAGCAAAGACTTATGTAGCTCTGTCAAGGACTTTTAGAGAGATTGAAAGGCCTAAGAGATTCTCTATTTATGTAGCTTTGATGAGTGAATTCATCAAATCATAACTTCCTAATGTTACAGAAGCTCTCTAGCACCAAGTATGGAAGGATGCCATGACAGAGGAGTATCAATCCATCTTGAAAAATGATGTGTGGGAGATAGTACCTAGGCCAAAAGAGAAATCTATTTCTTCCAAGTGGCTATTCAAAATCAAGCATGTTGCAAATGGTAGTATAGAAAAAAATAATACAAGATTTGTAGCCAGAGGTTTTTCACAAAAGGAGGGAATTGATTATGAAGAAACTTTTGCACCAGTTTCTCGCTATACCTCAGTCAAAGAAGTCCTAGCCATTGTAGCATCCAAAGGATGGAAAGTCCATCAAATGGATGGAAAAATTGCATTCTTAAATGAGACTATTGAAGAAGAGGTCTACTTAGAGAAACCTAAAAGATTCTAGATCCACAATGCAGAGTCACATGTGTGTAAATTGAAAAAAAGTCCTATATGGACTTAAGTAGGCTCCCAAAGCCTGGTATGAAAGAATTGATAGTTACATCATGGGATTAGGTTTCTTGAAAAATGATGTAGACCCAAATTTCTGCTTCAAGAAAATCAAAGGTGATATGTTAATATTGATATTATATGTTGATGATCTATTGATTACAGGAGAGGATCACCTTATTGATAAGTGTAAAAAGGATCTAGCCTCAGAGTTTGACATGAAGGACTTAGGTCTATTACACTACTTCCTTGGATTAGAAGTCTGACACAAATTAGATGACATTATTCTAAATCAAGGGAAGTACACCCTTTATATATTGAAGAGATTTGGAATGATGAATTATAGATCTATGTCATCTCCCATGGAAACAAATCTTCATAAATTGAAGGAAGCAGCAATATATTCTCAGTTAGCAAATCCAACTCTCTACAAACAAATGATTTGATCTTTGATGTACTTGGTCAACACCAGACTGGATATCTGTTATGCAGTGAATGCTTTGAGTTGTGTGAGCCCAAGGAGATACATCTTGTTGCTGTGAAGCATATAATGGGGTACCTTCAAGGTACTCTTAATTATGGTCTCAAATATGGAAAGGTTGATTTAGATCTTCATCGATTCAAAAATTCAGATTGGGCTGGAAGCGTGACCGATCGGGAAGGCACCTCAAGATGTTGCTTCAGTTTAGGATCGACTATGATATCGTGGATAAGTAGAAAACAATCTTTAGTGGCTTAGAGTTCTATAGAAGCCAAATACATTGGAACTTCTATGGCTCTAACAGAAGTAGAATGGCTCATAAAATTGCTTGTGGGATTATTTGGTGAGCCTCTGAAACCTACTATTATCCACTGTGATAATCAGAGTTGCATTAAGCTTTTATTGAATCCATTATTTCATGATAGATCTAAGCATATCGAAATTCCTTATCACTATGTAAGAGACATGGTAGAAAAGAATGTAATCTAGTTGGAGTATAATAGTATAGGAGATCAGACAATAAACATACCAAACCTCTCTCCAGAGTGAAATTTGAACACTGCAAAAAGAGTCTTGGTATGATTGAAATGTAAGTATTATATGTATCTATACTAATATATAAGATGTTTAATGTGTAAACTTCTTTTTTCATATGTGTGACTCTATGACTTTATGGCCCCCACCTCCTATGTACATTTCTAAAAGGTGATGATCTTTCAGATAATAAACACTTGTATTTGACACTATAAGGTGAAGATCTTATAATGTTTAGTAGATTGATATCATGTGACTTGATATCATTATATTTCATGGATTTTCCATGATTTGTTATGGTAGACATTATGTGACTTAATGTCAGTGCACATACCATAACTAGGATATATAAGGAGAATATAATATTCTTGCGTACATTATATCCTTTGATATCATGAGATAGGTGATATCTCATATCATGACATTAGGTGCTATACCTTATCACGAGATAGGTGATACTTCATATCATGAGATTAGGTGATATATCTTATCACGAGTTAGGTGATATAGATTTCATCATGAGTTATGTGATGTACTCTATCACGAGTCATGTGATAGCTATTATCTCAAGTCTGGTAATGATTGTCTTCTTACTCATACTCTTTATCTTCCCTAGCTAGGAGGAAGTGTTGAATCTTGTAGCATTGATCAGATAAAGAATTGATTATGAGATCAGTCTCATTGTCTATTAATTATTTACATTGATCAACCTTGATCATTATAAGTATGAAGACCATATTATTTGCATAGATCAACCTTGATCATATATGAGTTTTAAAATCACATTAATATAAGTATCAATCAGCCTTAATCAATTGAGCATTTAATATCACCCTAGATAATAAATAAATCGATATCCTTATCAGTGTATTTTCCATGCAAACTGAAGTTTGTTGGCATTAAGTGATGGTAATCAATAAACCTGCTACCGATACAAGTATTGTCATTGATTGGCAAAAGAGGATAGAGATTTTTCGTCTCTCTAAAGTCTAAATATCTAAGGAGATCTATATGAAAAGAGGTTGGTTTGGCAACCAGTGACACTATGCAAGAAAGAAAAGACTTTAATAAAAAACAACCGGTCACTATGGAAAATCTTAGCAACTGGGTAATGTATACAGTCAAGGAAAGGAGGATTCAACCATCAATCGAGGACTAGGATACAACCAGTGTCATCAACACAACTGAGGATAATGTGCAACTGGTAAGCAAAGGAAGGAACTGTGACAGGTTACTGCTCCTACCTATTCACAGCATAAGGATCTCTACCGATCAAGAAAAGACTTCGGTATGATATGATGAACCAAGGAAGTCATAGTCAACTATCTGTTTCAACCAACTCTTTGACTGGGATTTACTGCACTAAATCTAGAAGACTTTGAGTTAACATAGTGATCGGTTTGAGGCGCATTGGAAGGTTTTGAAGCTGAAATCTATGACTTTAAAACAAGGAGTTATCTCTTGTGAAGGAAAGGTGCTTGACACACATCTATCATTTTCTTCATAAAGCAGATAAAACAAGACCATGCATCAGATGTTTCCTCAGTAAACTTGTTGGGTGGATATTTTGCAACTGATAGTTTTGGGCAAAAATCCAGATATTTTGCAACTGATAGTTTTGGGCAAAAATCCAGTTACAAAATAGTGATACCAAATACAACATATGAGACAATGTCTCTCGTAGCTTAAAGGGAATTGATTATGAAGAAACTTTTGCACCAGTTTCTCGCTATACCTCAGTCAGAGAAGTCCTAGCCATTGTAGCATCCAAAGGATGGAAAGTCCATCAAATGGATGGAAAAATTGCATTCTTAAATGAGACTATTGAAGAAGAGGTCTACTTAGAAAAACCTAAAAGATTCTAGATCCACAATGCAGAGTCACATGTGTGTAAATTGAAAAAAAGTCCTATATGGACTTAAGCAGGCTCCCAAAGCCTGGTATGAAAGAATTGACAGTTACATCATGGGATTAGGTTTCTTGAAAAATGATGTAGACCCAAATTTCTGCTTCAAGAAAATCAAAGGTGATATGTTAATATTGATATTATATGTTGATGATCTATTGATTACAGGAGAGGATCACCTTATTGATAAGTGTAAAAAGGATCTAGCCTCAGAGTTTGACTTAGGACTTAGGTCACAACTTCTAGTTTTGTATTACCACAATCGCTCCCAGTCACAGCTTCAGCTCTGATTATTTCTAATTTTCAAATTGCTCTTAACAAAACACAAGAATCACATAAATATAAAGACAGTAAAACCAAATTTCAGTCACAACTTCCGATTTGATTCACCACAATTGCACTCAGTCACAGCTTTAGCTCCAATTGTTTCTTTCTATTTATTTTTCTCCAAAATAGTACTACACAATCACAGTTATGCTTGCACAAGTTTGGTAGAGCTCTCTTGCATAAAATAAAGATGATATTTACAATGAGGGCTCATTCCTTTTATAGGGAAAGGAATGAGAAAAATGAGGAAAAAGTGGGAGCAACTCAACCACTTTGACCCAGTCTAACTAGGTGAGAAGAATTATTGGATTACATGTCATAAGGACATGTGATCGAATTTACATGTAATTGCATTGCATGCAATTCATCTTCTCCAATATACAAAGCACGAAAACCACAACATAAAGATGAAGAAATGAGAATTAATCCTTGAAATTATCAAGGAAAGCTTTATATTTGGAAATACAATTATGAATAAAAAGAAGATCTGAAATATTCAAGATCTCTGAAATGGCTTCGATCCTGATCGCACCTGCACCAACTGATTTCAAAACCTTGCAATTATCATCAAGAGAATCCCTCAAGTTTATTGCCACAAATTTATATGCAGCAAATTTGTTCATTGTTTGGGCTCCAAATTCTTCAGAATTGAAATCAGCATTAACCCTGTCAATATATCTTGTGGTCATGTCTTCTTCAGTAAAGAGGTTATCATCATGGATAAGGACTTCCCATCCTAATTGCCTGAGATTGCTGATGATGTCCACTTCTATTGCTTGATAGCTCTCTAGATCCCCTTGTAGCTTTTCCAAAAGCTCTTCCATTCCCTGGACTTTGTCGAGCCTTTGCAAGAAATTGATTGTGTCAACATACCCAATTTCTGTATCTCAAATTTGATCAAGAGTTGATGAAATAAGTGAGGCTATTTTATGAGCTAGCTCTTTGTCATATTTTTCCTTTGACTTTTGATGGCGCTGACATATCCTGTGCTGCAACATGGAAATTTCAAAGGGTAGATACATCATCTAAGGAGATTAGATCCATGAAAGGGTTAGGCTTTGGTTTACAATTATAGATCTATGAAAAACAAGGTATTCAGAGTATTGATTAGATACTCATAAACCACACATGTTGGCTGGAAATGAAAATAATGGCACATGTATATGGAAAAATATGAGTGGAAACGAACTTATGAAGATGTATTGCATGTGGGGCTTTATTTGTGTGGCCAAGAATGCAAGTTGGAAAGACACGAGAATATGTAAACTGTAATTTTGGTATTAAAAGAGTGACCTTTTTACCAAAAAATGGACTCTTGAAGGATGATTAGATGTAATGGAAAAAGACATGTTTTTACATGTAATAGATTTAGGAAATGTAATTACATGTATTGTAAAGTGAAGGACAAATTAGCATGGATGGATGCACTTGCATTCTTGAGGAAATGACTTCATCTTTCTTCAACAACAAACAACAAACAAGCAAGCAAACAAGAAAGAAAAACACAAAAACCTACCTCTTGCTATTGACCCAAACATGTTAAAAAACTTGAAACCAAACTCCACATGAAATTTCATTTTTGAGTGCAAGATGATTTTATGCATTGAAAAATGAAGGATTTTGACTTATTTAAACACAAAAATGCATAATACATGGGCTGCATTTGAATAAATGGAATCAAATGAGCTATAAAATGCAACATTGTAGGAGAAATAATATAAAAACCAAAACAAAAACCAATACATATACTTACTTGGAAGCCAATGAGAGAAAAATGGAAGGAAGAGAAGTTGAAATGTCTTTGCCTTCTCCAAAAATGGATTCTAGAGATGTATTTGCATCCAACAATTCAAAGATCTTTGACCATTTCCAAGATTCAAGCTTGCTGGGCATTTTTACATGTATTTGGAAACAAAACGGGTTCTAAAGATGCAAATGCATGGATTCTTTTGCATTGAAAAACTTAGAAATGCAGCCTCAAGCAAAAACGCATCCTTTAGATGCATTTGCATTCAAAGCTTTGAAGTATTTTGAGCAAGAATGAATACTTCCAGCCAAAATGCACCCTCTAGATGCAAATACATATGTTATTTATGAATGTTTTTGCATTGAATGAACCCAGCAAGCAAAAACGCAGCCTATACATGCAAAAATGGGTTCTCTACATGTCTTTACATGCTACGTTTTTGGTTGTAATGATATTACAATGTAAAAACGGGTTCTCTACATGTCTTTACATGCTACGTTTTTGGTTGTAATGATATTACAAGGCAAAAATGGGTTCTCTACATGTCTTTACATGAGTTATTTCTCACGTGTTTCAACAAAGAAGATCATTATTAGTCAAAACACACTCTCTTAGTGCAAACACATATGTTATTTTTGAATGACAGACATGTAAAGAGCAACTCCCAGCAAAAACGCACTCTTAGAGTGCAATGACATGTATTATTTTTGAATGTAAAAGCAACCAAAAACCATTCCCAGCCAAAAATGGGTTTAAAACATGCAATAACATATCACTTTTTTGATGAGGAATGATGGCCTAGGTCAAAACGCACGCTTAGAGTGCATATGCATGTCACGTTTTTGACTTGCATTGGGCTTGAGAGACAAAAATAGGTTATTTAGAAGTCTTTACATGTTTTATTTTTCAAAGCATTTTCAAGGATGAGTCTTTTACATGTAAAGTGGACTCTTGGGAGGCCATTACATGTATTCAAAACTTGCATTTACATGTAATAAAACAAAGCTCACTCTAGAGATGCATATACATGTTTAATTATTTGATTTTTAAAACACTTAAAAGCATTCTAAGAGTAAAAACACACTCTCTAGAGGCATTTACATGTAGAGTAAAATATGTTGAAGTCATTTACATGTAAAGTGGAGTCTCTAGATGTAAATGCATATTTTATTTTTCAAACCTTATATGCAAAGTGGAGTCTCTAGGTGCATTTGCATAAAAAATAAGAATTTGATATCATGTTGTTGCTATACACACTTAAGTGATTTATTTAAGCACATGTCTATATAATATGTTAAGTGAAATATTATTTTAAGGGTCCAAAATAACTAGTAACACAAAATATAAAGCATATAATGTGCAAATGTTATTTTATAAAGTAATATTTAACCTATATGTTATTTAAAACATAAAGTAAAACTCAACATTTAAATAGAATGATAAAGTAATATAGTCACTTAAGTGAAAAATTGAAAAGCAGCTCAATGTAAAAACATATCATAAAGTGCACTTTAATCACTTAAGTTAAAAATTTAAGTGATGAAGTAAATAAAAAACATAACATAAAGTGATTAAGTGTTATATTTTTCAAAAAGTGCAACTCAACTATAGAAAATAACTTCTATTTTTTGAATATGCAGTTGAGCTTGGAGAGTCCACTTTTTGGGTAGTTAAATGACCATATCTTTTGATTGAAAGGTCTAATTAACTTTTATGATAGATCGAATCAAAGGGAAAACCGAAAGCAAGAGATTGGACGAAACAAAAAGACCAAAATCAATTAAAAACACACTTGAAAACACAACAAAGGACACCGAAGGATTCAAATATCAAGTATAAGAAGACAAACTGAAAAAAATGAAAAAGACTTGATGTAAACCTTCAACATAAAGATTTACTAATCGAATTGAGATCAATTGATTGATCATTACTGGCTAATCGAATAGTGAAACAAACATAGAGAAACATGAAACTGAGTTTAAAAGTTTTGTACTGTTACCTACATTTTGTGTTGACAAAATGCAGGACAACAGTTGGCTCTGTCTGGGGAATGTTACTCGTTTGTTCTTGGAAACATCGAGTGACATAGAATCCATTTATCTAAGTGCCTTTATACACTCCATTGGGTAATAGAGTCAGGCGACTTCTAAAAAGCTAAAAACTAAAGAAAAATCTACGACCCACAAGAAAACTTATGGACAAAGGGTACTTATCTGACAATAACTAGAAGTAATGTTTTAGATATTGCCCACTGTGTGGCAATGGCATTGGTGTTCCATCTCGATATGCAAGCTAGAAACTATTTTCGCCTGCAAGTTGATGAATTGTGAAAGGACCTCACCACAAAGAGTCAAACTTGCCATGCAATCCTTTCCCTTCTCGCCTTTTATCTGAGAGCAGAACAAGATTGCCAATTTGGAATTCTCTATATTTGGCTTTCTTATCAAAGAGGATCTTAACTTGCTGCTGGTGAGCACCGAGTCGATCCATGTAATGTCCCCATTTTTTAGTCTCTTGGGATTAGCTTGGTTTGGTGACCCTCGCAAGCTAATCAAGTGATCAGAGGGGGTCAATTGGCGGAGCCAGTGATGGGATTCCATTTTGGAGGTTCAGGTCATCAGGTCTACTCTTCGTTCAGGTCAGTTTGGTCAAATTACTATTTTTAGTAAGTGGTATTTTGGGTATGGCCAGGTTTAGCAAGGCGTCTGTACGGGGTGTCAGTTGTGTCTGGATCGAGTTTCAGTGGATCTCCAATTTGAGAAACTTACTATTTTTAGTAAGTCTATTTTTTACAGTTGGCTATTTCTGGCAGGGTAGTTGGAGTTTGAGGTTCTGATGTCAGAAATGAGTTTGTTGCAGCTAGTGGGTTTCAGTGGCTTCTTATTTTGAGTTATTGTTATTAAATTAAGTTATTTTAATTTAATAACTTTACGACTTTATAACTTTAATGTTAAAAAGTGATATTGTAAGGAAGAAGCTTCTTTATTGAATAATGTAAAGTTGAAGCTTTTTCAAAAAGCTATACATACAATTCGAAAAAGCACTTTTCATTACCTTATGTCATTTGATAAAATTGCTTTGTGAGAGATTTCAACTTTTCTTGGAAAAGCGAGGGTTTTGAGCTTGGTCTTCAGCATTGGAGAGAGTTTAGCAACAATTCTTGAGCTTGGTCTTCTTCCAGGAGAGAGCTCATTTAGTTCTTGAATGCCAGATTTTTTAGTTCTTCATATGCTATTGATTATTGATTTTTATGAAATTGGAGTGCAGCACAAAATATTGGTGAAGTGAGGGTTTGAAGAAGAATCTCAGAGAAACATTCATTTCTCTTGAGAAATGCACTATGAGTTGGTTCTTATGCCAGCGAACTGTGCATGATTGCTTTTGATCTGTATCTTGCAACCTGTGATTGAAATCTAGGCCGTACGGATATCAACAGGGCCGTACGGATTTTTATTCTCAGTCGTACGCACACCTTGTTGTGTGTTGACTGAGTTCTACCCCCTAAACGTAGAGGAGTCTTATGTATGCTCAGAGGATTGGACACCAAAGATGGTGCCTATAAACAACAACCACAAATGATAAAGGGGCCTGTGTGAATTATCAAGCTGGAAGTTGTACGTTTTGCAGCTAGCGTCTAAATCAGGTGCCAATTGAATGTGATTTGATATATACAATAACAATAAATTGAAAGTGTAAATGTCTTTCTTGAAATGGAATCAATTAAAATAAATTATATTAATGCTATTGGTTGATGTTGAATTTCGAAGTTTAGCGAAATATTATTTTAAAAGGGGAATTCAAGAATACAAATAATCAGATTTCTTTAGAAAATCAATGTTGCAATATTAAGAGCTACAAAGGATCTTTACAATCCACCACGTCTTTTCTTTGTTCCTCCAATTGCAAAAGAAACATAATCCGCTTATCCACTGAGTTTGAATAAGTTTCATCTTCGATGGCTCGCATCAACTTGAGAGTGGGAAGCTCTAAATTTATTGGAATCTTAGCATTGATTCCATATAGCAACTGAAATGGGGACATTCCAATTGCTCATTTTGGAGTAATCCTATCAGCCCATAAAGCATCGGACAATGCTTTGTGCCATGCTCTCTAATTTGTTTCCACCAACTTCTTTATGATAGTCACCAAATTCTTGTTGCTGGATTCGGCTTGACCATTACCTTGTGGATAATAATCTAAAGCATGAGCTAGAGTAATCCCATGAGTGTAATAGAATTTAGTAACCTCCTTGGATGAGAAAGCGGTTGCATTATCTGCAATAATCTTGTTGGGAACACCAAAATGAGAGATGATGTTCTGTTTCAAGAAGTCACAAATCACTTATGATGAGGAATTCTTTATAGGGATTGCTTCTATCCACTTGGTGAAATAATCTATCACTGCTAAGATATATGAATGACCCTTGCTAGAGGATGGGTTGATAGTACCAATAAAATTAATTCCCCACTGCTAAAATGGTTCTTCAATTACTATCGGCTTTAAAGGTAGAGCAACAAGCTTTTAAAAGCCTTCCTACAAACTGCTGACACAGTTCACATTTCTTCACCCACTGATAAGCATCCTGAAAAAGAGTGGGCCAATAGTATTGAGCTCTCCAAATTTTGTGTAATAATAGGGGTTGAGAAATGTCATCCACATGCTTGGTTGTGGAAAGAATCCAGAATTCATACTTGTTGGCTCTTGTCAACACATCAGATGAAAGTCCCATCCATTCCATGCTTGTAAAGATCATTTTCCCACAAGATGTAACTGTGAGCTTTGAGCTTGAGAGTCCTCCACTCCTTATGAGTTAAATGAGAAGGGCATTTTCCATAACTCAAGTAATGAGCCATATTAGAGAACCAATTATCTATAGTGCTGACAAAAAGAATAGTAGGAAGAGATTGGGAATTCTCAGTCTCTAATTGTAATGGTACATTCTCAACCATAAGCTGACAAAGAACCTTACCTCAGACCAATCTGGTAGGTCTAAACTCCATGTCATATTCTTGGATTTTAGCAATCTAGTTGCCTCTCTTGGTACCAAAATCTTGCTGTGTCAGAATAGTCTTGATAGTAGTATCTGGAACCAAAGCTATAACATGAGAATTCAGAATGTAGAACCTGAAATGCTTTACTGCTTTAACCACAACATAAGCATGCTTCTCCATCTGAGTATATTTCAATTCATGAGCTTTCAAAGGACAACTCATAAATGAAATGGGTGATTCAATTTCTTCATCATTTTTTTGCATTAGGATGGCAGAGAGAGTATGCTTTGAAGCATAACTATACATGATGAAACTTTTTGTGTAATCAAGACAAACAAGCACTGGCGCGTGTGATATAACATCCTTGATTTTTGCAAATGCTGTCTTTCCTTCTTGATTCCAGTGGAAAGCATCCTTTCCTTTCATCATATGAACAATATGACAAGTCTTTTTAGCAAAGTCTGGCACAAATCTTCTTAAGAAATTCACCTTTCCGAAGAAAGAATGAACTGCAGTCTTATTTGATGGCAAAGCTAAATTTTGAATAGATTGCACCCTTTCTAGATCAATTTTGATCCCTTCCTTGGACACAATATGTCTCAGCAATTTACCTTCCATTAGGCCAAAGATTGATTTTTTGGTGTTAAGAGATACACCATGTTGTCTGCATCTTTCCAGGACTTGTCTGAGATGACTGAAATGATCTTGACGTGCTTTGGAGAAAACAATCAAATCATCCAGATAGACAATGATGCATTTGTTAATTAACCCTTTAAAAGAAAAATCCATTGCTCGCTGAAAAGTTGCTCCTGCATTAATCAGACCAAAAGGCATCCAACGATATGCAAAAGTACCCCATGGGGTAGTGAAAGCTATCTTATACTAATCGTCCTCTCAAAATTCAATTTGGTTGTAACCAAAAAAACCATCAAGCATAGATAACATTTCTGAACCAGTGACAACTTGCAACACTTGATCCATAACAGGTAATGGATAATTATCTTTGAGAGATAATTGATTCAAATTACGAAAATCCACACATATGTGGATTTCACCATTCTTCTTTCTTACAAGAACTATATTTGCTACCCATGATGAATGATGAATATGAAAAAAATACTTGCATCCAGCATCTTCTGTATCTTAGCAAAAATGGTTCCTGAGATCTTTGGATTATAATGCCTCTGCTTTCGACAAAAAAAAATTAAGCTAAACTTTAGAGGAATATCATGCTGAATTTTCTTGGGACGGAAAGACTTCAGATCTTTGTAGGAATAAGTCAGAACATCCTTGTGCTCATGAAGCAATGTTATGAACTCTTCCTTATCTTCATCAGAGCACCAGTTACCAATGTTAACTAGCTTTGGATCTTCTTCAATCCCAATGTTGTATTTCTCAAAATGTCCTGTAGAAGAACTAGCTCTTGTGTTTTGTTGTTCTTTAACATATCTATCATGCTGATCGAACAAATTTTCTAGAGAAACAAGACCCTTAGGAATCCTATTCCCCTTTAGCTGAATAATGTCCTGACAAGTATCGTGATCTTTTTCTGAAACAACATCTCCTGGTGGGTTATTACTACCTTCAAAATATTGATCATCAAAATTGTCCTTGGATTCAAGGAAATTTATAGTTTGATCATCATCATTAAATACTTGCTAGTGTTCATAGTTGTTTGGGATACTTGGCCGGTAAACCAATTGTACCTCATATCTACTATTCTCAAAATTAATGTGAGGGATGAGCAGAGTAGCTGACACCGCAAGCGAATCAACTCTGTCATTTAGCTCTTTGGGAATGACTGAAATATTGAAAGCATAAAAAATATTGATATAGTCCCAAACTAAGTCTCGATAATGCCTAAGATGGTCATTCCTGGCTTGGTACTGACCTTTAACTTGACAAACCACTAGCTGAGTATCTCCCTTGACATGTAGATTACTGATTCCATTTGCTTGAGCTATTTCCAATCCTAATAGTAGGGCTTCATATTCAGTCGTGTTATTATTATTGGAAAATTGTAGCTTGAAAGAGTAAGGAAAGATCTTTCCTTCGGGTTAAATTATGACAACTCCTGCACCAGAACCCATAGAAGCACAACTTCCATCAAATTCCATGATCCAAACTTCATTAGAACTGATAGAACTTGCTTCAAAAGAATCCATGAGAATAATCTCAAGAGAATCTGTAGAGTCATTATCAGAGACAACATTTTTTTCAACATCCATAGGAGATTGATCAGGGACAACCACCACCTCTTGAACCTCATCACCATCCGCAAATCTATCAGAATCTAAGAGCAAAGATGAACTCTCTGAATCTATCCAATCTTTAACAAACTTTGATACTTCATTAGCATGTAGGTAGTAATTACCCATTCCACCTGACTCAAAGAGAATTTGAGCATTGAGGATTATTGGATTTGACCACCACACACTTTGTTTCTCTTTAAGGATGCAACTTTTGCATCGCACCTTTGACATGTATACGTGCTTCAGTCATATCCATATTGAGTTCACCACCCAAATCTTTACAAAAATTGTGACCAAGCAACATACCATAAGAAGTAGGTACATCAGCAACCAAGATAGTCATTTTGATCTTTTTATTCAGGAAGGATGCAAAGGCAAATTGAGCATCTTTGATTTGTCTTTTCCATGATACTTTCTTATTCTCCATGGAATAGCAATTACCGAAGGATTTTGTCAAGGTTAATCCCAAAGCGTCTACCACTTTAGCCAGCATAACATTATCAGATGCACCAGAATCTATGACACAATTGCTCAATTCGTATCCATTGATTAACAAGGAAAGGTAGAAAGGTTCAATCTTTCCTGGGACCGAGGATGGTATAGTGACTAGATTGTTGGGCATGGCTTTAGGCTCTGAGGCAATAGTATGAGTCGGAGTGGGTTGCGATTCTTTGACAAACTTTGTGAGTCTATCCAGTTGATCTGGATAGGCCTGTAAATATTCTACCTCAGACATTTGGATTTTAGTTTTCCTAGCATGATCTATGATATCAAAAGCTTGGAAAGAACTTGCTAAGGAAACATTTTTAGACTGAGGTTTAGTATTTGCATTAGGCATATTGGACTTTGAAATACTTGATGAAGAATGAGGAGGATTTGCACTTACTTGGTTCTTTGTCGGTTCATTAGGTAAGGTAGGCAATGGTACACTTCTCTTTGCAATAGTGACAGGCATATGAGGAGCATCCAACTTCTTTCCCGCCTCTTCTTTTTTGTTGAGCCAGCTTGGTCTATGAACGTGTCATGACCGCATATGCTTGTGCAAAATCCATTTCAGGATCTTCATCATGGTATTGAATGTACTTGATATTAGAGTCGCCAGCTGCTTGATTATCTTCATTATTTTGAGCAACATTATCCTGGAAAGGATAACCCTCTTGAGTATCACCAACGAGATCAACTTCATAGTAACTAGTGGTAGAGTTATTTGGTGGTGCTTCAAGTGCAAGCCTCTCCAAGGGAAGATGAAGCTTATTCTGATTCTTGGCTGCATAGTTATTTGCAGCATTAGGATATGGCCTCCTTGGTATTTCCTTGTATGGAGCAGGAAATGATCCTTGTGAGACTTGCTTCTTTAGGGCAAGAAGCTCATTTGCTAATTTTTGAACCAATGAATGAGTAGAACTCGATGAAGAAGATTCCATGTAGGAATTATTCTTGAACCGGTTCGCATCTTTCTGAATCTTGCCTGCAAGTATCAAGTCATCTTCAATCTCTGTTGCTAGACTTTGTGCTTGAGTTAGAGTTGCAGGAACAACCCTTCTCAGCAAGAAACTAACTTCTGGAAGCTCAGTGTTGATGAAGAAACACTTGAGATTCTCAGTAGTGGGTTGTGAATTAGTTGGAATATGATTTGCCAACTTATTGAATTTAGCCATAAATTCTTACATGCCCTCTTGTGCATCCTTCTTCATTTGAGTGAGCCAAGCAAGAAAAGCATGCTCATCTTCTGCAGGCTTCAAACATTCTTCAAACTTGGTTTTCAAGGAGTCCCAATCGGTGATTGACCCTGTAGCCAAATTGTAGAACCAGTGTGCAGTGATACCTTGCAGTGTTTCAATAAAAAGTGTTACAGAAACATCCTGATATTCAACACCAAACACTCCACATGCAATGTAAAATGCTTTGGTATGTTCATCAAGGTGTTGCTTCCCATCTGCATAGAATTTGGGAAATTCTTACGGGAACCTTGGGGTAATGCATGCAAAGGTGTAGCAAGGTTCAAAGGACCAAAAGTGGTTCCCCATTGACGAACAACCATATTCACAATAGTTGGTATATAGGTAGCAGGAATAAGTTTAGTAGTGGGAATTAATGGTTTCTAGAAAAATTGAGAATTCTCACTAGGAATAGATATCTTCTTCCGGGAAGGAGGAAAACTAGTAGTTCGGGAAAGAGAAGGGATTTTGGTAAGCAAATCAAAACGAGCTTGTTGGGCACAACTTGATCCAGTAAAACTTGATGAATTTTCAGCCTTCTTTTTCCGAGCATAAACTTGTGCAAAGCTCTCCAATGTAATAACCTATAGAATTCAAACACAAATTAAAAGGGTATAAAACTTCAAACAAAAGCATGAGGCTTCTGAATGCGTTCATTCCCCAATAGAGTCACCAAAAATTGTTGGGTGGATATTTTGCAACCGACAGTTGTGGGAAAAAATCTAGTTACAAAATAGTGATACCAAACACAACATATGAGACAATGTCTCTCCTACCTTAAAGGGAAGATCCCCCCTTCTCACCATTCTTTGGATCAAAGTCAAGGTAAGCAAGAAGTTAAGAGATTAGCAAATAGGGTGTTACAAATATTCATTCTTCTTATCTTTCAAGAAGGAATTTACTTACCCGAAGAACAAGTAATGGGCAAAGCTTTAATCTCTAAACTATAGTTCTAGCTAAAAGCTGGAAATAGTGATACTGATAAACCAACACCAACTCACAGGCTGATTGAAAAGCATACCGGCTTGGCTCTAAGACCTATTTATCTATTCTATAAGAAATACTTCTACCATTGGGACACATAGACTTCCAGAAGTAGAGATTTTCTAACTATTCTAACAAAGTATGAAAATAAGATGGTAATATAACCTACAGTCTCAGCTTCTAGTTTTATATTACCACAATCGCTCCTACTCACAACTTCGGCTCTGATTGTTTCTAATTTTCAAATTGCTCTTAACAAAACACAAGAATCACATAAATATAAAGACAGTAAAACCAAATTGCAGTCACAACTTCCAATTTGATTCACCACAATTGCACTCAGTCACAACTTTAGCTCCAATTATTTTTGTCTATTTATTTTTCTCCAAAATAGTACTACACAATCACATTTATGCTTGCACAAGTTTGGTAGAGCTCTCTTGCATAAAATAAGGATGATATTTACAATGAGAGCTCATTCCTTTTATAGGGAAAGGAATGAGAAAAATGAGGAAAAAGTGGGAGCAACTCAACCACTTTGACCCAGTCTAACTAGGTGAGAAGAATTATTGGATTACATGTCATAAGGACATGTAATCAAATTTACATGTAATTGCATTGCATGCAATTCATCTTCTCCAATATACAAAGCATGAAAACCACAACATAAAGATGAAGAAATGAGAATTAATCCTTGAAATTATCAAGGAAAGCCTTATATTTGGCAATACAATTATGAATAAGAGGAAGATCTGAAATATTCAAGATCTCTGAAATGGCTTCGATCCTAATTGCACCCGTACCAGCTGATTTCACAACCTTGCAATTATCATCAAGAGAATCCCTCAAGTGTTTTGCCACAAATTTATATGCAGCAAATTTGTTCATTGTTTGGGCTCCAAATTTTTCAGAATCGAAATCAGCATTAACCCTGTCAATATATCCTGTGGTCATGTCTTCTTCAGTAAAGAGGTTATCATCTTGGGTAAGGACTTCACATCCTAATTGCCTGAGATTGTTGATGATGTCCACTTCTACTGCTTGACAGCTCTCTAGATCCCCTTGTAGCATTGCCAAAAGCTCTTCCATTCCATGGACTTTGTCAAGCCTTTGCAAGAAATTGATCATGTCAACATACCCAATCTCTGTATCTCAAATTTGATCAAGAGTTCATAAAATAAGTGAGGCTGTAGTATGAGCCAGCTCTTTGTCATATTTTTCACTTGACTTTTGATGGTGCTGACATATCTTGTGCTGCAACATGGAAATTTCAAAAGGTAGATACATCATCTGAGGAGATTAGATCCATGAAAGGGTTAGGCTTTTGTTTGCAATGATAGATCTATGAAGAACAAGGTATTCAGAGTATTGATTAGATACTCATAGAACACACATGTTGGCTAGAAATGAAAATAATGGCACATGTATATGGACAAATAGGAGTGGAAATAGACTTATGAAGATGTATTACATGTGGGGCTTTATTTGTGTGGCCAAGAATGCAAGTTGGAAAGACATGAGAATATGTAAATGGTAATTTTGGTATTAAAAGAGTGACCTTTTTACCAAAAAATAGACTCTTGAAGGATGATTACATGTAATGGAAAAAGACATGTTTTCACATGTAATGGATAATGGATTTAGAAAATGCAATTACATCTATTGGAAAATGAAGGATAAATTAGCATGGATGGATGCACTTGCATTCTTGAGGAAATGACATCATCTTTCTTCAAAAACAAACAAGCACGCAAACAAGAAAGAAAAACACAAAAGCATACCTCTTTGTATTGACCCAAACATGTTAAAAAACTTGAAACACAACTCCACATGCAATTTCATTTTTGAGTGCAAGCTGATTTTATGCATTGAAAAATGAAGGATTTTGACTTATTTAAACACAAAAATGCATAATACATGGGCTGCATTTGAATAAGTGGAAACAAATGAGCTATAAAATGCAACATTGTAGGAGATATAATAGAAAAATAAAAACAAAAACCAATACACATACTTACTTGGAAGCCAATGAGAGAAAAATGGAAGAAAGAGAAGTTGAAATGTCTTTGCCTTCTCCAAAAACGGATTCTAGAGATGTATTTGCATCCAACAACTCAGAGATCTTTGACCATTTTCAAGATTCAAACTTGCTGGACGTTTTTACATGTATTTGGACACAAAATGGGTTCTAGAGATGCAAATGCATGGATTCTTTTGTATGGAAAATTTTAGAAATGCAGCCTCAAGCAAAAATGCATCCTCTAGATGCATTTGCATTCAAAGTTTTGAAGTATTTTGAGCCATAATGAATATTTCCAGCCAAAATGCACCCTCTAGATTCAAATACATATGTTATTTATGAGTGCTTTTGCATTGAATGAACTCAGCAAGCAAAAACGTAGCCTATACATGCAACTACATATCACATTTTTGATGAGGAATGATAACCTAAGTCCAAAAACAGGTTCAAGACATGTCTTAACATGCTACGTTTTTGGTTGTAATGATATTACAAGGCAAAAATGGGTTCTCTACATGTCTTGACATGAGTTATTTCTCATATGTTTCAACAAAGAGGATCATTCTCAGTCAAAACACACTCTCTAAGTGCAAACACATGTTATTTTTGAATGAAAGACATGTAAAGAGAAACTCCCAGCAAAAATGCACTCTTAGAGTGCAATGACATGTATTATTTTTGAATGTAAAAGAAACCAAAAACCATTCCTAGCCAAAAACTAGTTTAAAAGATACAATAACCTATCATGTTTTTGATGAGGAATGATGGCCTAGGTCAAAACACACTCTAAGAGTGCACATGCATGTCACGTTTTTTACTTGCATTGAGCTTGAAAGACAAAAATGGGTTCTTTAGATGTCTTTACATGTTTTATTTTTCAAAGCATTTGCAAAATGAGTCTTTTACATGTAAAGTGGACTCTTGGGAGGCCATTACATGTATTCAAAACTTGCATTTACATGTAATAAAACAAAGCTCACTCTAGAGATGCATATACATGTTTTATTATTTGACTTTTAAAACATTTGAAAGCATTCTAAGAGTAAAAACACACTCTCTAGAGGCATTTGCATGTAGAGTAAAATATGTTGAAGTCATTTACATGTAAAGTGGAGTCTCTAGATGTAAATGCATATTTTATTTTTCAAAACTTATATGCAAAGTGGAGTCTCTAGATGCATTTGTATAAAAAGTAGGAATTTGATATCATGTTTTTGCTATACACACTTAAGTGATTTATTGAAGCACATGTCTATTTAATGTGTTAAGTGAATTATTATTTTAAGGGTCCAAAATAACTATTAATACAAAATATAAAGCATATAATGTGCAAATGTTATTTTATAAAGTAATCTTTAACCTATATGTTATTTAAAACATAAAGTAAAACTCAATATTTAAATAGAATGATAAAGTAATATAGTCACTTAAGTGAAAAATTAAAAAGCAACTCAATGTAAAAACATATCATAAAGTGCACTTTAATCATTTATGTTAAAAATCGAAGTGATAAAGTAAATAAAAAACATAACATAAAGTGATTAAGTGTTATATTTTTCAAAAAGTGCAACTCAACTAGAGAAAATAACTTCTATTTTTTAAATATGCAGTTGAGCTTGGAGAGTCCACTTTTGGGAAACTTAAACGACGATATCTTTTGATTGAATGGTTCGATTAACCTCTACGATAGATTGAATCGAAGGGAAAACCGAAAGCAAGAGATTGGACGAAACAAAAAGACCAAAATCAATTAAAAACACACTCGAAAACACACCAAAGGATGCTGAAGTATTCAAAAATCAAGTATAAGAAGTTAAACTGAAAAAAATGAAAAAGACTTGAGGAAAACCTTCATCATAAATATTTACGAATCAAATTGAGATCAATTGATCGATCATTATTGGCTAATCAAATAGTGAAACAAACATAGAGAAGCATGAAACTGAGTTTAAAAGTTTCGTACTATTATCTACATTTTTTGGTGACAAAATGTAGAACAACAGAACTAATACTCTTCTGAGTGATGTATCTGAAAGGGATATGAAGTTAGGTTATGCATGAGAGGTCTAATTAGGGTAAGAACTCTAAATATTCTTTTGCCTGTTGATAATATGAGTTGCCTTCATTCTGCCAAGATAAATAGTGAACCTGTACGCTGAAGAAGCTAGGGTGAAAAGAAGTGAGAAGAAGAAAGAGAAAGAAGAGAGTGAAAAGAAGCACAATAGTAAATGAGAACACACCTATGCCAAATGGTGATGCTTCTCAGTTGAGCACAAACAGAGATCTTATCAGGCTATGCAAAGCCATTCATAGAAGGTCAATCTTTCTATTATTTTCTAGCAATTACAATAGTTAAATCTCAGTATTTGGGTGGACTTTAACAGGTCTCTTGTATCAAATCCCTTAACCGGGTGACATCTTTCAAGTTGTTCTAAGTCCTCTAACCAGGCAGGCACTAACCGGTCTTATTGTAACAAATTTCTTAACCGGGTCGCATCTAATAGTGCATTGTAATCTTTTAATCGGGAAGGCTCCTAACAGGGTGTACTCCAGAAGAGTAGAGAATTTGTGAGGTCTCCTTACACTGTGGTTTTCACGCTAATTGGGTTTCCACGTAATAAATCTGGTGTCACTGTGTGATTGTTTACATGATGTTATTGTATGCTTGAATCTGTTTGGCTTACAGTTATAAGTATACTTCACCAGATATAAAGGAGAAAAGTTTTAGAGGTGCTGATTCACCCCTCCCCTCTCAACACCGGTTGGGACTGTCAATTGGTATCAGAGCCAAGTTTATTTTCTTTATCGCTTAACCACATAAAGAAAAAGTGAAGATGATGAGAAAGGAAGTACCAAAGTTTTCAAAGGAAAACTTTACTTTATGGTGTAGCAGAATGAAGCTATACATGAAGACCACTAGAGATCAATACTAGACCCATGTTACCATTGATTACAATGAACTCACTGGCACCCTGACACCTAATGAATTGAAGATCAAAAATGAGCACACAGCTGCTATGGATATGATAGCTAGCACACTACTTGATCATGTCTATGGTGAGATTGAGCATCTATATTTTGCTCAAAAGATGTGGGCTAAGCTACAACTGGTATATGGAGGGGACCCAAATGTTCAAAGAGCCAAAGGTGAAAGCCTCAGAGGAAAGTACGATGACATGAGGATGAATGAGGGAGAAGACATTGAACAATACAACAACCAAATCAAAGAAGTGATCAACTCCATCAAAAGTGCTGGAGGAAAGCTTAGTGATGAGGAGGTGGTTAGTAAAATATCAAGAACACTCAGACCTCAATACACCATCAAGATCTGTGCCATTCAAGAGCTCAAATTGGTCACCAAAGATCAAGTCACCCTAGACTCCCTAATCCGTAAGTTGACTGCATTTGAATTAAGTAATTTTGATAATAGCTTATCCATTCAAGAAACAACTTTTAAGTCTTCTGTCAACATCTCTTCCACCAAAAAGGGAAGAGAAATCGGTAACTGCTCTACTGGTAAGATTAGTAATCTTGTTGGGAATCTGCTCTCAGAAGAGATGGAGCAAGATGAGTTTGAAGCACTCATCGCTAGGAGATTCCCCAGAGGGAAAGGGAAGTACATAGGAAAGCTTCCTTTGAAATGCTTCTCTTGCAACAAGATATGACATATTGTTGCAAGATGTTCGGATAATGATTACAAAGATAAGAGCAACCGGTTCAAGAGTAAAGCAAAGAATGAATGCTATCTAGCAGAGAAAGGAGTCACAGGCAATGAATCTGAAGACTCTGAGGATCCAAAAATTGCATTTGTTGCAATAAAAGAGGAGAGTCCAATGGTAAGTGAAATGTCACTTATATCAAGATCTCATTAGCATGATGATTGGATCATTGATAGCGATTGCACTCACCACCTGATCGGTGATAACAACAAATTTATCAGCTTGAAGCTCAATGACAGCGGACCAGTAACCTTTGGAAACAATGCTCCCTGTGCCATCAAAGATAAAGGTTCTATTTTACTCTACAACAACACTGTCTATGAAGATGTGTACTCAGTTGAAGGACTCAAGTACAATTTAATGAGTGTTGCACAATTGAACAACAAAGGATTCATGTTGGAATTTGGACAAGGTTCCTGTATAGTGAAAAATAAGTCTGGAACTCATGTTGCAACCGGTAGACAGAGCAAAGGTAATTTGTTCTACCTAGACTCAATGGAAGGAGCTTGTCTCATAGCTTCAGTCAAAGGAGAATCAAGCAAAATCTATCTTATATCCAAAGAAGCCAATACCTGGTTATGGCACAAGATACTCTGCCACATAAACTTTGATAGTATTGTCAAGGTGAGCAAAAAGAAATCGGTTAGACTCCTTGAGATTACAAAACCCATTAGAGGTGTTTGTAAAGATTGTCAATTAGGAAAACTGATAGGAACAAGTTTCAATAGTAAATCCTTCTCTGCTAAAAATGTTCTAGATCTTGTGCACACAGATTTGTAGGGACCGATGAAGACAAAGAGCTACTACGGAGACTGGTACTTCATGCTCTTTGTAGATGACTTTTCTAGAATGATGTGGACTCTCTTTCTTAGAGAGAAATTATAGGCATTTCACATGTTTAAAATCTACAAGCCTAGAGTGGAGAAGGAGACCAAAAAAATCTTGAAATGTATGAGATCAGACAAAGGAGGAGAATACACTTCTTAAGAATTCACTCACTACTGTGAGGAACATGGAATAAAGCGAAAACTATCTACACTAAGGACTCCTCAACAAAATGGAGTTGCATAAAGAAGAAACAGGACGTTGATCGACTGTGCAAGAACCCTGTTGATTCAGAAGGATCTTCCCCATCACTTTTGGAGAGAAGCCATTAGCATTTTTGTCTACACACTGAACCGAGTTCAAGTCAAAAAAAGAACTGGTAAGACCCCTTATGAACTATGGTTCAATCACACTCTCAGTGTAGGTTACTTCAAAATCTTTGGTAGTAAATGTTACATCAAAAGAGATATGCACTTTGGGAAGTTTGATCCCAAGAGAAATGAAGGAACATTTTTGGGTTACTCTACCAAAAGAAAAGTGTACTGGTGTCTGAACAAGAGAACAGGTAAAATAATTGAAAGCATTAATGAAAAAGTTGATGAATCTTTAGAACAAATTAAGAAGACCAGTCATAATGATTATGGCAGTCTGGGAGGTCAAAATGAAGGAAATGTTTTTGAGTTCAATGAAGCAACAACTGAAGATGAAAGAGAACAACATATGAACAAACATTTGGAGTGGGAGACTGCACCTGAAGCTGATAGGCCTACACATGATGGTGAACAAGAAGCTATTCAAAACCATGATGAAGAAATTGTTCAACCGAAAGAACCTAACCAGGAACAATGACCGGTTCTCCCAAGGTATGTCACATATCACTCCACTGACAATATAATTGTTGACAAACATGAAAATGTCTTGATCAGGAAAAAGGCCAAAGAGAATATCTGCTTGTTTTTCTGTATAGAGGCCAAATCCACCAGGGATGCTCTAGGAGATGAAAATTGGGTCGAGGCCATGGAGGAAGAAACTGAGCAAATTGAGAAGAATGACACATGGGTGCTTGTGCCAAGACCACAGGACAAGAATGTCATTGGGACAAAGTGGGTCTACAAGAACAAGCTGAATGAAGGAGGGAAAGTCATAAGAAATAAAGTAAGATTGGTGTGCAAAGGGTATGCTTAGGAAGCTGGACTGGATAATGGAGAAACCTTTGCACTGGTGGCCAAATTGGAAGGAGTAAGAATTATTCTTTCCTATGCTTCTCACAAGAAATTTAAAGTATACCAGATGGATGTCAAGTCTGCATTCCTGAATGAAACATTGGAGGAGGAAGTCTACATTGAACAACCAAAAGGCTTCACATTTGTACAAAAAGGTAGTATGGTCTGTAAGCTGAAAAAGGCTCTTTATGGGCCTAAGCAAGCTCCAAGGGCTTGGTATGAGAGGTTTCATTCATACCTTCTGACCATAGGATTCACAAGAACGAGGGACAACAACAACATGTATCTCAAGACCGAAAAAGATGGAAATCTGATTGCTGAGATCTTTGTGGATGACATCATCTGTGGAGGAGATGACAGGATGAGAAAAGCCTTTGCTAAAGAAATGAGGAAAATTTTTTAGATGTCTATGATAGGTGCCATAAAATTCTTCATTGGACTATAGGTCCATCAGCTAAAAGAAGGCATTTTCATCTCTCAGTCCAAATATATAAAAGAAATTCTTAAGACTTTTGGACTTGAAGAATCCAAACCGGTTGGTACACTGATGATAACTTATCTCAAGTTATCAAAGGAAGATGATGCAAAAGAAGTGAATGAAACATTGTATCGGTCTATTGTAGGTAAATTACAATATGCAGTACATAGTAGACCAGACATTGCACATGTTGTTGGCATAGTTGCAAGATTCTCTGCAAACCCCAAAGAGACACATCTGATAGATGTGAAGAGAATTTTCAGATACCTAAAGGGTATTGAGGAGCATGGCTTGTGGTTTCCTCACATGGGAGGATTCCACGTAAAAGTTTACACTGATGCAAACTGGCCTAGAAACATTGATGACAGAAAGAGAACAAGTGGTGGTGCATTCTTTCTTGGTGGGATAATTGTTTCTTGGACAAGTAAGAAAAAAAATTGCAATTCACAATCTACTGCAGAGGCTGAATATGTTACTGCTGCAATCAATTGCACACAGGTAATCTGGATCAAATAACTTCTGGAAGGAATCAAAGAACATATACCTGAACTGATAGCTATTTACTACGATAGCACCAGTGCAATAAACATATCCAAAAACCCTGTCATGCACTCCAAGACAAAGCACATTGCCATCAAGTGTCATTACTTAAGGTAGTTGGTACAAGACAAAGAGGTAAGACTAGAATATGTTCCCACAAAAGAACAGATTGCAGATATCTTCACAAAGCCACTACCAAAGAGTACCTTTGAGTATCTCAGAGGTTTCCTAATCATCAGTAAACTTAAAAAGGTGATCATCAGTTCATTATGCTTCAACAAGGGGTTTCACCCCATCTTTCATGGACTGATGAAAAGGACTGCTACTTGTAGGGGGAGCAAATTAAAAAAAAGAAGTCTTTCTAATTAGCCTTTGACATTATTGTCAAAAAGGGGGAGAGTTTGGCAATAAACCGGGTAGATGATCGACAGTGGTAGTAGTAGCGATACAAAGATACAAGCACAGAAAACTGGTGATATGATTGCCCATTAAGGTTTTTCCATCAATGCCAAAGGGGGAAATTGTTGGCATTAAGCGATGGTAACCGGTAAGCCTGCTATCGGTACAAGTATTGTCATTGACTAGGAAAAGAGGATAGAGATTTGTCATCTCTCTAAAGTCTAAATATCTAAGGAGATTTGTATGAAAAGAGGCTGGTTTGGCAACCAGTGACACTATGCAAGAAAGAAAAGACTGTAATCAAAAGTAATCGATCACAACCGGTCACTATGGAAAGTTTCAGCAATCAGGTAATGTATATAGTCAAGGAAAGGAGGATTCAACCATCAACTAAGGACTAGGATACAACCGGTGTCATCAACACAACCAAGGATAATGTGCAACCAGTAAGAAAAGGAAGGAACTGTGACAGGTTAAATCTCTTACCTATTCACAACATAAGGATCTCTACCGATCAAGAAAAGACTTCGATATGATACGATGAAAGAAGGAAGTCATATTCAACTATTTGTTTCAACCAACTCTTTGATCAGGATTTAATGCACTAAATTCAGAAGACTTTGAGTTAACATGGTGATCGGTTTGAGGCACGTTGGAAGCTTTTAAAGCCAAAATCTGTGGCTTTAAAATAAGGAGTTATCTCTTGTGAAGGAAAGGTGCTTGACACACATCTATCATTTTCTTCATAAAGAAGATAAAGCAAGAGCATGCATCAAATATTTCCTCAGTGAACTAATACTCTACTGAGTGATGTATTCGAAAGGGATCTAAAGTTAGGTCATGCGTGAGAGGTGTAATTAGGGAAAGAACTCTATATATTCTTCTGCCTGTTGAGAATATGAGTTGCCTTCATTCTACCAAGAAAAAGAGTGAACTTGTATGCTGAAGAAGCTAGGGTGAAAAGAAGTGAGAAGAAGAGAGAGAATGAAGAGAGTGCAAAGAAGCACAACAACAAAGGAGAACACACCTGCACCGACCGGTGATGCTTCTCAATTGAGCACAAACAAAGATCTTATCAGGCTATGCAAAGCCATTTGTAAAAGGTCAATCTTTCTATTGTTTTCTAGCAATTACAATAGTTAAATCTCAGTATTTGGGTGGACTTTAATAGGTCCCTTGTATCAAATCCCTTAACCGAGTGACATCTTTCAAGGTGTTCTAAGTCCTCTAACCAGGTAGGCACTAACTGGCCTTATTGTAACAAATTCCTTAACCGGGTCGCATCTAATAGTGCATTGTAATCCTTTAACCGAGAAGACTCCTAACAGGGCATACTCCAGAAGAGTACATAATTTGTGAGGTCTCCTCACACCGTGGTTTTCACCCTAATTGGGTTTCCATGTTATAAATCTGGCATCACTGTGTGATTGTTTGCGTGATGTTATTTGATGCTTGAATCTGTTTGGTTTACAATTAGTAGTATACTTCACCATATGTAAAGGAGAAAAGTTTTAGAGGTGTTAATTCATCCCTCCCCTCTCAGTACTGGTTGGGACTGTCAAAGTTGACCGACTAAGCATTAACAATTAGTTAAGCATGCTAATTTGAATCAGTGCCTCTAAACATATGTTTATGAATAATCAAAAGAGGAGGCATGTCTTGAACGAACATGCCTCCACTTCATGTAGACATGTCCTCTCAAGGCATGCCCCCCGATATCCTATATATGCAGACTTGATAAGGAAACAAAGAGATATTGTAATCGAACATACTCAGCCTTCTTCGGACCTGCAAAACACTATTTCATTAGTAACATATAAACATATATATATTCTGAAATATATACATACTATCACCTATAAAATTTGAATAGAAGTACAATATGCATTTATAGATGCAAATAAGGAATAGCTTCTTTTGAAGAGGTGGGGATGGGTCTCTTGGAAGGTATCACTTCAGCCTAACACGTATAAGTGGGAGGTGGATTCCTCTCATTTATCAAGTCATTAATTACCTCTTATATTTAATCCAGTTGGATTTTCTCATACGATCCATTGCCTTCTCAGGAATTAATAGGTTGCAAGCACATAAGCTCATATCATACACAACACTTGTGATTGTAGGAAAGAATGCATATATATTAGACACATCATCCCAATTGTTGCAAGATTATAACTTACTGTCTGAGACATCAACTGTATCATTGTTATGTTATATTGATATATCAGACATTGCTAGTATTGAAGGATCACATTTGAGACATTAATACTATTGTTGTAAGCAATATATCAGTCATCATTGCATATAATCAAAAGATCATACCAGAAATAACAATTGGATCACCATAGGCGATATTGTCTTACCAGTCGCTGCATACAATTAAGGAATCATATTAGAAACAACAATCTGATTGCATTGGAAATAAAGATCAACTTGCATAGTCATTATCATTATATCAAATAATAAAGTGATCAATATCTCAAACACACGCACACACATATTAATAATATCATTTTCTATATAATTAGTTGTATTATTATCACATTCTTAAGGCATAATCTATAGTAGTAATTAAAGACTCAAAAGAAAGAAGTCTCTTGTGATTTAGATTAGAAGGTAATTGTCCCAATTTCCTAACTTAGTCAAAAGGGGACAATACAATAGGTATTAGAGCTACTAAACCTACTAGCCAATGGGGGAACATCTTTCAGATAAATAAAGATAAGAAAATAATTGAGGAACTAGTTTCAAGTTTGATCGAGCAAGAAGCTTCAAGAGTATGGACACATGAATCAATTCATGGATGGTCAAAGGAGCATTCAAGAAGAATTGCATTGATTGTTTTGATTACGTAAAAATAGGTTTTGAAAGGACCCGAAACCTTTTACAATGAGAAAATAGACAAGACATTTAAGCTCCAATAGTTCAAGTTCATCAACACCAAAAAAAAGCAACAAAAACAAGTCCTTAAACACAAAGACTAGCCAAAAGACAAAGGACAACAAAAAAAGAAAAGCAAGACAGCAAGCTGCTGTCTAAACACATTTCATTAGTTTTGTAGCCTAGTCCACAAGAATCTGCATGTTTGCAGCAGACAACTTCAACTCTTCCACGTCATTCTTGTTGCCATCTTCCACCATTCTGGACTTGGATCTTCAGCTTCAAAATTGCATTTATTGTTGAGAAAGCTAACACTAGTGTATAATAATGGCAACAAAGGAGGTAATAGAAATCGACTCCTACAATGAGCTCAAAGTTAGTACCATCAACATCTAAAATTGAACATCAAAGCAATAAACCCAAATCTGAGGATCCATATGAGCAATTTAGACTAGATTGGTTAAAAGGAGGTCTTCAACAAGATATTTCTTTAGAGGACTACATTAATCTATTGATGAAGTACCAACCTAAGTAGCAAAGAAGTCATTTCTTGGACCTAAGAAGGGAAGATGGAAAGCTTGGACACTTTAAATGACAAAAGATGAATGATTGCAATACAATGATTGCATCAAGAGTCTCACACCTCAACTCCTCACAATAAATGTTAGTGTTGATGTTGGAAGTGACTACATCAAAAGAAGAATGTGCAATTTCAAACCAAGAAACCCTAAGAAAGGTCAAAGAAAAAGATGATCATCTAGCTTCACAAAACATAGTCGATTCTTCATATGACTTCTCTATCACAAATAGAATTAATACCTGGATTCATGGAAATCACAAGGTTACACTTTACTCCATCTCCTAGATCATGTGTTGATGATAACATATCTAGTGAATTTAGAAGGTGGAATGACATTCATGATTTTGTTGATGTGAGTTTTGTGCCACTACAACAGGAAAAATTGAATACTTAGTATTCCAAATGAAATAGTAAGTCTCCAACTCTTTTTTGAATAAGGATGCTCATACGCTAAACAATGTGCATAGATTGTGTGATCAAATGAGACAACCCCAAGGTTCGTTCTATTTGTGGACTTTCACTCAGTTATAATGATGTGATATGTTGGTTATCACAAAGGGACTTACGTTGTTCAATCAATGGTTATCAACTTGACTTTAACTTCTTCTAATCAAACAACTTGCAAATGGAAAGGGTTTAAAAAGATCTACTACTCCTAGAATGCAAGAAACTATGGATGTCTTTGTGAGTCTACTAGACTTAGTTTAGCCATCGGCATCAACCAAGCTAGTGCAATCTCCTAAGGTAAATGTAAGATATCCAAACTATCACCATTCCATTAACACCATCTATCGATGCATATCAATGTGCAAACAATAATTGAAGTTAAGTTCATAAATATGCCATTCGACCATGCAGGGCATACTTACAATTAACAAGAAGTTAGTGGTTTGGTCTAAGCGAGCTCACTAAAGATGCATCCAAAATATCTTCTATTCAACTAAACACTCCTAATCAACATGAAATGTAATTCTATTCTAAGTGAGGAAATGTAGAAACAATGCAATACTCCAAAGCAACACAAGTAATCCACCATGAAGACCAACAATGAATCAACAATTACTTTGATAGCATTATGGAAACAATTTCAACAAGTCTCTTCTCCTACCCTACTCTCTAATCTTATCTCTAATGAGTTACAAATGAGAAGGCCTTAGCCTTTTATGGTCATTCAATTATGTAAGGACCATCCCGCCCAAAGAATTAAAATGACAAAAATACTAGAAACTTCATTAATAACATTATCTTGAATACAATGCTATAATTTTTTTTTGTTTACTTGATAAAGTTAATTATTGATTGCTCAGGAGATTTTCTTTTAAAAGAGTCCATCCGGGACAAATTTCCACTTAGCCAACTGGGCTCTTCTGTCCTGGGCAATAAAGAGGTCATCCAGACCCAATCTCTTTCTGTGTGGAATAGAGGATGATGTAAACGACCTAAAAGTCATTCTTCCATCCATCTAGGATGGGTTATCATAAGGACAGGAAATACCATTGCTCTAATCAGAGACTTACACTCTTCGGGACCATCCGGGTCCAAAGTAGCTTACTAGAATTTTCATAATCTGCCCAAGACTGTGCCAAGGTTATAAAACAAGATCTGCACTCTTCCTTGGATTTTGGGCTTACGGCTAGGTGCAGACCACCAAGATTAATTTTAAGTTCTATATCCCCTCTCTTCTTTCGAGCATCCGACTGGGTATAGATACCTTCCTGAGAATCATTCTTTTCTTAATTTAATAAATTTAGAAGCTTGTATATTGATTTGAATGTTAACATGAAACCATTTTAATTATGTCCAAGGTACCCGTGTAGTGGAGTTATCCTTCACCAACCAGGCTGCCTTCATACACGTATCCACAAGATCAAGGCCCTTGAATCCACTCACACTAATGTAGTATGTAGTTCTCATTTCTACTGAGTTTTGGTGTAACTGTTGCAGGGAACAAATCTTTTTGGCATTACCCATCCCAAACAGTTCTTTGCCATCATACACCCACTCAGGCGAATCAGGTAGAATCCTGAGTTATTTACTATAACATCGTCAGTACTTGATTCAAGGTTGTAGTTAAACTATGTGTAGTTTACCTATGCATAGGAGTAGTGTTATTTCTCTCTACCTTTGATAGTTTTGGGTCAGTTATATTCCTCTTCTCTAATGCTACTATAACGAGTTCTCTCTAGTTGTTGTGATCTTCTTACAGTGTTTGTTTTCTATTCCATAACAAATCATCAATTGTTAAAGAAAGTCAGAAACATCATTTATTTATTTATTTATAACAATAAACATTTATGGGATTACATGAGCAGCTAAATCATAAATGAGGTAGCCCTTTTAAAATAGTTATGCTTCAGCTAGGATATTGTTCGGTCTTTAGAAGAGGCACATAAGACTTAGCTTTTTTTCACACTTGAATGAAAAAATACAATAATTTTCTTCCATGAACTGCCAATAGCAGGGTAGATGGTTTAATCTTAGTACAATAGACATATAACATTTATAATCTATCTAAAAGTAGAGCAACCCAGGAGATTGTTATAGCAAAGAAAATAACAAGTTATTTTATCACTCAGCTGATCATATCAACAATATGTAAATAGGAAATCACACAACCATGGTATTTAGATAAACTTATCTTGCTGCTGCTACTGGTATGTAGACCAATTGGTTGCAGCCAGGACTAATAGCATAAATAACCTAGTTTTTAATTACACGATGTCTCTTATATGATGTTGCATATGCTACACCCAGAATTAGGGGTTCAACAACCCATACATGTGATTAGTCAAGGAATATATATGGAGCTGTTAAGATTGTAGTCTTGTATGGTTCCTTAATGACGTCATATATAATCAAGAAGATGTTGATAAAAGAACAAGATAAAAGGTAAAATGATTATTTTTACTTGCAGCTAATTTATATATATATTTTAAAGAAGAATCCACCAAAAGAACTATATTGGTCATGTGAAATAATAGGGTTTTCTATAAAAATCTCTTCTTAATGGAATGAACATAAATATATTTAAAAACTATTACATACCTAGTATGTTCTAAAAATTATCCTAGCTTTTACTTGTAATATAAGCAGCCCTAATTCCAAACGTAGATCTTTCCTTCACTTTTATTTTCTCAAAACAATAACTTGAAAATTTTTGAAAATGAAAATAACTCATAGGGAAACTTAATATGGTTGGACATATAGCAATTGAATACTTGATATAGAATACCAAACACTCAACCCTCTCTTGAAAAGTAAATACTCATGAAGAACATGAGAAAACTCCAAGGTTCCTTACACTTGTGGATACTAACTCAGTTATATTAATGTGATTTGCTAGTTAATCATGTGGGAAGGCTTACATTGTTCATTCAAAGATAACTTGGTGGTACTTCGCTTGCTTGACTTGTTCTTTTCTCCTTGGTCACTTTCACTTTCAACTACTCCTACCACTAACTTCTTACTGCTCTACTACTACTCCTATGAATGAAAAAATTAGCAAATGGACGGGGATCCAACCAAATGAAAGCTTTCCTGCGACGCTACCACCATTGGTGCAATGATTCAAAGGGATACTCTTAGAATTTTCACACTAACACCCATCTTCCAACCCAACTTGAAGTACAAGCAGAAAGACAAAATGCAAGTAGAATTTGGGAGAGATTGGACTAGATTACCACACAAGGCTTCCTAACAAGCTGCTAGGATGCTAGTGGCCTAGTATATAAATCCCTATCAAACATTCACTAACATCACCATAGAACTAGCCATCTACTGCTACTTTAACAACATGAAATGAAATTCTACTTTAATTGAGAGATGTAAAGAACCATGCAAATACACCAAAATGATCATGTATATCCACCATGCAAGCCACAACAATGAATAAAGAACAATTTTGATAGTATTTTGGCAACAATTCTCCAACATAATTCTCTCTTACAAATGAGAACAAATGGCCTTATAGAGAGGCTCAAAATTACAATGAGTGGCCAAGATTAAGGGGCAAAATCAAGGGCCAAGATTAAACCTTACAAATCCTAATTAGGGTTACCATATTTCAACCAATTACATGAGGGCACCAACCTTGTGGCCAATGAGAAAATTACAATAATCTATCAACCAATGAGAACATAGGACACTTGGCATGATTTGAGTGCATGCACATGAAATTGCCACCTCATCAACCTTATCTTATAAATTTATTTAATCCTTGAGATGAGGTGAAGCCTTGGATGCTTGAGCTCATCCTTAGAAACTTTCTCATCACCACTTGAACTTCCTTGTACTTGATGTCCTGACCTTGAAAGGGTGAGGTCTCTATGCACTTGGGGTAATCTTGCCTTGGCCTCAGTGGCTTGCCTGGATGTGAACCTTCTTGCAATTTGAGAGCCTTGCTCTTGGCCACCGCCTTGAAATCGAACTTGACCTCTTTCAACCTTTCGTCTCGCTTTCCTCCTTCATTATCCTTTCCTTCCTTAACCTCCTAGGTCTTCTCGAATTTGGTTTGCATGCAACCCCCTCTGCTTCAATACTCTTGGGTTCTGGGGGCACCTGCCTTGGCCATACCTCCCTCTCAAATCTAACCAAACTAGCTTGCATGAATAGCCAAGCCTTGCCTAGCCTCAAATATCTTCAAATCCCTTCCAATCTGCAATGAAACCTGCCTCCCACAACCTCGCACCTTGGCATAAGCATCTACTTCAACCATAGTGGTGTAGTGCATCTCCCCAAATTTGGATTTGGTTCGACTAGCAAAGCATCACCAATAGCCTTGCAATCAAATAGAAGAGGTAGGACCCCATGTAGAATTGCTTCTGATTTTGCACTATCCTAAGTTGCAACTCTAAATTCTCGCTAACGATCCTAGCCCAATCAAACTTTATTTTTCCATTCTCAATTCCTTCAATAAAATAATACATCCAAGGATCAAATTGTGTACCTTGAGCGGAGCCCATGACTCGGTTGAGAAGCACAATAAGGTCGCCATACTCGAATTTGGAATCTGACCTGGTAAGCCTAGACGACTTGGTAACTCCCTTCTTGCCTTCCTGCAACCAATTCTTAACTGTACCATGCTCACTGTGCCAATGTTGGTGTCACCCACTTGCTTCAATTTTGAGAAGAAGGTGGTCTTGGGCATCATGTCCTCCTTGTCTTTCTTGGTATACATTCCCCTTGGGTTCTTGCTTGCACTAGCATCTGCCATCCTAACCCTTATTTCTACCTCTTCTTTCTACAATGAGATGGGAATAAAATTATCTCTGCCCCTCCAATCCTAGGGATGGAACTACCACTTATTTCTGCCTCTTCAATTCCTATCACACTACACTTATCTCTACCTCTCCAAACCTAGGGATGGAACTACCACTTATTTCAGCCTCTTCAAAAACTTATGAGATTGACTACACTTATATCTCCCAACTTTGTTCCTAGGGGTGGGACTACCAGTTATATCTCCTTTCTCCAAATCCTATGGATGAAAACTACACTTATATCTCCCAACTTCAGGCCCTAGATGAAATGATGAAGTGGTGGATGAAAGATGCAAGCAAGAAATGGGAAAAGAACTAAGTAAGAACAAGGAAACAAATCTGCCTTACTAACCAGCCTTCACCAACAAACTTGAAGCTCCTCTTCTACACCAAACAAGCCCTTTTTCCACCAAAGAAGAAGAAGATCAAAATTTGCAATCCTCCATAAAAATTTTGCAAATCTTCCCTATGTTGGCAGCGCCCTCTTATGATTTTGCAATTATGCTCCAAACAACAGTCCCCTCTCACCACATTGGCTGCCTTCTCAAAAATTTTGCAAGTCCACCTTGGCAGCCCAACACCTTCAAATTTTTGCAAATCTGCCCAAAATTTCGCAAGTCTGCTCCTTATATTGGCATTGGTAGCCTGCCCTAAATTTCACATTGGTAGCCTCCTCTTAAACTAGCAGGCCTCTAAGACAATTCACAACTTCTGCTTGCTCATGATTTTTGCAAGTCTTCCTACCACATTGGGATTTCGCTACTTCCTCCCCTCTGATTTTCGCCAATCCTCTTCTAAACTCGCTACCTCTGCCTTTGAATTTCGCTCCTCCTCTTGATTTTCACTGCCAACACAAAAGGAGAGAAGTGAATGATGAAATGAGGTGTGGGAGAGCCCCTTTATATATCAAATTTTGCCTCCAAAAAAGTAGGGCCGACTTTCTAGGAGGAAAAAATAAATTAAAATTTCCAAGACTAACATGAATTAAATGAAAAAAATCACAAATCCCTAGGGATATATGAAAATTAATTTCAAAATTGCCCAATAATTAATGAAAAAAATCGCAAGAGGGCTGGGATAGAGCTGGGGTGTTGGAGAATGAAAAACAATTAATTTATTAGGCCCATGAAAATAAGATGGGGCTGCTAGTTGTAATTTTGGGATTTCCTCAAGAAAATTAATTTTAATGCATTTAACCACAACAACCTCACCAAAAATTGAAAATTTGCAAGCCAATCATAATTCAAACAATTTTAAATTTTTATTTATTCATTTCCCATTAAGAATTTCTAAAATCTCTCTCCTTGGCAATTTAATTTTTAATATTTTGCAATCCAAAAATCATTTAACAATTTAATTTCCATTTGGCAATTAATTTTTTTCATATTTTGCAATTTATTACTTCATTTGGCAATTTAAATTTTCATTTAATTTCCATTTTCACAACCAAAAATTTATAAGGTTTTCCTAAAAAAATCCAAATTCACAATTAAATTTTGAAAACGTTCAAGTTATTCAATTACATCAATTTTCAAAATTCATCCAAGTCCAAAATTTACAATTTTATCCAGCCAAATATTATTCTAACAATCAAAAAAAAATGTTCTCATTGAATTCCATTTGGCCTATAGACAAAATCAACCGTTTAGGAAAACCAAGTTTCCGTGCAAGGTGAAAACAAACTATACCCTCCTAGGCACCTCAAAAATATCCAAGGTGTAAAATTGTCATTTTAAAACCTTTGGATCACTCCCAAAACTTGCCAAGGCATCCAAATACTCCTGGATCTAGGAAATTTTCCAAGGCCTGCTCAAAAATTGGGGGTCCCCAAATTCTTTGGGGTGATGGTGTGAAAACCTCACAACAGTTGGCTCTCTTGCAAGAAAAACCCCAGCGTTTGCATATCTCTAAAATTGAGACTTAAACCCTATTTATTTCCAACTCCAGTTGGTTCTTCTCTCTTCTGGACATTTCCAGATTTATGAAAATTAGATTTTCTTCTATCTTTTACCCTACACAGCTATTTATGTCATTAAATTCTCCTCCTCTAGCCATGTTTTGTGCCACAACTTTGGTCTTATCATCGGCAAACACATTTCTCTCCAGCTGAAGTAACACACAATCTATGTTTTTTAATAATGATAATATTGTTAGCAATTTAAGTTGTCATTAGTGAAGTTAGCTGCAAACACCATTCCCACCAGTATAGGTACACCAGAAGATCACTCATATTACTTTATAGGTACTGGTAGACTATAACATAGAGTATGCACCAGTCTATAAAATAGAGAAGATGCATTGGTAGACCAAATAGAGTGCATTGTACCAGTCTTATATTGCATACAATGATGGAATGGGTACAAGATTGACACCGGTCAAATAACATGTCTATCCACACCGGTGAATGTGGAGTTGTTTAAGTTAAAACCAGAATATGCAGAGCATCCACCGTTTAGAACTGAAGTTAGTTTTTTAGCATGAGTTAGTTTTATTTTTACGCAGATGTTTCAAGGTAAACTCAAGATCAATACGCAAAGCTTTTTATTTTCTTGCATGATTTAAGGATGAGTTTATAACCTGGTGGTTCTACGAGTTAAGGGTTTCATTGAGATAAACTTTGTATAAATACAGGTCATAGGACGCAAGAAAAGAGAGTTGTTGATAGTTGTGGAATTTAGAGAGTAGAAGAGAGATACCTTCTGAGAGAAGTGCTACAGTCACAGAGGTGAAAGACAAAAAGGTCAACAGCTAGGTAGAACTGAGAAAGATCAACAAGTGTGATCTAATCAGATAGAGAGTGTCAAGTTAAGATCATTGCTTTTGTATTGTGAAAACATATTGAAATCCCTCTATTAGGGTGAACCCTAATAGGTTCTTTGTAAAAATCATTTTACCGGGTACCATCTTTGTTGATGTTGAAAGTCCTCTAACAAGGCATCTCTTAACAGAGTTAAGGTCTTAACCAATCTTTTACCAAATCTCTTAGTCGGGTTGCACTCTTGCAAGTTCTTTGTAAGCTCCTAACAGGGCGTCTTTATTACTGTAGCAGTGAAGTTGTGAGCTATGTCTCACCGTGGTTTTTTTCTTCTAACCGAAGGTTTCCATGTATACATGATGTGTTGATTTGATTATTTCTATTTATGCTTGTGGATGATTGTTTACATTCTGCTTATCTTACAAGAATCTTTATACAAGTTTTAAAATGCAATAGAAATAGTGTTTACTAATTCACCCCCCCTCTTAGTAACCGGTTAGGAATAACAATTGGTATCAGAGCCAAGTTCTCTAATATATAAAGCATAACCACTTGAGAAAAAGATCATGGAGGGTTACAGGTATTAGAAACAGCTTGAGGAAGCCAATGACATCATTGCCTCTCTAGAGAATAGGCTGAGAAGATCACTTGCCAAAAGAAAGGAGTTGGCTCTACAGTTGAGTGAGAGTAATGAAACTATTGATGAACTCTCTAGACAGAGTGGATTTGATGAAGCTGAGGAGGAAGTCTTTGAGCTCATGGAGAGGAACCATATCCTAACTGATCAGATCTCCAACCTAAAGAGAGAGCAAAAAGATAATTCCCTAAGGATGACTGAACTGATTGAGAAAAAGAGGAAAGATGAAGATGAAAAAAACACAACAGTCAAGTCCTTAACAGCCTCTAAGAGAGAAAAAAATCTGGCAGAGGAAGCAGTAAGAGAAAATGATCTTGTCGTTCTGCAACTTCAAGAAGACATGCAAACTGTCACTCAAGAAAACACCAACATGCAAAAGGGTTGGCATGATAGAGATGAAGCATTCAAAAAGATGGTAATAGAGTTGTATCAACTAAAAAGAATAGATGAAAGAACTTGAAAAAAGAGATGAAACCCTAAGAAGATACAAAAAGAGCTCGGTCAAGCTTGATGAGCAACTCAAAGTTCAAAGAAAACACAACGATCCCACTGGTCTTAGATTCACTGGTAAAGACACCAAAGAGATTGGTGAATCATCAGGAGTGAACACAAGCAAGAAGGAAAAGAAGAAACAAGAAGAACAAAAAGGTAAAAGGACCTTCAACAAGTGTTGCAAACACTGTGGGAAACCGGGTCATAAAACAAGCAACTATAGAAATGCACTAGTCAAGCCAACTAATAGTTACTGCAAAAAATGTTGCAAGTATGGCCACAAGACCAATGAATGCTGGTTAAGCCCCACAAGTGTGTCCAGTGGAAGAAGGGGAAGCTTCAAGGGCTATTGGTATGCATGCAACAAGTTCAGACACAAAGCTCATGAATGCATATCCAAGATAATGAGATTCAGATCCCCACCAAGACTGGTATTCCCCAAAAGAAATAAGAACCAAAGCACAACTAACTGTGCTAATTATGGTGTGCACAATCACAATGACTCTTGGTGCAGATCACCTAACAATAGAAGAGTGAATCCATGGAAGACAACTGGGATAGTCTGTTACACCTACAATGAAGTTGGACACCTAGCTAAAGACTGCAGGAACCAGTCAATAAACAAAAGGAAAGGATCAGTCAAACCGGTAGAGAAGACCTCATCTTCAAAAGAGAAGAATAACAAAGGACAAAAGATCGAGAAAGAGGTCAAGCAGATTTGGTTCAAGAAGGAATCAAAGAGCTCCGCTGAGGAGAAGATAGAGGAAAGATCATCATCAACCATGTTAGCAATATGAGTTGTCATTACTGTATTTCACAAACCTCACATAGGTAAAGGGTCATCCGTCACTCACATTACTTAGATGACACCGGTTGACTATTTTGATAGATACACCGGTAGACCAAATCAAGAACTCAGAACCAGTCTTATAAGGCATACATGGACAAATCAGGTATAAGGGTATACCAGTCTAACTGCAAGATAGATCCGGTCTGGATTTTATGGATTAGTTTGAGCTATAGTTTAAGTTAAAAGATGGATTATACGAGACATCCACCGCTTAGAAGTAGAGTTATATTTTTAACAGGAGTTAGCTTTATTCGTATGGATGTTTTTGGAAGGTAAACTCTAGATCAAAGCACATAGCTTTTTGCTGGTTGCATGATTTAATGCGGAGTTTGTAGCTTTGTGGTTCTATGAGTCAAGGGCTTCATTACGATGAACGCTCATATAAATATAGGTCATAGGATGCAAAAGAAATATGTTGTTGATAGTTGATGATTGCATAGAGCAGAGGAGAGATATCTTCTGAGGAGTGTTGTAGGCACAGAGGTGAAGAAAGAAAGAGAGATCAACAACCAGGAAAATCAGAGAAGATATCAACAGGTATGATCTAATCAGATAGTCAATGTCAAAATAAGATCATTGCTTTTATAAGGAGTTAAAGCATATTGAAATCCATCTATCAAGGTGAACCTAATCAGTTCTTTATAAAATCCCCTAACATGGTAACATCTTTGTAGATGTTCCAAGTCCTATAACTAGGCAACTCCTAACAGGGTTTAGATCTTAACAAATCTTTTGTAAAATCTCTTAACCAGGTAGCACTTCAATCAGTGCTTTTGTAAGCTCCTAACATGGCACCTTCATTTTGAAGTAGTGAAGTTGTGACCTCTGTCTCACTATGGTTTTTTCCTTCTAACCGAGGGCTTCCACGTATAAATACTTGAGTTGATCTGTGTAATTTTGTTTATGCTTATGAATGATTGTTTACATTCTGTTTTACATTCAATAATCTATTTACAAGTTTCAAATTGGCAAAGAGATAATATTTACTGATTCACCCCCCCTCTCTCAGCAATCGGTAAAGTACTAACAATTGGTACCAAAGCCAGAGGCTCTCTATACTACTAATCCTAACAACTTGAGAGAAAGATCATGGAAGTTTACCGGTATCAGAAATAGCTCTAGGAAGCCAATGACATCATTGCATCTCTAGATAATAGATTGAGGAGATCACTTACAAAGAGAAAGGAGCTAGCATTATAGTTAAATGAGAGCATTGAAACCATTGATGAACTCTCTAGGCAGAGTGGTGTTAGCAATTCAAGTTGTCATTAGTGTACATCCACAAACACTATGTACCGGTAAGGGGTCATCGGTCACTCACGACACTTAGAAGACACCGGTAGACAAGCAACATAATGTATGCACCGGTAGATAAAGAACACCAATAGACTAATCTAAGAACATACATCAGTCTCAGTGTGCATAAGTTGAAGCGGATATAAGGTTATATTGGTCTAAAACAACCTAAAGATCCGCACTGGATTTAGTGGATCGGTTTGAGTTAAAAGCAAGATTGTATGGGACATCCACCACTTAGAAGTGGAGTTAGCTTTTTAATAGGAGTTAGCTTTATTCATGCAAATGTTTTGCAAGGTAAACTCCAGATCAAAGCACATAGCTTTTTGTTGATTACATGATTTATTGCAGAGTTTGCAGCTTGGTGGTTCTATGAGTTAAGGGTTTCATTACGATGAACTCTCATATAAATATAGGTCATAGGACACAAAGAATGTTGTTGATTTTGGGTGATTGCATGAAGAAAAGGAGAGACATCTTCTAAGAAAAGAGCTATAGACACAAAGGTAGAAAAGATCAATAGCCAGGCAACCAGAGAAGAGGTATGATCTAATCAGACATTCAGTGTCATAACAGATCATCAATTCTATTAGTAGTGAAAGCATATTCAAATCCCTTTATTAGGGTGGACCTAATCAGTTCATTGTAAAAATCCCCTAACATGGTAACATCTTGTTGATGTTCAAAGTCCTATAACCAGGCAACTCCTAACAGGGTTTATATCTTAACCGATCTCTTGTAAAATCCCTCAACTAGGTAGCACCTTAACCAGTTCTTTGTAAGCTCCTAATAGGGTGCCTTCATTCTGAAGTAGTGAAGTTGTGAGCTCTGTCTCACCATGGTTTTTTCCCTTCTAATTGAGGGTTTCCACGTATAAATACTTTTATTGATCTATGTGCTTCTGTTTATGCTCATGTATGACTATTATATTCTATTTATGAGTTAAGGTTAAGAAGTTCAGAATTAAAAGTATAACACCGAGTATTTACTGATTCACCCCCCCTCTCAGTAATCAGTAAGCATTAACAATTGGTATCAGAGCCAAGTTCTCTCTAATTCAAAGCCTAACAGCTAGAGACAAAGATCATGGAGGTTTACCAGTATCAAAAACATATAGAGGAAGCCAATGACATCATCACCTCTCTAGAAAACATATTGAGGAGATCACTTGAAAAAAGAAAGGAACTAGTGCTGCAACTGAATGAGAGCAATGAAACCATCGATGAACTCTCTGGGTAGAGTGGATCTGATGAAGTTGAGGAGGCAGTATTTGAACTCATGGAAAAGAATCAGATCCTGACCGATGAGATCTCTAATCTCAAAAGAGAACAAGAAGACAATGCCCTAAGGATGACTGAACTAAGCAAGAAAAAGAGAAAAGCTGAAGATAAAAGAAATTCAGCAGTCAAGTCTTTGTCAGCCTCTGAGAAAGCAAGGGATCGGGTAGTGGAGGCCGTAGGGGCAAATGAACTTATCATTCTACAACTTCAAGAAGACATGTAGAGTGTCACCCAAGAAAATGCCCACATGCAGAAAGGCTGGCATGACAAGAATGAAGCATGCAATAGATTATCTCAAGAATTACATCAACTAAGGGAGCAGATGAACGAACTTGAAGAGACAAATGAAATTCTGAGAAGATACAATGAAAGTTCAACTAAGCTTGATGAGCAACTCAAAGGTCAAAGAAGATACAAAGATTAAACTGGTCTTGGTTTCATCGATGAAAATGCAAAAAAAAATGGTGAGCCCTCTAGGGAAAAAGAAATGAAGAAGGATAAGATGAAATTGCTGATGCAAAAAGGTAAGAATTTCCCTAACACATCTTGCAATCACTATGGAAAATCAGGTCATAAGACTAATAACTGCAGGAATGCACCGGTAAAGACCAACAATAGCTACTGCAAGAATTGCTGTAAAAAGGGCCACAAGACCAGTGAGTGTTGGTCCAGTCCCACATCTGTGTCCAGCAACAGCAAGGGAAGCTTCAGAGGGTATTGTTATTCATGCAATAAATTTGGACACAAAGCACAAGAATGCAGATCCAAGACAATGGCATTTAGATCCCCAAAACCAATGCTCACCAAAAGAAGCAAAGACCTGAGCACAGTGAACTATGTGAACTGTGGATTACACAACTACAATGGCTCTCGCAACAAGTCAACTGACATGAAAAGAATGAAGTCATGGAAAGCAACTAGAGTAATCTGCTATCACTACAACAAAGTGGGACACAAAGCCAAATAATGCATAAACCAGTCATCCGGCAAGAAGAAGGAACCGGTTAAATCTACACAGGCAAGATGTGAAGAAGGGAAACTGCTCGACAAATATGCCAATCTGGTATCTTCCGGTCTAATAAGTGGTGTGTGCTACCCTGCAATCTTCTGAGAGGACCAAGTTATACTGGTGCTAAGCTGTCTTCATGAACCTAGATTCTGGCTCAACAAAGGCGCATGTCACGAGATCACCAAAGAGGATCTCCATAGAGTGTCCAGGTACAATGACAAAGGGGAAGCGATAACCCTACACACCATCTCCAATTCTATCATCAACAAGCTGACCAAGTCAAAGTCTGATGGTTGACTCATAACTATTAATGACATTGAAGATGAAGGAGTATGTTTCACGTATGCTGTTATCAGATATAAAGTCTGTCAGTCAAGCAACCTAAACAACGTACCAGGTGGTGCAATTCATGCTGCACATTGCATTATGCACGAAAATGTCCAATATGACATTTTTGCAATGCTTCAGAACCAAGTCTTTGAAAATATGAAGAAGCTTGGAGTTGTGAAGAAGAAATCTATGAAGTATGGAACCCTTCTGATGTGCCTATACTTCTTCTACATGGATTTCTTCCCAGGTTTTGGAAAATTGAATTGGAGAACCGACAAACTGATCATGCATCAAATCACTGAAATGGAAAATAGACAGGGAGACCAGTTAAGCAATGCTATGACCAAACATTTCGAAGCCTTTCAACTAGAGATGCACGAGAGGGAAAGAATTCCATCAGCAATTGTTGAACATTACAAGGATGAGGTATGTTTTCTGGTCACCACCAATAACTGCATTATTCAAGCAGTTGAACCAAGAGATGCATATGCTCCTAAGCTGGGTTATGAAATCTCAGCCAAAGTCACTAAGGCATATGTTGAGGCATTAAATGATGCAAATTTGGATCTTGGTGCCAATTGGTTTGGTACGTACACTAAAATTATTTAGAATCTGTGAAAAAGGGCATTGATCAAAATTGATTATAAAAGGATGCCTCCACCAAGAAAGAAACCAGTGATAGAACAACCCAAAGGCCAAAGGAAGAAAGAAGAACTGGCACCCAGCATCCAAGAGAAAGAACAAGAAGAAACAAACCCTGAAGTCATAGTTCCTTTGATTAGGAAGAAGAAGACTAAAAAGTATCAAAGGAGGATCCACCTAGACGAGCCAAGCCCACAATTGACAAAATCATGGAAGGACTGAAGAAGGCTGGAAATTTAGGCTATGTAAGAAGAATATATGAACTAAGCAGTGATGAAGAAAAGGAAAAAATTGAGGAATTAGTAGCATTCTACCTCCACAAATTCAATCTTCATCTCGGTGGACTTCACACTACTCTATCGAAACAACTTCTACAGAATATTGAGGCCCAGTGGAAAGTCTCAGAAGAAAGAGAAAAGGAGGAGAGGATACATGCTCTTTTGGAGGTTCAAAATCACCTTACTTTGGACAAGGCAGTAGAATAGGCTGAACTACATCATAAAACTTTTGCAACTATAAGAAGGATAGGCCTAGTGCTTATTGGAGAAATTGAGAAGGTATACAATGAAGAAGTTGCACTATGGACCAAACTTCTTCAGACCCAGCAACAAGCAGAACAAGAAGCAACACAAAGAACAACAGCTAAACTGACACTTGACATCGGTAAAGGGAAAGGAGTACTTGGAGAAGAAGCACCGGTACTAGTGGATTTAACCAAGGAACAAGCAACGAATCCGACATTTTTCATCTCACCAAGCAAAGGTAACTTTCAACCTATGCATGTTGATGATTTAATAAATGAGGTTATGGACTTTGGAGAAGTGGACATTGAAGCCAAATGGTATAGTGTACTAAATGAAGAAGACAAACAAAAGCTGATTGTCGGGATCGTAGAGACCTTCATGGATTATAATAGGACCCCAAGGTACTACAAGTCCAAGTTCCCACCAGAACTAAACAACAGGCTACAATCAAAATGGAAAACCAGTATAGGTATGAACTTTAGAATCACTAGAGACACACTACTTAAGGTCTGACCTAGTTTTAGTAAAGAAAGAGTAAAGCTTCTACTAGAAGAAGCATCCATGAACCTAAAAACATTTGACAGAGTCATAGATATATTGAATGGATATGAGAATAAAGTCTACAAAGACACTCTAGACTACTGAAACAATTATGACTTCACGACATTGGAGAAATATGGTCCTCAGGATCAAAATAGACCTGTGCAAACACCAAAGGAGGGACACATAAATAGTGAAGGATCTTCTGCAAAAAGGGAAAAAGTGCAAATAGAGGAGCTCTTAACTAATGAACAAACAAATGTTGAACAAGAAACAAAAATTGATATACCCATAGGGGAACTCCATACAGCTGAGGAGCAACAGCAAAAAGAAGACCCATTGGGAGAACAACCACAAAATGTTGAAGGTAGTAAGCCACCAGAAGAAGAAGTCCAACCGGAAAGTAGAGCTTATCAAGTAATGGAAGACAACAAGGGGCAAAAAGAAGAGATCCTTGTCCACACAGAGCAGCTAAGACCAGAGCAAGAGAAAGACCAGAAAGAACATGGCGACATTCCGAGCTCCTCTTCAAAAAGGAAACTATCATTTGCTAAGGGAAAGGAAGCAAAAAGAAGCAGACTTACAGATACAGTGGTAGACATCAGTAAGATGTCAACAAGGAAACTAAAAGAATTGACCAAAAGAAAATAGGATATGATCCTGACCAATGTAAAGAACATCTTGTAAAACTTTGTCCCTGATGCTGACATAGATGAAGATGAACCAGTCATAGATCAGCTGGAAGTTTTGGCACAAGCAATCGGTGAAGATCTAATAGATCCAGAAATAATAGCGGCCGACCACTACGAGAAGAAAAGAGTAGAAATACTCCACAAATAGGTTGATGATATCAAAGTCAATGTGACAACCAACCTGAGAATCCTCCAACAATAGCTTCAAGAGGCATGAAGCTTGATGAGTAGAACATCAAACTTTGAGGTATTTTTGCAAGATTTGTCAGAAAAGTCTGCTGAGATAACATAAGAGATCAAAGCATTATCCTCTCAATTTGATATAAAGAACAAACTTGCAACAACTTACAGCAAAGAAATGTCTAGTCTAACTCTCGCATAGAGGAAAATTGTTGAAGAGAAAAATAAAAGGATTCAAGATATTATTGGATTTCAAATGTTCTTGGCACCAACATTTGACATCATGAATTCAACTACATCCTCTACAGAAGCTATAATAAGTGAACCAGCATACAAAACTATGGAAGACATGGAGAATATCATTATTTCTCTAACTGCAGCCCAAAAGAATTCAGAATATATAACTAGCCAATGGACCTCATTTCTTCATTCAGCCAAAACAATATATAAGGATATCTTCACAAAGCTTCAAATGTGAAGAAAAATTTTACCCTTTGTCCTATGGAGGCAAAAAGGGGAAGATTGATTAAGATATAGAGGAATGAGCAGATAGGAACAATGCAGAAGATACAGAGGAATGAGAAGACAAGAACAATGTGAAGGCAACACAGTATAAGACAGTGTAGAACTTTCAATCAAAGGAAGTCTGGAATAGGGGAAGTAGTGTTCTACCAATACAAGGCACTGTGATCAGTAAGTGAGTGAAGTTTGTGTATAGTTTTGCCACAAATGACAAAGGGGAAGATAGTTAGCAATTCAAGTTGTCATTAGTGTACATCCACAAACACTATGCACTGGTAAGGGGTCACCGGTCACTCACGACACTTAGAAGACACCGGTAGACAAGGAACATAACGTATGCACCGGTAGATAAAGAACACCGGTAGATCGATCTAAGAACACACACCGGTCTTAGTGTGCATAAGTTGAACCAGATATAAGGTTATACCGGTATAAAATAGCCTAAAGATCCGCACCGGATTTAGTGGATCAGTTTGAGTTAAAAGAAAGATTATACGGGACATCCACCACTTAGAAGTGGAGTTATCTTTTTAATAGGAGTTATCTTTATTCATGCAGATGTTTTGCAAGGTAAACTCTAGATCAAAGTGCATAGCTTTTTGCTGATTGCATGATTTACTGTAGAGTTTGCAGCCTAGCAGTTCTATGAGTTAAGGGTTTCATTACGATGAACTCTCATATAAATATAGGTCATAGGACACAAAGAATGTTGTTGATTATGGGTGATTTCTTGAAGAAAATGAGAGACATCTTCTAAGAAAAGAGCTACAGACATAGAGGTAGCAGAGATCAATAGCCAGGCAACTAGAGAAGAGGTATGATCTAATCAGACATTCAGTGTCATAACAAATCATCAATTCTATTAGTAGTGAAAGCATATTCAAATCCCTTTATTAGAGTGGACCTAATTAGTTCATTGTAAAAATCCCCTAATAGGGTAACATCTTGTTGATGTTCAAAGTTCTGTAACCAGACACCTCCTAACAGGGTTTAGATCTTAACAGATCTCTTGTAAAATCCCTCAACTGGGTAGCACCTTAACCAGTGCTTTGTAAGCTCCTAACAGGGTGCCTTCATTCTGAAGTAGTGAAGTTGTGAGTTCTGTCTCACAATGGGTTTTTCCCTTCTAATTGAGGGTTTCCATGTATAAATACTTTTATTGATCTCTATGCTTATATTTATGCTTATGTATGACTGTTATATTCTTTTTATGAGTTAAGGTTAAGAAGTTCATAATTAAAAGTATAACACTAAGTATTTACTGATTCACCCCCCCCCCCTCAGTAACTGGTAAGCATTAACAAGTGGATCTTATGAAGCTAAGGAGGTAGTATCTGAACTCATGGACAAGAATCAGATCTTGACTGATCAAATATCTAGCCTTAAGAGAGACCAAGAGGACAATGCCCTGAGGATGGTTGAACTAATCGAGAAAAAGAGAAAAGCTAAAGATGAAAGGAACTCAACAGTCAAGTCCTTGACAACCTCTGAGAAAGCAAGGGATCGAGTAGTGGAAGTGGTAGGAGTAAATGAACTTATCATTCTACAATTTCAAGAAGACATGCATAGTGTCACCCAAGAAAATGCTCACATGCAGAAAGGCTGGCATGACAGGAATGAAGCATGAAATATGTTGTCTCTAGAATTGTATCAACTGAGGGAACAAATGAATGAACTTGAAGAAACAAATGAAATTCTAAAAAGATACAATAAAAGTTCAACCAAGCTTGATGAGCAACTTAAAGCTCAAAGAAGGCATAAAGATCAAACCGGTCTTGGATTCACTGGTAAAATTACCAAAGAAAATGGTGAGCCTTCTAGGGAAAAACCAATCAAGAAGGATAAGAAGAAACTGCTGGCACAAAAAGGTAAAAATATCCTTAATGTATCTTCTAAACATTGTGGGAAACCGGGTTATAAAATTAACAACTACAGAAATGCATCGATAAGGACCAACAACAGTCATTGCAAGAACTACTGTAAAAATGGTCACAAGACTAGTGAGTGCTGGTCCAGTCCCATATTTGTGTCCAGTAGGAGTAGGGGAAGCTTCAGGGGCTACTGCTATGCATGTAAAAAATTTGGACACAAGGCAGAAGAATGCAGATCCAAGACAATGGCATTTAGATCCCCAAAGCCGATATTCACCAAGAGAAACAAGAATCAGAGTACAATCAACTGTATAAATTATGGATCACACAATTACAATGGCTCTTGGGACAAGTCAACCAACACAAGAAGAATGCACCCAGGGAAGACAATCAGGGTAGTCTGTTATCACTATAACAAAGTTGGACACAAAGCCAAAGAGTGCAGGAACCGGTTATCCAGTAAGGAAAAGGAACCGATCAAACCTGAAGAAAAAACCAACAGGGAAGAGAAGACTAAGAAAATAGTGAAATAGATTTGGTTTATGAAAGAATCAAAAAGCTTCACTAAAGAGAAGACAGAGGAAAGATCACCATCTGCTAATGGTGATATTTCATCAGTAAACTAAGTCATGAAGGCTTAGAGGGAACCGGTAGATCCTCTACCATTCCCGGTATGACTGGTGAGAATCGGACTCACTCAGTCTGCAAGGAAAAACTGGTAAGACAAATTATAATTAACCGGTTGGGAAAATAGAATGTAAAGTTAGGTAAGGTATTCATTACTGTAGCCATTTAACAAATAGTTACCGTTTGGTAATTATTGTTATAACCTAACTCTATAAAAGAAAGGAGAATTACTCACAAGTTTTCACTTTGCTTATTGTATTATTTATGAATTCTTGTGTTAAGTATTATTCTCGCACCTTGATCACTAAGAATCACTATTTGCAATATCGATCTAAGCTACTTTCTGCAAATTACCAGTTAGCAAGTATGGCCTCATCTTTCGCTACCATAAAATTGATCAAAGGAGATCAGGTGGAGAGGCCAACATACAACATCTTGCCAATTCAGAATAGAGAAAATGACATGGCTGGTGCACTCTCTTTTGTACCAAAAGGAGTCCTCTTGATCGAGGATGTTATAGCATTTATTCATGCCAAACATAAAGAACTGGGAGAAACTTATATTCAAGGAGAGTATCTGTCACAATGCGAAGAAGGGAAACTTCCTAACAAATACGCCAATCTAGTATCATCCAGATTAATAAATGGTGTATGCTACCCTGCAATCTTCCGGGAAGACCAAGTTAGATTGGTGCTAAGCCATCTTCACAAACCAGGTTTTTGGCTCACCAGAGGCGCATGTCACGAGATCACCAAAGAAGATCTCCACAAAGTAACCGGTTATAGTGATAAAAGGGAAGCGCTAACCCTGTGCACCATCACCAATACCGTTGTCAACAAGATGACCAAGTTGAAGTTTGATGGTCAACTTATGACTATGAATGATATTGAAGATGATGGAGTACACTTTGTGTTTGCTATTATCAGATACAAGGTTTATCTATCAAGCAACTGGAACAACATACCAGGTGGTGCAATTCATGCTACGCACCGCATCATGCACAAAAATGCCCAATAAGACATCTGTGTAATGCTTCACAGCCAAATATTTGAAAACATGAAGAGGCTTGGAGTTGTGAACAAGAAATCCATGAAGTATGGAACCCTCCTGATGTGCCTATACTTTTTCTACTTGGATTTCTTCCCAGTTATCGGTAAAGTGACTTGGACAACTGATAAACCGGTCATGCATCAAATCACTAAAATGGCTAATAGACTAGGAGATCAGTTAAGCAAAGCTATGATTGAACATTTTGAAGCGTTTCAATTGAAGATGCATGAAAGAGAAAGAGTATCGTCAACTATTGTTGACCTTTACAAGGACGAGGGATGTTTTTTGGTTACCACTGATAGCTACATCATTCAAGCAGTGGAACCAAGAGATGCATATGCTCTTGAGCTAGGTTACGAGATCTCTGCCAAAGTTGCTAAGGCATATGCCGATGCACTAAATGATGCTAATTTGGATCTCAGTGCCAATCGGTTCGACATGTATATTGAGATTCTTTAGAATCTATCAGAAAGGGCACCAATCAATATTGTCTACAAAAGGACGCCCACACCAAAGAAGAAACTGGTGACAAAGTAGCCCAAGGGTCAGAGGAAGAAAGTAGAACCAATGCCCAGCATCCAAGAGGAAGAACTAGAAGATACAGAGACTGAGGAAATAGTTCCTCTAATTAGAAAGTAGAAAACTAGTAAAATGGCAAAGGAGGATCCACCTAGAAAAGCCAAGCCCACAATTGATGAAATTGTGGCAAGACTGGAAGTATTTGGGAATTTAGGTTATGTTAGAAGAATATATGAACTAGCCAATGATGAAGACAAAGGAAAAATTGAAGAAGTTGTAGCATTCTGCCTCCATAAATTCAATCTTCATCCTGGTGGACTGCACATGACTCTACTTGAACATCTTCTACAGAATATTGAAGCCAGTGGAAAGCCTCAGAAGATAGAGAAAAGGAGCTAAGGATAAGAGCTCTTGTAGAGGTCTAGAATCACCTTACTCTAGAAGAAGCTAAAAAACAAGTTGAAATTCATCAGAAAGCTTTCGCAACCATAAAAAGGATAGGCCTCATGCTTATTGGAGAAGTTGAGAAAGTACATAATGAAGAAGTAGCACTATGGACCAAACTTCTTCAAACCCAGCATCAAGTAGAACAAGAAGCAGCTCAAAGAACAATAGCTAAACCAGGAGCTGACATCGGTAAAGGGAAAGGAGTACTTGGAGAAGAAGCACCAACATTAGTGGACTTATCCAAAGGTCAGACAGTGAATCCAATAGTTCTCATCTCTCCAAGAAAAGGTAACATTAAACCTATGCATTTGATGATATAATTACTGAGGTAATGGACTTTAGAGAAGTAGAAAATGCTGCAAAGTGGTACAGTGTACTAGATGAAGAGGAAAAACAAAAGCTAATTGTAGGGATAGTAGAAACTTTCATGGACTATAATAGGACTCCAAGGGACTACAGGTCCAAGTTCCCACCATAACTAAATAACAAGCTACAATCAAAATGGAAAACCGGTCTAGGCATAAACACCAAAATCACAAGGGAAACATTGTTTAAGGTCAGACCTAGATTCAGTGAAGAGAGAATAAAGCTTCTATTAGAAGAAGCATCCATGAACCTAAAGACATTAGACAGAGTTGCAAAAATATTAAACGGATATGAGAATCGAGTCTACAAAGCAACTCTAGACTACTGGCTTAAGTATGACTTCAGTGCATTGGATAAACTAGGTCCTCAGGGTCAAACTGCACAAGTGTAAGCACCATCGGTTAGACCCACAACTGGTAAAGCATCTTCTACTAAAAAGGAAAAAACTCAAATAGAAGAGTTCATAACTGTTGAAATTGATAGCATCGTTCAGATGATTAATATATAAATATATATACATATTAATGTATATGTATTTGTTTATACACACACACACACACATATATATATATATATATATATATATATATATATATATATATAGATATATATATATATATATATATATATATATATATATATATATATATATATATATATATATATATATATATATATATATATATATATATATATATATATATATATATATATATATATATATATATATATTTCATATACTTGAAATAATCTATCAATATATATATGCTTCATTATAATATATATATTAATGTTTACATATTTATAATGATAATACCAAATCAGTTTTACTAAATATGATTAATAATATAACTGATATAGTATCAGTTTGAATTAATATATTAAAGTCTTCACCATGGAGACCGATAACTATTGGTAATATAATTCTAAATATTAATATGCACTGTCGTACCTTTATTAAGGTCGATGTGTATTATATTACACTCACCACCAAGCATGTGTTAAAGTCGATATGCATTGACTATGTATTAAACACTATCGTGTTTTGTTAAGGATAACACTGCATATTATTCATTGGTAAAACGGTGGAAATAGAACCGTGTGATCTGCTTTGAACAATCATGTCTCATCAAGTAATGACTGTTCACTGCAGTATATTATATGATTCATTTGGTGACTCTTACACACCGAATATAGTAATCAATTAGTATATAAGTGTTCATGCATCTCTACAATATTAAATACAGAAAAATAGATATTACAACAAGCCATACATTCTTGATAAAAACTTAACATGGTATCAGAGCCAAGTTCCTTCATTGAAGTCTAACCACTTGAAGGAAGATCCGAACAGATTAAAGGATGATCAAGATCAGTTTTTTATTTTTTAAAATCTCAAAATGGCAAATGGAATGAGACTACAAGACCGACTTGAATGTGCCTCTGATTTTGAATCATGGAAACTTCGAATGATGTTAGTATTAAGGAAGAATGACTTGAAGTCAATAATAGAGAAACCTCCTCAATCTAATGAAAATGATGAGAAAAATAATTGGGAAAAGGACAATATTAGAGAAATGGAATTATTAGTAGATGGAGTGAAAAATCATTTACTACCTGTCATCACAAAGTTGGACTCTGCTTATGACATGTTCAAAGCCCTAGAAAACATGTTTCAAATAAACAACACCAGCAGAATTCTTACTCTTAAAAATCAACTCTCGAATATTAAAATGAGTAATGGAGAGACTATTACTTCATATTTTATGAGGATAACAGAATTAAGGAATCAACTCTCTTCTATTGGTCACATTTATGATAATAAGGAGTTATCTATGATAACTCTAAATGGGCTCCCTATCTCATGGGAAAACTTTAGACAAGGAGTAAGTGCTCACACCAAACTCCCCAAATTTGATCTACTAAAAGCTGACTGCATTCAAGAAGAGTACAACCTGAAATCCAGAGGAGTCTTGGAATCCACTAAAGAAGATGTTCAGGCTCTCGTCACTGGTTCAAAAAGAAAAAAGGGAAAGAAGACATATGGTCAACAGCCGTTCAAGAAACCAAGAGACTACTCTGTAATGCAATGTTTTAGATGTGACAAATATGGTCACAGCGCAAGAAACTATCCTGACAGACTTAGAATGCAAGCTTCCCTTGCTGAAGTAAATAATTCAAACGTATGTTCAGAGAAATGCCTTCTCTAAATGGAATTCAAGATACCTTATGATTAAGAGGGAGTTCACTGATAAAGATAAGAACACTTATAAGGTAAACTTGTAATGATTATTGATTATTATGTTAATATTATTTTCTAATTATATGGGCCCTGTGTTAATCATAAAGAAGTGATGACTTCCAAATGATTATTACTTGTATTTGTTAAAGTTATTGGAAGGTGACGATCTTGCAATAACTTTTCTTTTGTAATAGATATATCTTGCTTGTGGATAGAATCGCCGATAGAGGCAATCCACTTTGAAGCTCATGAGTTTGTGGATAGAATTGCCGATGGAGGCAATCCACACAGGAGCTTGTGGATAGAATCGCGGATAGAGGCAATCCACACCATAGCTCATGAGTTGTGGATAGAATTGCCGATAGAGGCAATCCACATAGGAGCTTGTGGATCGAATCACCGATGGAGGCAATCCACTTGAGAACTTGTGGATAGAATTGCCGATAGAGGCAATCCACACCATAGCTCATGAGCTGTGGATAGAATCACCGATAGAGACAATCCACCTGGGAACTAACCCTCACAATTTATGAACTTATTGTGAGTTACATTTCATCTTCTCTAGCTAAGAGGGACTGTTGAAATTGATAGCATCGTTTAGATGATTAATATATAAATATATATACATATTAATGTATATGTATTTGTTTATACATACACATTAGTGTATATATATATATATATATATATATATATATATATATATATATATATATATATATATATATATATATATATATATTTCATATACTTGAAATAATCTATCAATATATATATGCTTCATTATAATATATATATTAATGTTTACATATTTATAATGATAATACCAAATCAGTTTTACTAAATATGATTAATAATATAACTGATATAGTATCAGTTTGAATTCATATATTAAAGTCTTCACCATGGAGACCGATAACTATCGGTAATATAATTCTAAATAATAATATGCACCATTGGACCTTTATTAAGGCCGATGTGTATTATATTACTCACTGCCAAGCATGTGTTAAAGTAGATATGCATTGACTATGTATTAAACACTATAATGTTTTGTTAAGGATAACACTGTGTATTATGCATTGGTAAAATGGTGGAAATAGAACCATGTGATCTACTTTGAACAGTCATGTCTCATCAAGTAATGACTGTTCACTGCAGTATATTATATGATTCATTTGGTGACTCTTAGAAACCAAATATAGTAATCAATTAGTATATAAGTATTCATGCATCTCTGCAATATTAAATACGGAAAAATAGATATTACAACAAGCCATACATTCTTGATCAAAACTTAACAATAACTAATGCACAAATAAATGTTTAACCAGAGGCATAAATTGATATACCCATGGGAGAACTTCATACAATTGAGGAGAAACAACAAAAAGAAGTCCCACCAGGAGGACAAGAACAAAATGTTGAAGTCAATAAGCAACCGGAAGAAGAAACTCAAATCAAGGAAAAATCTCCTGCAAACAAAAATATACTAGAAGGAGAAGTTCAACCGGAGAATAGAGCTCATCAAGGAACAAAAGATAATAAGGGACAAGATGAAGACATCCTAGTCCACACTGAGCAACTTAAACCATAGCAAGAGAAAGGACAACAAGAACAAGGAGACATTCCAAGCTCTTCTTCTAAAAGGAAGTTGTCATTTGCCAAGGAGAAGGAAGCAAAAAGGAGTAAAATTATCGATACAGTGGTAGACATCAACAAGTTGTCAACCAGGCAACTCAAAGAGTTGACCAAAAGAAAACATTAAATGGTCCTAACCATTGTAAAGAACACTCTATGCAACTTTGTTCCTGATATTGATCTCGATAGTGATGACCCAGTCATTGATTAGCTAGAAGTGTTCGCACAGGAAATCGATGAGGATCTCACAGATCCAGAAATAGTGGCAATCGACCACTACGAGAAGAAAAGAGAAGAGATAATCCATAAATAGGTTGAAGAGATTAAGGTGAATGTGACAACCAACCTGAGAATTCTCCAACAAAAACTTCAAGAAGCAGCAAGTTTGATGAGCAGAACATCAAACTTTGAAGTATTTTTGCAAGATCTGTCAGAAAAGTTTGCCAATATAACAGAAGAGATTAAAGCCTTGTCCTCTCAATTTGATATTAAGAACAAGACTACAACATTCTACAACAGAGAAATGACAAGTTTAACTCTTGCACTGAGAAAAATTGTTGAAGAGAAAAATAAGCGGATCGAAGATATTATTGGATTTCAATTGTTCTTGGCACCAACATTTGACATCATGAATATAACAACATCTTCTATTGAAGATCTAATCAATGAACCAGCCTACAAAACTGAGGAAGACATAGAGAATATCATTATTTATTTGACAGAAGCCCAAAAGAATTCAGAATATGTAACCGGTCAATGGGCACCATTCTTTCATTCAGGAAGAAAAATATATAGGGATATCTTCACTAAGCTTCAACTGTGAAGATATGCTTTACCCTTTGTCCTCTGGAGGCAAAAGGGGGAAGACGATACAGAGGAAGGAGAACACATGAATAGTGCAAAGAACATAGTGCATGACATAACTTCTTCACCTGGAACATTCAGTCAGGGGAAGTAGCGTTCTACCAATACAAGGTACTATTTTTAGTAAGTGAGTAAAGTTTGTGAAGCTTGTGTATAGTTTTGCCACCAATGACAAAGGGGAAGATTGTTAGCAATATGAGTTGTCATTAGTGTATTTCACAAACCTCACACCGATAAAGGGTCATCGGTCACTCACATTACTTAGATGACATTGGTAGATGAAGAACAAAATGTATGCAACGGTTGACTATTTCGATAGATACACCGGTAGACCGAATCAAGAACTCAAAACCGGTCTTATGAAGCATATAGGGACAAACTGGGTATAAGGGTATACCGGTCTAACAACAAGATAGATCCGATCTGGATTTTATGGATCAGTTTGAGTTACAGTTTAAGTTAAAAGTCAGATTATATGGGACATCCACTACTTAGAAGTAGAGTTAGCTTTTTATCAAGAGTTAGCTTTATTCCAGCGGATGTTTTTGGAAGGTAAACTCCAGATCAAAGTGCATAGCTTTTTGCTGATTGCATGATTTAATGCGGAGTTTACAGCTTGGTAGTTCTATGAGTCAAGGGTTTCATTACGATGAACTCTCATATAAATATAGGTCATAGGATGCAAAGAAAAATGTTGTTGATAGTTGATGATTGCACAGAGCAGAGGAGAGATATCTTCTGAGGATTGTTGCAGGCACAAAGGTGAAGAAAGAAAGAAAGAGAAATCAACAAACAGGCAAATTGGAGAAGAGATCAATAGGTATGATCTAATCAAACAATTAGTGTCAAAATAAGATCATTGCTTTTATAAGGAGTGAAAGCATATTGAAATCCCTCTATCAAGGTGAACCTAATTGGTTCTTTGTAAAATCCCCTAACAGGGTAACATCTTTGCAGATGTTCAAAGTCTTGTAACCAGGCAACTCCTAATAGGGTTTAGATCTTAAAAGATCTTTTGTATAATCCCTTAACCAGGTAGCACTTCAATCAGTGCTTTTGTAAGCTCCTAACATGGCGCCTTCATTTTGAATTAGTGAAGTTGTGAGCTCTGTCTCACCGTGGCTTTTTCTTTCTAATCGAGGGTTTCCATGTATATATACTTGAGTTGATCTATGTGATTATGTTTATGCTTGTGAATGATTATTTACATTTTGTTTTACATTTAATAATCTATTTACAAGTTTTAAACTGGAAAAGAGATAATATTTACTGATTCACCCCTCCTGTCTCAGTAACTGGTAAAGTACTAACAGGCTGATGGTGACATCTCTTCAGCAAACTAAGCCTACAGGGCTTAGGGGGAACTGATAGCTCGTCTACTGTTCATATGTCCATGGTTGTATAACCAGTGGGTGTTGTATTGATTCTTGCGCATACAAATCGATATTCATATGTCTATGGTTTCATAGCTAGTGGGCATTGTATTGATTTATCCGGTTACCTAAAAGTTCAATGATGATAACAAATCGACATATGATCAGTGACTAGGTCCTAGGTCTTAGGTTGCATTTCATATTGCATGCTTCTTTGCATTTTTCATCTTTGCATGATCTCACAATGACTAAACGAACTTCAATGCTTAAACAATTCACCACTCACATCTTCAAATCTAACAAGAGCTGAATCTTACACGAAGGTTCCTCCATCAGAATAGCAAGTAGAATCCTTTTTCGAGATCAAAATTGAAATATGAGATCATTCATATTATTAACTGCTTGCATATTCAACCTTCAATCATTTTTGAAATCCAGAATTCAACTTAACTGATTATCTTACATCAAACTATCAAAAATTTTAACTTGGTCAACCATGGTCAACTCATGGTCAAACCTAGTCAAACTTGGTCATCTGGACCTCTAAACGATGCAGAATGCATTCTTGGACATGTTTCACCACATTTCTCAAATCAATTAACATGCTTCTGAGCTCTCAATGCTGACTTTTCTTGTCAGATTTCAATTTTAATCTTGAAGGGGGCATGGTATTGCACATCATTCAAAGTCTATAAATCAAATTCTATCGATCAAATCTATCAATATCTTTCATCAGTGATCAAGACAACAATCACATCTAGTCGCTGATTCATCAAAAGTCCTCATTGCTCAGGGAAAATCTATCATCACTTGGGGCATATCAGATTCATCAAGATCCATATCAATCTGGTATTCTCCTAATCTTGTAAACTGTATTAGTTTTTGCAACCATCAGATCATAGTGTTCTTTCCTTGGTTCTTCGGCAACTGAAGGATTCAGATGTGATACTTGCTAGTTTTGCTAAGACAATCGAGTCTAGAATGGGTCACTCACTTCTTATCAATCCTAAGGTTCAGAATCAGGCATTTTGACACTTTTTCGCAATCATCGGTTCATTGCTACTATCGTGAACATTATCTTTGGTCATTCAGGACCTCCTATCTCAATATCTTTCAATCGGTTTCTATCTTTCAATCGGTTTATCTTTTGAATCAATTTCATATCTCTATCAAACACAGACTATCTTTGAACCACTGTGCTTCGCACAGTAATTCAAAGAGGGGCAAAATGTAATAGCCCAAAAATGGGCTATAAGTTCATTAACCTCCTACATCGACAAATCGAATGAAATCGACATCAAAGTCCTAATCTAAGGCGCATCTAAACATCATCGAATCATAATTGATTATCTTAAATTTTGCATCGGGGAATATTCCTAGCAATATTTCTAATTATCTTAATTATCTTTAATTTAATGATTATTTGGCAATAAATCACATTTATCCTAAGTTTGATTAATTGAATATTTTCATATTTAATTAATTAGATTTAATATCTTGCCACTTAATTGTTTAATTAAATTTAATTCTATCTATTATTAATTGTATTATTTAATTTTGACAATAAATCAAAATTCCTATCTTTAATTGATTAAATTCTTATTTAATTAATTAAAGCATGTTGTCATTATTTAATAATATAATTTTTAATAAAAGTTTGGTAAAATAGTTAATTAACCCATAAATTAATTATTTTATTTTCAAAAATCAATTGAGTTGAGGATAAATCATTTTATTTATTTATTTAATTCTTAATTATTATGCATATTCAAAAGAAACAGTTAAACTCCAAATTAGAAAATCAATGCAAGTTATTGACTTTTTGGAACTCAACATCCTTTTGGAGTTCAAAAAGCTGATCTAAACTCTAATTTGAGTTAAAAAGCTATTTTTGCATGATTTTGAGAATTAACTATCTTTCATGATCAGATAACTCAAAAATCAAGCTGAGTTTATTTGAGTGATTTATGGCTTTTATCCATGCACCTCCAAAGCCCTGGATTTCTATAAATTAAACGCTTCAGCTCTTCATATCTCATCTCATATTTTGCACAATCACACTGGAGAATTGGAATTGAAGAATCAAAGCTCTTGCGAATCGACATCTTTGTGAGATCAATCTTATTTTTGCATTTATATAGATTCATATTGCATATCAATTTCCATATTAGTATAGATTTCATATCAGTTTTCACAATTATTATTGCATAGAAAATATAAAAAATATAGCTTAATTGCATTCAATCTCATATCTAGATCAATTGCATTCAAATCCTTCATTTAGGTGTCGTCTAGGTCACTGATCTCGATTACAATCTGAAAACATTAATCTCGCACCTACTAGAAGGAAGTAAATCGCTTGGTTAGATAGCTTTCAATTTTGCATGATTTTGATTATAGCTAACCTCTAATGTTTTACTGAGTGTTGTGTCTACAGATCAGGTACAATTTTCACACACACAACACTAACCCTAAGAACAATCTCTAATGCGATTGTCACTAAGATGACAAAGTCTAAATTTGATGGTCGACTTATGACAGTAAACAATAGCGAAGATCAAGGAGTATGGTTTGCATCCGCTGTGATAGGATACAAGATTTATGAATCCAACAACCTAAACAACATACCAGGAGGAACTATTCATCCCTCTCACCAGATAATGTATGACAACACCAAGTATGATCTCTGCAGAATGCTCTCCAAGGTCAGATATTCAAAAACATGAAGAAGCTAGGCATTGTAAAGAAGAAATCCATGAAGTACGAGACCCTACTGGTATGTCTTTAGTTCTACTATGCAGATTTCTTCCCGAGAATTGGAAAGGTGTCATGGGGAATCGATTGACCGATCATGCATCAAATTAGTGAATTGGCCAACCAACTGGGAAACCAGTTCGATAAGGTAATGACTAAGTACTTTGAAGCATTTGAACCGAGAATGCATGCAAGGGAGCGGGTGCTGTCAACTATTGTTGAATCATATAAGGATGATGTATATTTTTTGATTTCCACCAATCACTGCATTATTCAAGACAACTAAGGCATATGCAGATGCCCTGATTGAAGCTGACCTAGATCTCTCTACTTACCGGTTTGGTACCTATGAAGAGATCCAGGATAATTTAAAGAAAATAGCTCCAATCAAGAACATTTATACAAAAAGGATTCCCACACCGAAGAAGAAGCCGATGACAGAACAACCTAAGGCTCAAAGGAAGAGAGCTCAACTGATGCCCAGTACCCAAGGGGAAGAACAAGAGGACACAGAAACTAAAGAAACCATTCCTCTAGTCAAAAAGAGGACTTCTAGCAAACTGGTAAAGGAGGATCCGCTAAGAAAGAGAAATCCCACAATTGATGAATTTGTGGTGGGATTGAAAGAGACTGGTGGAATGGGTGTTGTCAATAGAAGATATCAACTGGGCAATGAAGAAGACAGGAGAAAAATAGAGGTAGTAGTTCACTGTATCTATAAGTTTAACCTCTCTCCCACTGAACTTCATAAGGCTATACTTGATGATCTCTAAGAGATTCTTGAAGCTAGGTGGAAAGCTTCAATGGAAAGAGAAAAGGAGCTGAGGATTCAAGTTATGCTTGAGGTCTAGAACCATCTCACTCTGGAAGAGGCCACTCACCAAGCAGAACTGCATTAGCAAAATTTCCTGAAAAAGAAGAGGATTAGTCAGATGCTTATAGGAGAAGCTGATAAGGTTCATGAGGAAGGAGTAGCAATATGGAACAAACTCCTTCAAACCCAGATACAAGTAGAAGAAGCGCACCAAAGGGTAACTAAGCCACTGGTCACGATACCAAAAAGGAAAAGGAGTACTTGGAGCAGAAGTACCGATCAAAGAGAAGATACCTACCGGACCGGTCATCATCAACATCACGAATGATTAAGGTAGTGATCCAACACACCCAACTATTCTTATCTCTCCGAATAAAGGTAAGACTCAAACTATGACTGTCAATGAAATAGTTGATGAGGTGATGGACTTTGGAGAAGTAGATAATGCCGCTAGATGGTATAGTGTGCTAGGAGAAGAGGATAAACAGTCAATCATAGTAGCTATAGTGGAAAATTTTATGGATTAAAATAGAACTCTAAGGGACTATAGGGCCAAGTTTCCCCCAGAATAAAATTCTAGACTAATGACCAAATGGAGAACTAGTCTAGACACAAACACTAGAATCAATAAAGAGACATTGTCTAAGGTTAGATATGGTCTCAGTGAAGAGAGAATCAAGATTTTACTAGAAGAAGCATCAATGAACTTGGATACCAAGTATAGAATTGTCAAGATACTCAATGGGTATGAAAACGAAGTCTATAAAGAAACTTTATATTTCTAGCAACAGTATGACTTCAATGCTCTTGAGGGAATAGGTCCACAGGATCCAACTCAAACAATATAGGCATCACGGGCTCAATTTACTTCTCATGAAGAACCTACAACTGGTAAGGAGAAGAGTCATAGAGAACAGTTCACATCTGGTGAATAGGTAAATCTAGGAGAGTCATTAGTCAAGATGACCATCAACAACACGATAGGTGTTGAAGAAGAAATTGTTGTGGGAGATCTGCATACAGTTGAAGAGAAACACCAGGAAGAAGTCCCATCGAAAGAGAAATTTACACAAGAAGATAATTCTCAACCAGAAGTTGAAGTCCAACTAGAAGTGGATGCACATAATGAGGAAGAAGTACCAGCAGCAGAAGACCTACCAGAAGAGGAGGCACAATCGGAAAATGCGGCATTACTAGAAGAGATAGCCCAACCGGGAAATGATGAAAACAAACAAGAATAGGAACAATAGTTGCATGTAGACATTGGGAAAGCACTACCGGTATAGGAGCCTACACACAAGGAACAGGTAGATGTTCCAAGCTCATCCCCAACCAAGAGGAAGCTATCTTTTGCAGTAGATACTGAAGAAAAAAGGAGCAAGACCACTGAGACTATGGTTGACATCAACAAAATGTCAACAAGACAGCTAAAGGAGCTAACAAAAAGGAAACATGAAATGGTTATAACAAGTGTCAAAAATATCATGAGCAAGTGTGTACCCAATGCTGACATCGATCAAGATGAACCTATAATATATCAATTAGAAATATTAGCCCAAGCAATCGGAGATGATCTAACCGATCCAGATATAGTGGCTATTGATCATTATGAAAAGAAGAGAATAGAAATTCTCCACAAACATGTTGAAGAAATAATGGACACACTATCTACCAATCTAAGGTTTCTAAAACAACAGATTCAAGTTGCAGGAAATTTGATGTCCAGAACTTCAAATTTTGATACTTTTATTCAAGATCTTACTGAGAAGTCAACAAAGACTTCAGAAGACATAAGAGCACTGTCTTCCTAGTTTGACATAAAGAACAAGTCTGCAACAGCTCTCAGTAGGGAAATAACAAGCCTAGCTCTCATTCTGAAAAAGGCATCTGAAGAGAAGACCAAGAGAATCCAAGACATAATTGGATTCCAATTATTTTTGGCTCCCACATTTGATCGAATGCAACAAACTACAACAAATGTAGAGAATCTACTCAGTGAACTGGTCTACAAGGCTGTGGAGGACATGGAGAACATTATTGTCTCTCTAAAAGAAACACATAAGAACATTGAATATGTAACCGGTCAATGGAACCCATTTCTTCATTCAAAAAAGAACATATAAAAGGATATCTTCACAAAGCTACAAATGTAAAATCTTAAGTGCAGCTTAACCCTTTGTCCTATGGAGGCAAAAAGGGGAAGAAGAAGAAGCAAAGAAGATATTAACAGGGAAGAAGAAGGGTCAAGAGGTCAGGAGAAGAGGAGAGAAAAGAAGACTTCAGAGAAGAAGGGTCAGGAGGCCAGAATAGAAGAGCTAAAGCACATGAACAGGGGAAGTATGCAACCAAAGAAAAGAGAAGTCTATAGGACAGGGAATTTACGAGTAATGGTTAGTGAACAATGGTTTTGCCACTAATGACAAAGGGGAAAATTGTTAGAAATTTAAGTTGTCATTACTAAAGTTCACTGCAAACACCATTCCCACCGGTATAGGTACACCGGAAGATCACTCATATTACTTTATAGGCACCGTTTGACTATAACAAAGAGTATGTACTGGTATACAAAAAAAAGGAGATGCACCGGTAGACCGAACAGAGTGCATTGTACCAGTCTTATATTGCATACAATGATGGACTAGGTACAAGATTGACACTGGTCAAACAACATGTCTATCTGCACCGGTGAATGCAGAGCTGTTTAAGTTAAAACTAGAACACGCGGAGCATCCACCATTTAGAGCTAAAGTTATCTTTATAATAGGAGTTAGTTTTATTTCTACGCGGATGTTTCAACGTAAACTCAATATTAGTACGCAAAGCTTTTTGTTTTGTCGCATGATTTAATGACAAGTTTTACTGCCTGACGGTTCTATGAGTTAAGGGTTTCATTGAGGTGAACTTTTGTATAAATACAGGTCATAGGATGCAAGAAAAGAGAGTTGTTGATAGTTGTTGAATATAGAGAGTAGGAGAGAGATACCTTCTAAGAGAAGTGCTACAGTCACAGAGGTGAAAGGCAGAAAGGTCAAGAACCAGACAGAACTGGGAAAGATCAACAGGTATGATCTAATTAGACAAAGAGTGTCAAGTTAAGATCATTGCTTTTGTATTGTGAAAGAATATTGAAATCCCTCTATCAGGGTGAACCCTAATAGGTTCTTTGTAAAAATCCTTTAATCAAGTAACATCTTTTTTGATGTTGAAAGTCCTCTAACAAGGCAGCTCCTAATAGAGTTAAGGTCTTAACCGATCTTTTACCAAATCCCTTAACTGGATAGCACTCTTGCAAGTGCTTTGTAAGCTCCTAATAGGGCATCTTTATTACTGTAGTAGTGAAGTTGTGAGCTCTGTTTCACTATTATTTTTTCCTTCTAATTGAGGGTTTCCATGTATACATGATGTGTTGATTTGAGTATTTATATTTATGCTTGTGGATGATTGTTTACATTCTGCTTATCTTGCAAGAGTCTTTATACAAGTTTTAAATTGCAATAGAAATAGTGTTTACTGATTCACCCCCCCTCTCAGTAACCGGTTAGGAATAACAAAAATATCAATTTGTTTATTCGGGCATTGGGGAGCATGGACGATATTTTGAAGGTTCATAAATTTTTAATTGTTTTAAAAACAAGTATGTATCAAACCTTAATTTCCTTCTTCACATAGTCGGCTATGTTTTATGAAAAGGTATTCTTGTTTTGATAATTTATTATAATGTTTTATAGTTTGTTAATATTTATTTGATATCAATAATATTATTGCACATTTTCTCCTTAATTGTTAATGTTTACTTATTCATATTTTATATTCTTATGTTTCTTATTGTTGTTATTTTAATATTTATTTATTAATTACTTAATATTTTAATAAAAATTCTATTCGAACTTTATATTTAATTATTTGAAATGTTGTTATGAATATTTGAAATTATTTTAACCCCGAATCTCGTTAATACTATAGGATACAAGAATTTAATCGTGAAGTAATTAAATACATAACATTTAAGAGACTAAATTAAATAATTGCAAAATAATTAAATAAATAACATTAGGAGACTAAATTAAATAATTGTGAAATAATTAAATTAATAACATTTAAGAGACTAAATTAAATAATTGTGAAATAATTAAATAAATAACATTTATGAACTTAACAATTAAATAAAGGATAATGATAAAAATGTATATAGAAAATTGCAAATGATGGCTATAGGGATCGTGACAAATTACAATGAAGGGCCAAGATTGTTGTAGGGTAATTTGGGTAGTTAGATGGTTGGTCCATCCGGAGGACTTACACGGGTGCGATGGTTCACCTCGCATCCCTTTGGACGTTATATATATGTACTTGTTCCTTTGGTAGAGACACGATGATTATGTACGAAAAACTCTTGTGAATACATGAATACAATGCTCGTTGATATTCTATGTCAAGTACTTATTTGTCTGTATGCAATTAATGTCTGTTACCTCACGAGGGTAAACTAGAACCCTCATGGGGTAACAAACATTAATTGCATACAGACAAATAAGTACTCAACATAGAATATAAAAGAGCATTGTATTCATGTATTCACAAGAGTTTTCTATACATAATCATCGTGTCTCTACCAAAGGAACAAGTACATATATATAACGTCCAAAGGGATGTGAGATGAACCATCGCACTTGTGTAACTCCTCCAGATGGACCAACCGTCTAACTACCCAAATTAACTGACAACATCATCCCTGGCAATGGTGCCAGATGTTTACCCTCGTGGGGTAATAGACATTAATTGCATACAGACAAAAAGGTAGTCAACATAGAATATAAAAGAGCATTGTATTCATGTATTCACAAGAGTTTTTCGTACATAATCATCATGTCTCTACCAAAGGAACAAGTACATATATAACGCCTGAAGGGATGCAAGGTGATCTGTTGCACCCATGTAGCTCCTCCAGACGGACCAACCGTCTAACTACCCAAATTACCTGACAACAAAGATTGATCCATTAAAAATCCTAATTAAGGTTGCGACAATTATCCTCCAATTACATGAAGGTACCACCCCGTGGACCGATAAGAAAATTAAAATGTTTTTAAGAGCCAATGAGAAAATAGATTAGGTAGAGGCACTAGATGCCTTCCTCATGTACACTTGGCATAATATGATTGAATGTGCTTGAACATGTGTAACTAGAGCCTTCTGATTGGTTGAAGACAAGTGGGCACCACCTCAACATCCTTATCTCATAGACTTGATCAATTCTTTGGTGATGAGAAAATATCTCTTGATACTCAACATTATCAAGCCTTGTATTGTGATGGCATATTCCCAAATTCTTTCATCTTCTCAAATTTTTTCCGTCTTCTTTCTTGGAAATTTCCTCATTGCTATGATTTTGAACTTGTTTGTACTTGCAAACTTGATGTCTCTGTCGATGCCTTTACCTTGATCCTCTTGAAGTGATGAAGCCTTCATGTAGCTGGATCTTTCAAAGTGAACTTAGATTTCTGGAGGAAATTCAAGTTGTCTTGCAAATTTTCTCTTTCTCCTTGTTCTTTGTTTTCAAACTCCATCTTCATCTTGATCCTCAATTTGCATCTTGATGATCTGATTTTGAACCTTCTTCTCATTTCAAGTTTTGAGCCTGACTTTGCCACTATCTTTCGCTCTCCAAGCCTCTCCTTGCTCCATATGTACCTTTGCAAAAACAAATGAAAAATTGCATTACGATCACAAAATGATTAGTATAAATATTAAAGAAATCTGAAAGCTTACATGAAATTGCATCTAGATTAACTTGTCTTCTACTAAGCCAATTTGATCAAGAATTTTGACTTTCCCAAGGTCTGATTTTTTTAATTTCTACCCAAATTTCTCTTTTTAGCACACTTCAATTCTGATTTTATTTGTCCTTCTAACCCAAATTTCTTGATTTGCAAGTTGTAATTCTGATTTTCCTTGTGTCCAAGCTAAAATCACCTCCTTTTGCAAGTTTAAGTTCTATTTATGAACAAAATAAGAGATTTATCCCTTAGAATTTCATCAAGATCCCCCTTTTGCTCAATAAAAAGGCATCCTTTATGTGCTAAGTAGTTTTCTTCCTTGATGAGGTCGATCCACACTTGGTGAGAGGATTGGTTATGTTAAAAATGAAATGAGCCTCCCTCTTTATATAAGTGCTTGGAGTGAAAAGTTGTATCTTTTGGGCTGAGGCCAACCTACCCCATACTGAGCCAATGAAGTTGATTTGTTAAAACAATTTGAATTCCCCTCAAAGGCCAACTTTCTACATGTACTCATTAGGATGTAGAGAAGAATCTATTGTGAGGTTTTCACACCATCAAGAAGACAAGGCATGGTAATTAAGCATTTGATGGAACCAAGTGACAACAAAAGAGAGGATGATAACTTAAATTGTTATCCACAATAATTAGATAAAGAAAATTTAGAAGAAGCTAAGTTTGATTTTGGAAGCAACACTACTATTCAACTTATTCATAACCCCTTGTTTGAAATTGAAGTGGACCAAACCTATGACAACCCACTCTTTGAAGTAAATGAAGATGCTATGTTGAAAATCACACAAAGTCCAAGATGAAAACTAATTTTGGTATTGATGAAGGGTATTCCCCTTACAATCCCAAACACACAACAAAAGTAGACAAGTAAACACAAAATGCAAGAAAGAAATACTTTCTGAAATGAAATTAAAACATTCAAAAAATATCATTGTACAACCACATGGGCATTCTCAGGTTAATAATTTACAAGCCAGTTCTACCATATGCATGATTAGAATTTTCGTAAGTAACCCATATTAACCCCTTTTATCCTAGGAAGCATAATTGCCCTAGAATCTTCTGGAAGGTGTCACCTCTTTGATTTGTGGCTAGCCTCTCTTCTCTCCTTTCCCTCGCCCTGAAATATGCCAAATTTTTATTTCCTCCCTAAAGTAGTGTGATTTCCAGAGGCCATAACTTTTGATCTGGGAACTCGATGGAGCCTCTCTTTTTTTAAACCATGCTTTTCCTAAATTGTCATTTGATTAGACCTTGTCAACGTCCCATTCAATCATGTAAAGGTCCAAAATTCAAGTCAAACATTTTATAGCATTTTCAAACCCTAAAATATTAATATCTCCCAAATGATATAGGATATTGACATGATTTTTTTCTAGTCATTATATTTTCCCATATTGCTCCTTGGGGCCAATTTTTAGGTTCTAGTAGGCACAAATGAAAAATTACTAAAAAGGGTAACCTTTCCAAAAATAGTAACCTTGCCAAGCCCTTATTAAAAAATTAAACAATAATTTTTGGTGATGCAAGATTGATCTAACACCCTATATGCTCCTACCTCAAACACCCGAGGTAATTTGAGAAGTGACCTTGTCACATCTTAGGTGTTCAGAGGGAAATTGAGTCAATCAATCTTTGACTTAGATTTCCATGACGAATCTTCAACAGGTCATCCTTTCCATTTAATGAGGTACTCTTTATATTGTTTGTTTCTTGTGCTTCTATGCACATGGATATCCAAGATGTCTTCTATCTCCTCCTTTACTGAAGTAGGTGTTGAAATATTCCACTGTTCTTTTTATGTTTCATCATCAATACCTCTTTTATTATACTTTGTCAAATCTGATATGTTAAACACAAGTGAAATGTTAAGTCTACTTGTCAATACTACCTCATAAGAATTTCTTGAATCATGCTTCTTCAGGATTCTGCATGGCCCAACTTTCATCTTCAACTTACTATATGTTCCCATTGCAAATTATTTTCTAATGAACCATGAATTTATCTCCAATTTGAAATTCCTTATATCTCCTCTTTTGATCTACCTTGGCCTCGTACTGAATATTCATCTTATTAATATGCTTTCTCACCTCTTCATGTAAATTCTTCAAGTGCTCTGCAAAGTCTTCGACTTCAACACTACTCTTTTCTCGTTTGTCCATCTTCCTTAACTTTGAAGCATTTTCTAGGATTACATCCATATACAATTTGAAATGGTGATTTATTAGTGCTACTCTTGACATTATTGTTGTCAAAAAAGTTTACATGTGGTAAAATCAAATCCCATTCTTTCAGCTTATCTCCTTGTAAGCACCTCAACAAGTTCCCCAAACTCCTATTCACCACTTTGGTTTATCCATCAGTCCATGGACGGTGTGTTGAAAGCTTGAACTCGATTTGAAATTTGTCGTCAACATTTTCCATAATGCTATTTAGAAATAACCAACAAACTTGGCATCTTGATTTGAAAGTATGCATTGGGAGATCATGTAGGCTCACCACCTCTCTGAAAAATAAAATCTGAAACATGAACAACACTATTGGTCTTCTTAAAAGGAATGATATGTGCCATCTTTGAAAATCTATCCACCACCATAAAAATGGAATCATACCCTCTTTGTAGAGGTAATGGTTGACATAATCATGTATTTTGGATTTACCCTTTGCCATCTAAAAGACTCTACAACTCTGTACAAACTTCTTCACATCTTGCTACAATTGTGACCAATAGTAATGTTCCTTAACAAGTTCCATAGTCTTACCACAGCCAATATCCCTGATTGTTTTTTTTATATTAAAGTTTCATTACAAATCTATTACGACTTTGCTCCGTGTTCAATTTGTTTTTGGATAATGTGCTCCCAACAAATAATTACTTTATATTTCCAAATAGAAAGTAATACACTTCATGCAAGAAAACAATAATTTCAACAAGGTGACAAATTGGTAAAAGTCGAGTTGCATATATGTAAATAATGTTCAAATACCAAACAAAGCTGCAGATTAGTGTAGCGAGTACCAACCAATCTCCATGAACATAGGATGATATTTCGCCAGCAAATAACAGTCATGGCTGCCAATGAATGTGTTGCATACACAGAGCTTTGCAAATGATGGCCCTGTAGGCTCGCGCTACCTTTCTTCTACTAATCGCCAACTATGAACATGATATTTCCTATTCTACATGCTCGCACCCCAAACAAGTTTGGCTCCCAAACTAGAATGGTGAGCGACCGCAACAATTGCATGACAAGGCATAGTCCCACATTGGTATTGTCTCCGCATGAGAACTGGTCAACACATACACACGCATTCAATAGATTCTACGTGTGTCACCAACCTATTATTCCGCTGTGCTTATCAGGGAGCCACCAACAGTCATGCTCAGTGCCGCCAGTAAGTAAATGACCAACGCATGATGCAATGGGTCTCGGTTATTAGAGTTGTGTGACCGGAATAGAATGCGGTGATCACCATAATATGAGGACCTTTCAACATGAAGAACTTACACAATCTCTTCGCTTAATACATCCCCCCCATAAATATTATATCCTAGTTTGATGACCAGCGCTAGAACGTGGATATAGAGTCTAGTAGAAACTTTGACAACCACCAATATTCTTCTGATCCCCCCCAAAGGTTCTCCCTGAGAGACCTAAGAACATCCTGATGATCCTATAACCAATCTCTTGCAATTGGTGCCTTGTTGTCTTGTAGATCCAAGTCTATAAATGATAGTGGTTTGCTTTCATAGATAGCCCGAAACGGTGACATGCCAATAGTCATGTGATAGGTGGAGTTGTAGAAAAACTCCCCCAAATAGAACCATTTAACCCATGCCCTCTATTGCCCCGCTACATAATTGCAGAGATAACCTTTCACCCATTTGTTCACAATCTCCGTTTGACCATCTGTTTGTTGGTGGTAATTGGTGCTGGGAGTCAACTAGGTGCCTGCCAATCTGAACAACTCCTGCCAAAAGGTGCTAAGGAACTTACTGTCTCTATTGCTCTCAACGGTCTTGGGGAGACCATGCAGGCTAAAAATCTCCTGAAAGAATAATTCATCTACTTGTGAGGTTGACCAATCTGTTGCGATATCAAAGAAATGAGCGAACTTGGTAAGCCTATCCACTACCACAAAAATGCTATCCTTGCCCTGTACTCTCGGCAAACCAGTAATGAAATTCATTGAAATACCCTCCCACCTTTGTGTTGGAATGGGAAGGGGCTGCAATAAGTTGGCCAGATGCTTGTGCTCGCACTTATTCTACTGACAAGTTTGGCACTCTCTGATATGCTGAAGGACATCATTATTGAGGCCCTTCCATGAGAACCTCTCCCTGACCTGCCTGTAAGTCTTGAAAAACCTCAGATGTCCTACTGTAGGCACATTGTGAACAACATTCATCACCTTAGCTTTAAGCTTAGAACTTGGTACTAGGTAGATCCTGTCCTTATAGAAGATAATATCATCGATTACCTTGTACCTGATGTCCTAGAGCTGACCATCCAAAATCTAAAAAGCTTGAGTATTTTTAGAATACTCTACCAACAAATGAGATTTCCAATATGTGAAGATCTCTGATAAAGCACAACACGATGCTATTGGGGGTCTCCTGGAAAGTTCATTAGCCACAATTTTATTTTTCCCTTTGACATACTCAATGTCAAAATCATATGTGTGGATTTTACTAACCTACTTTTGTCATCTTTCATTCAACTCTTTCTATTCCAAGAAGTAGCATAGGCTATTGTGGTCTGTCTTAACTGTAAACTTGCCACCCACTAGATACTATTTGAATTTAGCCAAAGTGTGCATAATGGCAAGCATCTCCTTGTCATAAGTAGAATACAACCTCTCATTGTCCTTAAGCTTCTGGCTCTCAAATGTTATGGGATGTCTGTCCTGCATCAACATTGCACCAATCCCATTCCCTGAAGCATCATACTCTAGAACAAATGGATAAGAGAAGTCCGGAAGTCCTAGAACTGGGAAAGTACTCATCACTGTCTTAAGTCTGTCAAAGACTACCTCTACCTCATCTATCCACCTGGAAGCCCTTTTTCAAGTGAGATCGATGAGGGGTGCTACTGTCTACGAGAATCCCTTCACGAGCATCCTATAATAAGAACATAGTCCAAGGAAACCCCTCAATTTTGACACATTCTTTGGTGGTGGCCAGTCAAGAATTGCCTAAATTTTCTCTTGGTGAACCTTAACTCCATGTACCCCTATCATGTGTCCCAAGTAGAGAATCTCAGTCAATCCAAAATCACACTTGGATTCTTTCACAAACATAGACTACTCCTCCATAATGCTAAGAATCTCATCCAAGTGTTGTACGTGTTCCTCCAATGTCCTGCTAAAGACCAAAATGTTGTCAAAGAATACCAAGACACTTTTGTGTAACTATCTTTTGAATATATGATTCATGCATGAATGAAAAGTGGTAGGTGCATTAGTGAGCCCAAATGGCATCACTAGAAACTCATAGTGTTCATAGTGACATCTAAATGCTATCTTATGAAAATATTCATCACGAACACGTATTTGATGGTATCCTGATCGAAGATCTATCTTTGAAAAATATACTTCCCCATGTAGCTCATCTAACAACTCATCAATCCAAGGAATGAGATACCTGTTCTTAATGGTTCTCTTATTGAGTGCACGATAGTCAATGCACATACAAAGAGTACCATTCTTCTTCACCAAAACTACTAAAGAAGCAAAGGGGCTGGAACTAGGCCTGATGTGTCCCATATCTAGAAGCTCCTTTATCGTCTTCTCTATTTCTTCCTTATAGTGTCTGGGGTGACGATAAGGGGTATTGATCATGGGCTTGGCACCCTCGTCCAACTCAATGGTGTGCTCAAAACCTCTTTCTGGAGGTATACCTGGAGGGATGTCCTCAAAAATCTATTTGTGCTTATCAAACACATTTTGGATATCAGTGTGAACCTATTGCCTTGAATCTGGTGTGGGTTTAGAGCATATGAAACACTGGGCTGCCCACTCCATATCACTATGGCTCATGATGGCCTTCATCTTGTGAACCAAAACCAACTGAGCCCTGCCATTCGGCATGGCCTTAAGTACAATCAGTTGATCACCCTGCATAAACTCCAACTGTTTCAACTTATGATCAATAGTGTATCTACCTAGGGTCTGTAACCACTGCATACCCAAAATGGCATCAAGATTTTCCAAATCAATGACGTAAAAATCAGCCTTTAGAAGATAATCCCTAAAATAAATCAGAAGTCTGAAAATCTTCCATGTACAGCTCAACAAATTTCCCCTGGCCACCTTAACCTCAAACTCGAAAATGTTGTCTACCTGAAATCTCCTCCTGGAAACCATACTTGTGCTTATAAAGTTATGTGTGACACCTGTGTCTAGAAGGCAAATGAATTAGGTGCCTTGTCTAGTTTTAATAAAGTTTGAATGTTTCTTCCTCTTGTTCAATTTATTGGTATAGGAGCCAAACACATAACATACATTTTGATTGGTCTCTAAATACTGGGTATATTTCAATAATAATTCTAAGCCAACAAAGAAATAGTACACATATAGGAATTTAATGACATTGCATCTTTGATATTTAATAACAATAACAAGTCATAATCACACTCGTAAATAGAGACTTCCAAAATTCAGTCCAAACTATTTTGTTGCATATATAGGAATCTCTAATGATTCAAAATCAAACTTATGCATCTATTATAATGCCACGTGATGCTGTTGACTAGAGGTTTCCTATGTTTGCGTTGTGTTGTGTCAAGAATTCCCAGCATGTGAGATGTGATTCATTGTAGACTGTGTAATGGTGGGGTGGATATCCCACCAGCATCCCGTGCCCAGCTTCAATGCCGTAACCAACTCCTCAACTCTCATTCTGGCTTGCCAGTCTAGTTCGTGCCTCCTTGGATGACTATGTGTCCTTCTAGTGTCATAAACCACTTACCACGATGCCACTCGACCGAGATGTAGTAAGGTTGGGTGTCTAAAGTACAACACTATTGGTGTGGTGTGGGGACAATGCTGCTATATGCCTACATCCAGTCAAGACACCTATCACTGAATCAGATGTCTTGACTACCCTCCCACATGGATACTCCCATGACTGCAAGGATCTCAAGCCAACACTCTAATGCCCGAGGTGAGTAGGCTCAGACTTCTACTCATGAAGTATCCTCATGGTTATGTACTTTCGTGCCAGCACTAAAGTCTACTCACAGTCAGTATCTCTTTCTATCCATCTGTCTGTGGGTGGTAACTGATACTAGGAGTTAGTGCCTACCAATATGAACAACTCTTGCCAGAAGGTGCTGAGGAACTCTTACTGTCTCTGTCACTCACAATGGTCTTGGGAAGACCATGCAACCTAAAATCTCTCAGAAGAACAACTTTGCTACCTGCAAAGCTGACCAATCCGCTGCGATAGCAAAGAAATGAGAGAACTTGGTGAGTCTATCGACCACCACAAAGATACTTTCCCTGCCCTACACTCTTGGAAAACCTATAATGAAGTCCATCGAAATACCCTCCCACTTCTGAGCTGGAATGGGGAGGGGCTACAATAACCCGACCAGATGCTCGTGCTCAAACTTGTTCTGTTGACAAGTTTGACACTCTCTGACATGCTAGAGGACATCCTCCTTGAGGCCCTTCCATGAGAACCTCTCTCTGACATGCCTGTAATTTTTGAAGAACCTTGGATGTCTTATTGTGGGCGCATCATGAACAACCCTCAGTATCTTAGCCTTAAGCTTAGAGCCTAGCACTAGGTAGATCCTATCCTTATAGAAAATAATGTCATCAACCACCCTATACCTACTATCTAGAAGTTGACCATCCAAAACCTGACAAGCTTGAGTATTCTTAGAATACTCAATGAACAAAAGAGATTTCTAATCAGCAGAGATCTCTAATAACAAATAACAAGCCACTACTGGGGGCCTCCTGGAAAGTGCGTCAGCCACAATGTTATTCTTCCCCTTGACATACTCGATGTCAAAATCGTATGCCTGAATCTTACTGACCCACTTTTGCTGCCTTTCATTCAACTCTTTATGTTCCAAGAAGTAGCATAAGCTATTGTGATCTGTCTTGACTAGTATAAACTTGCCACCCACCAGATACTATCTGAATTTAGCCAAGGCATGCATAATGGCAAGCATCTCCTTGTCATAAGTGGAATACAACCTCTCACTGTCCTTAATTTTCCTGCTCTTGAATGCCATGGGATGCCTATCCTGCATCAAAACTACACCAATCTCATTCCCTGAAGCATCACACTCTAGAACAAAGGAGCGAGAGAAATCTGAAAGAGCTAAAATTGGACAAGTACTCATGACCATCTTGAGTCTATCAAAGACCACCTCAGCCTCATCTATCCACCTAAAAGCCCCTTTCCGAGTAAGATCAGTGAGGAGAGCTGTTGTCTGAGAAAATCCCTTGACGAACCTCTTATAGTAAGAACATAACCCAAGGAACCCTCTCAAGTTTGACACATTTCACGGTGGTGGCCAATCCCAAATTGCCTGGATTTTCTCCTGGGGTACCTTAACTCCATCGGCCCCTATAACATGCCCTAGGTAGAGAATTTCAGTCAATCCAAATTAGCACTTGGATTCTTTCGCAAACAGAGATTGACTCTCCATGATGTAGGAACTGAGCAACACAAACAAACTCAAATTTTTTTTTTGTGACACAAGATTGCCAAGGACCCGAGATGCTCCTACATCAGACACCTGGGGTTATTTGAAAATTATTCTCTGAATCATTTAGTAGGTATGATCCAAGCTGGATCCAACTCAGACTGTGAAATCCATGAACTGTCTTCAATCGGTCTATTTTTCCACTTTTCTAGATATTCCATATATTATTTTCCTCTTGTACTTCTGCCAATTCTTTGCTCCAAAATAAGCTCAACTTCTTCATTCTGCTTATTTGGATAATCCATTGGTACTGCCATGTCCTCTTTGGGTTCATGAAACTCATACAAATCAGCAATGTTGAATATAGGTGAAATATCCATGTCATCAAGTAACTCAACTTCATATGCATTTTCACTATCAAATTTTCTCAAAATCTTGAAGGTCCAAACTTTTTCATTTTCAACTTCACATATGTTCCAACAGGAAATCTTCCTTTCTTCAAATGAACCATCATTTCATCACCAACATCAAAAGTCTAGTTATGTCTTCTTGATCTATCAGCTCTGTCTTTGTATTTTTTATTACTCTTTTCCAATTTAAGCTTCACATCTTCATGCAATGTCTTCATGTACTCAAAAAATTTTACTCCTTCAACACTTCTCTTTCTTTCATCATCAATGTCTTTCAAATCTGATATACCTCTCGGTTGTATGCTATTTACAATCTCAAAAGGTGTTTTTCTAGTACTCCTATTCACTGAATTATTGTATGAAAACTCTACTTGTGCCAACACAAAATCCCAATTACCCGATGTGTCTTCAACTAAACATCTCAAAAGATTTCCCAAGCTTCTATTCACAACTTATGTTTGTCCATCGGTTTGTGGGTGAAATGTAGAACTATATTTCAACTCAGTATCCAACTTTCTCCAAAGAGTCTTCCAAAAGTATTCAACAAATTTACTATCTCAGTCAGAGATAATACTCCTTGGTAATCCATGCAATCTGACAATTTCCTTAAAGAAAAGATCTACTACATGTACTACATCTGATGTCTTTCTACAAGTATAAAATGTGCCATTTTAGAAAATCTATCCACAACCATAAATATAGAATCATTACCTCTTATTGTCTTTGGTAAGCCAAGAACAAAATCCATATTGATGTCAATCCAAAGTTTTTCAAGTACAAAAATAGGTGTATACAACCCAGTATTCTGACTAACTCATTTTGCAACTTGACAAACTCCACAACTTTTCACAAATTTCTGAACATCTTTATACAACTGTGGCCAAAAGTATTTCTCCTTAAGAAAATTCAATGTCTTATCAATTCTAATATGTCCAGCCAAACCACTACTATGTTTCTCTTTTATCAAATTAGTCCTCATTGGTCCTCTCGGTATACACAACTGAATACCTTTAAACAACATACCTCCTTGCATAAAATATTCATCATGTTTAGTACTTTGTTGATCTTGAATAGGTGCTCTACACTTTCTCCATGGCTCAAAAAAATCAGCATCGAATTCATAAGAATCTCTCATGTCATCAAAGCCTATAATTCCAATTTTCATCTTGGTCATCAAAGATCTCCTTCTACTCAATGCATTAGCAACTCAGTTAGTGACTCCACTTTTATGCTTTATCACAAATGTATAACTCTGCAAATACTCAACCCATTTCATATGTCTTTGATTTAACTTATTCTAACTACCCAAATACTGCAAAGCTTTATGATGAGTATACAACACAAATTCACTCGGTATCAAATAATGTCTCCATTTCTTTAGGGCTTGAACAATAGCATAGAATTCTTGATCATACACAGAATATTTTCTCTTTGCATCATTCAAATTTTCACTAAAGAAAGTAATAGGTTTACCTTCTTGACTCAATACAACTCCAATTGCACTTCCACTTGCATCACATTCCACTTGAAATACCTTATTAAAATTAGGCAATGCCAAAATAGGCAATTCAATAACTTTCTGCTTCAGAGTCTCAAAAATTTTATTAGCTCCATGTGTCCACTTAAATTCTCTTTGGTCTCCTCTCATAGTCTCAGTCATAGTATTACAAATTGAATTGAAATTCCTAATGAACTTTCGGTAAAAAATTGCCAAACCATGAAATGATCTTAACTCACTAGCATTCACAGGTGTAGGCCAATTCAAAATAGCTTCAACCTTTCCAAGATCCATTTTCAAACCATCAACTGAAATCACAAATCCCAAATACACAATCTCCTCTTTCATCAATGAACACTTTTTCAGATTTATCAGTAACTTTTCTTCTTTCAATCTCTGCAAAACTTGTCTAACATGCAACAGATGTTCTTCTCTAGTCTTACTGAATATTAGAATATCATCAAGATATACAATCACAAACTTACCCAAGAATTTCTTTGAAACTTCATTCATCAACCTCATAAAAGTACTCGGTGCATTAGTTAAACCAAAAGGCATAACCAACCACTCATACAAACCTTCTTTTGTCTTGAAAGCAATCTTCCATTCATCACCTTCTTTGATTCTGATATGATGATACCCACTTTTCAAATCAATCTTGGTAAAATACTTTTCTCCAGTCAAACTATCCATTATATCATCCATTCTCGGTATAGGAAACTGATACTTCACTGTTATCTTGTTGATTTCTCTGGTATCAATACACATTCACCATTCTCCATTCTTCTTAGGTGCCAATACCGCAGGTACTGCACAAGGACTCAAACTTTCTCTAATCAAACCTTTCTCCAACAATTCTTGAATTTGTCAGTTCAATTCTTGATTCTCGATAGGTGTCAACCGATGAGGTGCCTTATTTGGTAAACTAGCTCTAGGGATAAGATCCATGCAATGATCAATGCTTCTCTTCAATGGAAAACCATCAGGTACATTATCAAAAATAATTTCACTATACTCGGTGAGTAACTTATCAATCTCCTTAGGGACATTATCCTCTTTTTTCTTACTCGGTTTGTTAGGAATCACAACAAAACATACATCATTTCTCTTTAAATCCTTAACAAAATTTCTTCCTTCCATCAAGAAAACTTTCATAGATGTGCAAACATTACTAACAGGTTCTTCCATCAAAGGAAACAAGATTTGTCTTTTTCCATCAGCCGAAATAGCATACTTATGCAATCTCCCATCATATACAACATGTCTATCATATTTCCAAGGTCTGCCCAACAAAATATGACAATAATCCATATGCATGATATCACATAACACCTTATCATAGTATTTTCCAATCTTCAAATTCACATAACATTGTTCACTTACCAAGAGTGTATGCTCATCTTTGATCCATGAAATCTGATAGGGCTTCGGATGTTCCAACCTTTCCAACTGCAACTTTGTGACCATCTCTTCAGATGCCAAATTCTTTGAGCTACCACTATCAATGATTACCTTCCAAACTTTGTCAGAAACTCTACATTTGGTCTTGAATAAACTTTTCCTTACCAGATCTTCCTATTTACCTTCATTCCAAAGCACTCTTGCTACCATCAAGTTATTTTCCTTCTCAGGTTCATTCGGTGACTCTTCTTGCACCAAAGCATTCTGATTGTTACCAACCTTCTTACTTGCATGTGTACACTCAAATGATCTATGTCCTTCTTCCCCACAATTGTAACAAGTTCCTCGAAAACCACCTCTATTATAACCACCTCAGTAGTTACTCCCTCTGCCTCTAAATGAACTTTCACCTTTCCACTCATTCTTTCCTTTATCCAGATTTGTCTTTTCTAGTTCAGATCTACTATTTTCATCATGAGATCTACCTCTTCCTCTAGGGAATCTACCACCTCTACCTCTTTGTCTTTGCTCATGTCTCTTGTTCAATTTCTCCTCAGCTTTCAATGCAAATTGATAAGCCTCTTCAATGTTCTCCAATTTAACCAAACTAATTTATTCTTGATTGGAAACTCTCAAACCATTCAGGTATCTAGCAATTCTTTCCACATCATCTTCATCATACCCAGATCTGATATCTAATCTATAGAATTCCTCAGTATATTCCTTTATCGAGCTATCTTTCTGCCTCAAACTTTGCATTCACCTAAATAGGCTAATCTGATAATCACAAGGTAAGAACTTTCCTTTCAATTTATTCACCATTTTACTCCATACCTTGATTTTGTCTTTGCATTTCCTCTTTCTATCCAGCTACAGATGTTCCCACCACAAGGATGCATGACTTTTCAACTTTGGTTTTGCAATTTTCACTTTCTTGTCTTCAAGTACATTTTCATACTCAAAGTACTTTTCCATCTCAGTGATCCAATCCACCAATTCATTAGAATCCAATTTCCCACCATACTCAGGAGGATTAAAGTGTGGTGTAGACTTCAGACTTGTCAAAGCCTTCAAGAATCTTTCTTCACCCTGATCCATCGCAGGTGCAGGTTCTACATCACCTTGTTCTACCTCAATTTCATCATCACTAACATCTTCAAGATGTAATCCTCTTCTCTAGGATGTTTCAATAACTTCTAATCTAGTAGCAAGTTGTCTCAACATGTCTACCAATCTAGGATCTGCATCTCGCCTCCCATGAACCATCTTGAAAACCCTCTGCAATTGCAGGTCAGATCGCAATATGCTACCCCACAACAATTCAACTAGGGCTTCACAAGAAGGAACCTTCAAATCTAGATTCACAAACCTAGATCTAGATCTCACCTGACTTTGATACCACATGACACAAGAGGTAAGGTAGGAGGGGCCAAGAATGGCACACCCTAACCTAAACCAACCTGCTCAACAACATGCGGAAGCAACAAACATACAAAAATGAGAGAGAGAATGCAGAACTTATATATTATCTTCAAATTGATTCATACATGCTAGGCTGTAAGGCCTTCCTGGTTTCAGCCAGATATTACAATCAAATAAAAAATTCCTCAAACATGCGAGGATCTACAGATAATCTCTAATCTTCTATCTACTATCTTCTACTCAAACTTGCTCCTAAAACTCTAACCAAAAAACTACATTTATACAAGAGGCTACCAAACTGATTCGGCCTTCAGATCCACAATCAACAAAAGGAATGACCAGATCTAGGTCCACACACTTCCCAATGATGGATACCAACATTAAATCCGTGACCCAAATTAAATGCACAAGTTGGCTTCAACAAAAACTCAAAAGAAACCCGTTGGTAAGCAAAGTCAACCAAGAGCTAGAAAAGCATCATCAAGTGCCAGGAAAATTACTGAGCGCCAGAGAGATAACCGACCAACACCGGTGAATAAAGGAAACCAAGCAACACTGAACCAACTCAGTCAAAGCAGGAACCGAGCAACACAAATAAACTCAAATATGTTTTTGGTGACACAGGATTGCCAAAGACCCGAGATGCTCCTGTATCATAAATAGGAGGCTGAAAGAGGAGGATGTCAGTAAGAAAAGATTTAAAGTTGGGTTAGTTGTAAAGGGATTTTCATAGAAAAGGGCATTGATTTTGATGAGATATTTTCTCAAGTTGTAAAAATAACTTCTATACACACTGTTTATGACTTCTATACATAGTATTTTAATTATTGTGGCTACTAAAGATTTGCTTTTGGAAAAACTTGATGTTAAAATAGCCTTTCTCCATGGTGATTTGGAAGAAGAAATATATATGTAACAACCACAAGGTTTTGAAGTTAAAGGTAAGGAGAACTTAGTGTGCAGATTGAAGAAAAGTTTATATGGCTTGAAGAAAGCATCAAGGCAATGGTATATTAAATTTGATAGCTTTATGGTTGAGCATGGCTACAATAGGTGTAATTCGAACCATTTTGTTTATTTTAAGAGGTTAGGTGATGACAACTACATTATTTTATGTATGTATGTTAACGATATGATTATAGCAGGGTCTAACATGGATCACATTAACGAGTTGAAACAAAAGTTACCACATTCTTTTTCTATGAAGGATTTGGGAGAAGCAAAAAAAGTCCTTAGTATGAAAATTCATAGAGATAGGAAGAACAACAAATTAGTTATGGCTTGGGCTGATTATGTTGAAAAGGTGTTGAAAAGATTCCATATGGAGAATGAAAAATTTGTCAGCACACCTTTGCCTAGTCATTTGAAATTGACTGAGGATATGTGTCCAAAGACGTAGGAGGAGGAAGATAAAATGTCCAAAGTACCACATGCTTATGTTGTAGGTAGTTTGATGTATTCCATGGTATGCACTAGACCAGATATTGCAAATGTTGTATGAGTTGTCAATAGGTATATGATTCATCCTAGAGTTGAGCATTAGAATGTAGTAAAATAGATTTTCAGATACTTGAGAGGTACATCTAATAAATGTTTATGTTTTGGGGGCTCTAATACTGATTTACAAGGCTATGTTGACTCAGATTTGGTAGGGGATTTAGATACCAGGTGGAGTACTACAAGCTATGTGTTTATTGTTGGTGGGATAATAATGAGTTGGATTTATCTCTTGAAAAAGGTGGGTTCTTTATCCACTACAAGGGAAGAGTATGTTGTTTCTGTAGAAGTAGCTAAGGAGATGATATGGCTGCAATTTTTCATGGAAGAGTTAGGAAAATTACATTCTAAAAATTATCTATTTATATAGATATTCAGAGTGTCATCCATCTTACAAAGAATTTTTCCTTGCATTCAAAGACCAAACACTTAGAGTTGAGGTATCACTTCATTCATTCAGTATTGGATAATGGATAGTTAAAGTTGGAAAAGATACATATAGATGAAAATCCAGTGGATATGTTTACAAAGGAAGTAACAAGAGAGAATTTGAACTCCTCTTTATCTTGAGTTGGTCTTCAAGACTGAAAAAATAAAAGAAATAGAAAAGTCTAGGGTGTGTCAATCTAGTGGGAGCTTTAAGAATAGTGGTGTTTCTATAAGATCAGTCTCCAAGTGGGAGGCTTTTTAGTGTGGAGCCTGATTAGTCCCCAAGTGGGAGATTTTTGGTTTGTGGTGACTGATCAAGAAAGTATTGTACACTTTTCATTTATCGCGAGGTTTGGGTTTAAATCATCAAGCATTTTTGAGTTGACTTGTCAAGCATTTCCCTAGGTTGACTTGTCAAGCTTTTCCCTAGGTTGACTTGTCAAGTATTTTTTAGGGTTAACTTGTTAATGGATATAAGTCTTGCTACATGGCTTAAGGTTAGGGTTTTCTATGATGAGAATTTTTTAGCTTCTTGCAGTGGTATTGAGTTGCAAGGGATTGCAAATTGTAATAGGATGAAATTACTAGATAATAAGATTGGACTCTCTATTTGGTGGACGTAGCCCAAGATTGGGTGAAGCACGTTAAATATTTGTATCTTATTATTCTACTTCTATGTGATTTATTCCTTTGTATTATTGGTTATATTTGCATGTAACTATTATATTTATGCTTCATAATCCTAACAATGAGTAGTAATATGATCCACCAATTCACTTCTCTCCTCAGCTATCTTAGTTAGATACATAACTCTCTTTTCTAAAGAGTCTTGGAAGTATTGATCTTTAATTACTCATTGTAACTTGGTTGTAGACATCTCGAGGGGCAATTATAACTAGTCTTCTATTCCATAAACTAGCTTAAATGACACTATCCTAATTTCTCTTTTTAGAGTTATTTTGTCAGCCCAGAGTGCTTCATAGAGATTTTTATGCAAATCCTTGGAATTATCACTCACCGGCTTTCTCATAATGGCTATCAAATTTATATTACTGGTTTTTTCTTTCATGTTTCCTTGAGGATAATAATCTTATGGATGAGAGAGTGAAATACCATGATCATAACAAGACATGGTCAACTCATTTAAACAAAAGATGGCAGTATTTTTTTCCACAATTTTTTGAGGTACCTCAAAATGCACCAATATATTCTCTTTAAGAAAATTACATACAACTTCTAAACTGGTTTTCTTCACCATGACTGCCTCTACCCACTTTGTAAACTAATTAGTGGTTGTTAGGATGTGAGTGTGTCCAACACTTTAGGGATGTGAAAGAGGTCCAATAAAATCTAAATCCGATTGTTTGAACGGTTCTTCTATAACAATTGGTCTGAGTGGTATTGCTACTAGTTGTGGCTTTCCTAAAAATGTTTTGTAGATTTCACAATTAGGTACCCATCTATATGCATCTTTGAGCATACCTGGCCAATAATAACAGTTCCAGAGAATTTTGAGGTCTGTAACTAAGGACACTCTCATTAATTACAATTCACTCTTCACATGAGGCCTTGCCATATAATTATTACCTTTTCAACATAGATGTTTTCAAAATTTAAATTTCATGAGATGCCTAGAATATGCTTTTGATTATTTTCCACCATTTGTCACTTCACCTTTACATCCTCATGTGTGATGAACCACACTTTCAAATAAAAAATAGGTACAATGGTTCAAATTCAACACCTACCAACTTTCCTTACATTTCTCAAAATACATTCAACAAAGACTCGAGACTCAAATGAGAGATGGGACATGTACACATACAAAATGAACCTTGAAATAATGAAATTTCAAACTTTTATTGTGAGATTTAATCGAGAGGTTCAAAGTTACAAATTTTGATGTACATAAAGACCAAAGACAAGGTTTTTCAACAATAAAATAATGACTTAAGGAAATGTAATGTCAAATAAAAGAAGAAGGAACACACTCTATTTTTTCTCAGGAGGGAAACTATAAGGGAATTCAATAAAAGAAAATTTAGAGATAACAAAACCCTACACCCTAATCCTAACCCTAACCCTAACCCCTATCCCCAACACTAATCCTAACCCTAACCCTAACCATGATACTAATCCTAAATCTAAACCCTACAGCCTAACCCTAATCTTGACCCTGAGCCTAACCCTAATTAGACCCTTAAAGCTAATCTTAATTCAACCATAACCCTAATACTAAGCCTTACCCTAACCCTATCACTAAGTCTAATCTTGATATAATTATATATTAAAATTTATATAATGTCTTCCATGTTGCATTGTGATTGTTACTAGCTTATATATACTTATTATATATAAAATATGTCAAGAGTTATCCTTCTTGAGGCACCTATTGCACCTTGCATTTTCTCATCGAAATGCAAGGTGCAATATGTGTCTTGAGAACAATATCTCTCGGTGTATTTTATATATGATAAGTATATATAAGATAGTCTACTATATTGTGGATGATGTATTTAATAAAGGTTTTATTATGTCTTCTTTATTAATTTACAGTTTCCATTTTAAAAATTACTTATAATTAATAATAGTTTCATTATTTACTTGGTCTATTTTATAAGACCTAGAAATAATTACTAATTTGAAAGGTCAAGAACTATAAATATTCCCTAATAATTTCCATTTAGCCCATCTTAAAATTGAGAATAGATTTTGTCTCGTGAATAAAATAGCACACCTATATTTTAAAAATTTGTCTAAAGTACATTAAGAGATATCATTTGAAAACAAAGTTTCCTTACTAATGGATCTCCTTGCATATAACACGATTCTCTAATTAATTGAATCTTGATCCTAACCGTAACTCTAGACCTGATTGATCTTATCTCCAATGCTAGTTGAACACAAAATCTAATGAAGCCATATGCATAATTGAACCCTAACACTAACCCTAGTTAAACATAAACCCTAGATTAAATTTAACTAAACCCTAACTCTAATTAAATTCTAACCTAATTGAAATCAAAGCCTAACCATGTTTAGACTCTAAACATGACCCCTTAGTCCCAAACTTTATTCTATAACCCAAAACATACTTAAAACTGAATTATAATTAAACTTACTCATAATGGAACTCTATTGTATAGATACTCATCCACTTATCCTCACCACCTCTTCTCCCCAACTCAATATTTTTCTTTCTCACTATAATATTTCAAATATTTCATGTCTATGATGATCTAGGAAATTTTTGTTTCATTTACAGGTATTATATTTTGTCTTCTTCAATTTAGTTGTTTTTCAATATATATTGCTATTAAACCCTTTTTTAAATATAATATAGCATAATCATGTTGCATATTATGAAAAAAAATAAAAAAAATTTAAATTTAGTAAGAGCAACAATTCAATCCAAAAAAAGGTTTTGTAAGTTAAAAATTTAATTAAATATGCACTCTATATCCCTACAAATTCCCATGCATTTCACACTTAATTTCTTCTATTTTCAAGTAAAATCATTTTATATGTTTAACTCCTTAACATACTTTCTAAAGTTTATCAAGAATGAAATAGTGATTAAAAAATCTATTTCTAAGATATTATGGAAGTTTGGTAATTGTATTTCTTACTATAAATTTGTACTTAATTCATTATATGTAGTTTCTGTGTATTGAGTTAAAATTGTTGAACTCCTAATGAAATACAAGTCTATTGACGTATAAAATATAACTTGTTTGAAATTTTCAAAAAAAAATGGCTTCATAAAATGATATTTGATCAAAAAAATAATATGCCTTAAAAATTAAATTTTAAAATTATGGATATAAATTTTTTACACTATTCAATTAAAGATTTGACTTAATGAGGAGCAATAGAGCTACAATTGTTTTGGGAGCCTAATTTTATTGTCATACAAACAAAATTGATAAACAAAGTCTACGGAGGGGAACAAAATAAAATATAGCTGAAGCTACATATTGATTTTGTAGTGTTTCCTTTGTAATGATATCTAATAAGAACACTATGATATTAGGCACAAGAACATGCATTCATAATTGCAACTATCTTGGAAAAATATGTATAATTCAATTTATTTTTTATAAAAGAAGTACAAATTCTATATATTCATACTAACAATACAATTGTACTAATTTAGAATTTTGTGCAAACTAATTGAAGTACATGAATATTCCTTAACTAAAATGATTAGGCCCTTCACCAAGAAAATCCCCTTTACAAGGCAAATAGATTTTCTTTTTGCTATATAGTAATTCTTGTGGAGTAATTTTTAAATTTCTTCTAAGTGATGGAGATATTGAATGGAGGATGCAAAGAATGGGTTACAAATTTAAATGGTGTAAATTGTATCCTAATATAATTTCATTCTTATTTAGGGCTTACTTTAGTGATCCCTAAATATAATTAATCTTGCTCAACCCATTGCCTAATTTTGGAAGTTAAGCATCTTTCTAGCTCCCTTGACTTATTTCTAGCTCTCCAGGACTAGTTGAGGGTGTTGTTATACACTAAGTTTGTGCCTTTGTCTCAAGCTCTCATAGTCTTGATAACCTAGTATAACATGGTAATCATCTCCAGGTGTGGGACCTATGCTAACTAAGATGAGACCTCCATGTTCTAGGCTGGTTCCTCTTGGATAATCACCTTAATTTGCTTCTTGATAGAAAAGTAAATCTTTTGAGGGAAAGGGATAGAAGGAATGCTTGAAAGGGAAATGACTGAAAGCAAACTACCTACTAGGTGATACACCGAAACTAGGGTTTGGATCTCAGTATAGAGGAATAAAATCAATGAAAGGCTTAGGTCTAGTAGGTCACAACTTACTAAATAGGCTTGCATAAGTATTTCATAGAAGGGTCTGAACATAAGACACAATTTATGACCTGCAAGTAGACATTCGCTTCTGCAACTCGGTGTAGGATTGAGACAAGATTGTTAGGGGGCTGAAGTATACCCACAAAAGCATCTAAATCAGATCAAACACAATAACACACATAGTTACAAAAAGTAAGAGGGATCAAGAACCCTAAGATACCACTGAAAACATCATATACTTCAATTCAATAAGAGATAAACTCAGACAAGGAAGCATAGGGACATGAAGAATTGTCACAAAATACCTTTGCAGTGTTTGAATTTATCAATGGGAGAAATACAACTGTATAAGCCAGAGGGTAGAGATGATACCATAGATAACTCTTTAAGAAAGGTGAGTTTCTTTTACAATTGTCCAACTTTGAGCTCTAAAGCTCCGAAAATTAACTATATACATCTCCTCTAAGCAAGTAGGAGCAAAACCTAACTAGGGTTACAAGATTTTTATTAGGAAAATAACCAACCCTAACTTAAAACAAGTTTGATCATAAATGTTATGGAAATATCTCAACCGGTCAGATATTTTGTTTACGTGCCCATTCCTGTACTATATTGCCTGCAGACAAGCAACCTGGATCCATCAACCTTCCTGCATAAAAGTCTCACCATGAATGCACAAAATGGTACTTTCAGGGACAAGACTCGACCCATGGCAGCCGGCTAGGCTTCTCATCATCTTTCCCAACTGCAAATATCCTGGAGACAAATTTTTTGAGCTACCTCACCGCTTGCGGCCTGCAAATCAAATACTGGCAAAAAACCCTCGCTGAGATATTTGAATTTAAATAGCAATGGCTAGCCGGTCATTTTAAAGTGTGCCTATCGATATCCTTTTCTTCCTGGCAAATTGATAGCTCAGATTAGCTTTACAATAGTCGTAAACCTTCTTGAAAAGTCAGAGTCCATATCAGCATATCGTGACCAATGAGATTTGAGCACGTCAGCATATCTGTTATTTTGGACCCACCTTGAACTTTTCCTCCTTTAAGTCATTCAGCGACTATGCGACTGAAAACCTCTTCTAATTCATGAAATCCTTCTCTTTACCCTGGTCCGGTTAAGCGATTCAGCGAACAAGGCATTCCGCTGAATCACTAAGTCTTTTGTTGACCCTTGGTTAAATCAAGCATATATGAGAAACCCCTTTAGTTGCTGAGTCACTTAATATACTTTAAAACCTGGGCCCATCCGCCACATGGCACCTGCCTATTCATTCTAACTGCCCCATCAGCAACACCTCGGCAAGTTTTGACATCAGACCCACTATAACCTTAGATTCTGATCCAACGGTGGGTGCATGATCTCACAGCTCTGACAGATTCCTTGCGCCTTTACGCCAGCCGTATATCTCTATCCTTCTGACATCCCTGACATGGCCCCACTGACACAGCCAAGTCATCATTATATGGACCAATCAGAAGCTGCCATTTGTATACACGTAGCAGTGGACCTACTTGAATGAAGAGTTACGTCACCAGGGGAAATCAACGGCTGTCTTAAGTTCGCAAACTTCTGACACTTTTCATGAGAAAACACGCCAGTCGTTAGATCAAAAGAGGACTGACAACCGGGCCCACTAACAAATTACAAGTCATCTCCTTTTGACCAATGAAATACCTCCACATAGGACACCATGGCAATGGACCCACAAAGGCATGAAGCACTGAACAAAAGGGAAGATTGACGGCCATCGCAAGATCACATGTGTCAGAAGAACCCCTTGCGACTTCATGACAACCGTTGGATCTTCCTGACTAGGACCCCACATGCTAGACCGCCAAATGCATTAAGCGATTATGCGACTGAAGGAAAGTAGCATTCGCCAGGTCGCAAGATATTAAGCGGTAACTGTGAAACATCTAGCGACTATGAGAAGCCTGCAGTCACATAATCGTCGAATGGGAAAAGTAACTGCCGGAGAACTTAGAGAACCGACCAATAGAAATAAAGCGCACATGGGAAATTGAGGACTTAAGTGGCCCGAAAAGGTAACTACAAAATAGAACATGGTCTAGGGTCTCTTAGGGTTTTGGCCTATAACGGCTAGTTTTATGAATTTTAAAGACTTTTCACCTAGCCAGGGACCTAGAAAAGGTTGCAGAGACTAGAGGGAAAGACATGAACCTATGAAATTTTCAGGGATGCCTGGTAAGGTAAAAACAAAGATCTTGGGATAGGTTCTAGCCAAATTTGCATGCACATGAAAATTAGGGTAACAGGTGCCTAATGGAATTTGGTGTTAAGTTCCATGGTCGAACCAAAATGGGCTGACATTTGAATCCTCTAATGGTCAGAAATTAGTGAATGAGAAAATGCTACCTAAGTCAGTTTAGTTTAAAATTATCAACATGTTTTGTGAGGTTTACTATAAAAGGAGCCCTCATACCCTCATTTGATCATCAAACAAAAAGGAATTCATCTCTTATTGAGCAAGCATTTAATTCATTCTCAAGGAAACAAAAGAGGAGATCTAGGATTGAAGGATTCAAGCATTAAATATGGCATACATGATCGAGTTCATATGTTTCCTTCACGAGTGAAGACATGCGTGAGATCCCTTCCTAGCATCATCATTATTTCATGAATGCTTCAAGACAAGAAGAATTCATGAAACGTTTATTCCAGACATCATTGTTGCAAGGAAGGTTGAATCCTCTAGGGGCTTGATTAAGGAAAGCCCCTATACAACCCAACACCATTTTTCCTTCCTATTGTGTACAGGTTTTTAGATGTAAGAAAGAAGAATTGTAGATCCAAGAAGAGAATACTGAGACAAAGAGAACTATATTTTAAAAGGACATCAATTATTGACATAATCTGTAGTTTCTAGGATAGTCTAAGATGGTTTTTGTTTGTGAAATTTTAGTGAAAAAATTAAAGTGACATCCTGAGTCAGAATCCATTCATGATATCTACATCAGAAACCACTGGGACAAGGTCACTATTGAGATAGTCACATGCTTTTGGGCTTGACTTTTAGTGGAAAATTCCTTTTTGATTCCTCTTTCTAGATTTGTACTCAAAGTTGGCATATTAGATATGTAACTTACTGTTTATACTTAGTATTATTCAATTTCACATCTTTAGACCTAGTTCTTATTCAAGCTTATATAATCACAGCAATAAAACACATAAAAGAATAATTTAATGCTCCATAATTGAGCCCAAATCTCACCTAGCTCAATTGGTTTGAAGTTGAGCCAATTGCTTATTCTTTAATGAAAAGGTTGGTAAGAGTGGGTTTGATCTCTATTTTTCATGTTTACTATATTGATCCCTATTTCCAACCTTTTCACAAATGTCTTTCCACATTGCGACATTGTAGTTGACACTTACCATTTTCTAAGGACTTTAACATCCTTGGTAGTGCCAATTAAGTTTTTCATAAACTCCACATATTGTGTTATAATTACCTCTTATGTTCAAGGATTTTTTATATTTTCTAATTTGAATCCTTGTAGGTAGGTTTGTCTAATGAAAGTAATATATTGTCATGGTTCTATCTCATGACTTAAATTCATCCTTATATCAATGATGGAATTTGGTATACACACAAGTGGCATTCTACTATTTATAAGATTACCTAATTTTTATACAATTTGTGTAAAATCTGTCAAGAGAGATCAAGTTTCAAATTGTCAGAAAAATGTCTAGATGATTTGAGTTAAACAACATTACTTCTTAGAAAATATAGCATGATTTCAACTTCCTCCATGAAAAAGTGACAAAAGGAGAAAATCAAATATGCATCCCTACATTAACAGAAAAAGTGTTGCACTAAATATCATTTCTTTCCATGTACATTGGAAGAAAATAAATCCTTTGGATTCAAAAATTAATTCTTATTTTTAATTTGGAAGAAGTTTTATTATAGAGAATAATGTGAATATTGTTATAAGTTCTTTATTTTTAACTATGATCTTGAACATGAAGCCTAATGAATACCAAAATCTTGATCAATATTTCTTTTATCACATTATGTAAGATATTTATGACATTATTCCTCTCTATATCTCATCAATGATAGTGAGATTTTATAAATGGTGTCCTTGATTTCATAGAGAAAATTATAATAGCACCATTACAACTATTTGTTATCCAAAGAGTACCTAAAAATTCAATTTTAATTTCTTTCCCCAAAAATTCAAACTAATTTAGAAAAACAATTGGTAATATTTAGAGGCACGTCATAAAAGATAAATTTAGATTCTTATGCTCTTTAGTTATCTCTTTGCTTTTGATACTTCAAACTAAGAAGTGTTAGGACTTAGGTGCCATCAACCTTGCAAATCCTTTAATTAATTATTTCCTAATTGTTAGAATGTGAAGTTGATGTTATTCATGTTGTTATCATTAATGTCAACATATCCTATACATATTTATGTTTAGGTTGTATCGGTTGATGTGTGCCAATATCCTTCATATATCACTAGAGGTGTTCACCTCAGGATTTACCAAAGCCTTTCATCTCCCAAAATACCTATTGATGCTTTGATTCCCTTTGACCAACATATTCTTGACCTAAAGGAGAGAGTTAATTTTAAAAAGATGAAATTGAACAAACAAGATAATTCTATTCGTATCTTAGATTCTATTAAAATTAATTTGGTTGACGAAGATACTCTTGATGATGATTATTTTGATGTTCCTAATGTAACTAACAATGATATTCATATTCTAGTTATTTTGATGATATATATGAGCTTATTGATGTTAATCATATTTTACCAAAGTTATGTTTTCACAACAATTATCTCTTATTCCTAGTGATGAAAAAATTGACCCATCTTTATAGCATGGTCCTTGTTTGGAACCGGCTATTGTTCTCTCTATTGTGCTTGATGTTACTCCTCGTGTGTGTTTTCCACCTTCTCTAAACACTACAAACTAAGATGAGCATGTGGGTGATATGGTGGAATGGATCCTCTTGTGTGGTGGACTCTTTGTGTTTACTTGTAATGTGTTTCGCCTATGATGTGTTGCTTGACATATGTTTCATTTAGATTTATTTAGATGAACCTTGTTGCTTCGTTGGTGCAAGGTGATAAAGGAATTGATCAGTCATGAAATTATTTTATTTGTCTCTTACTTCTATATATTATTACATGTTATGTCGTGCATGTTCCACTACTCATAAATGTGTCTTTGTGTTGTTTGATTGGGGATGATGCAAAATGGTAGCTACCTATTATTTTTGGTCTCCATGAAACCACACCAAAAAGACTCATCTTTGTAACTCTTATATGTGTCATTCTTCCATTGTACTTTTAGTTCTACTAACTTTTAGAAATTATGACATTTCATTTTGATATAATAACTCATGCATTATCATATGATCATATTAACCCCTAAGTTAATAGATCCCTTTTATGCTCTATTTTTTCAAGTGTTATTTCCCTTGTTTTTTTCTTTCTTGGTGGCATCTTGTAGTGGAAACATTTTTTGTGGTGCATGTATGCTTCATTAAAGATATTACTCCTATTAAGTTGTTTACAATCCCTTAATGTTGATAATTCTTTCCTTAAGTAATGATCTTCCTTTCTTTGATCCCTATCGAGACAATGTTTTTCTTAAGGACTTATCTTCCTTTCATTGATCCCTTTGGAGACAATTCTTTCCTTAGGCCTGACCACTCTTGTTGGACCCCTTAATGGACATAATTCTTTCCTTAAGGATTGATCCTCTTTGATGGGTTGACTAGCATAACAAATCTTGCTATACTTTCAATGACATCTTTTGCAATGCTTTCTCTTTGTATAACCCATAGTAAGGTAATAATTTACTAGGCTATAGATCATCTCTCTCTCTCTCTCTCAAGAAATGCCTCTTATCTTGGTTTGTGATTTGATGAGGGCTTAAGTCACTTAGGGGCTTGATATTTCTTTGTCTCCTAGACCTTGATAATATTTTTCTTATGCATTGATCTACTTTACCATGAGCATGAGTTTTTTTCATAAGCCAGATAAAATGGGGACTAAATGCACCATCCTAAAAAGTTAGCACTCACAATTGGATGCTTTATTATGGCCTATTAGACCCAATTTTGGTGATTTCAAGATTTGATGTCCATTATGCTTTATCCTAGAAAGATGATTCCTATTTTCCCACACCTTCTCACCTGTCCTAGCAAATCATTTAAATTTTCTCCCATTCTTCATGGGACATGTTTCCAATAGCATCATGCCCCTAAGGTTTAGGGGCCAAATTTTACCTAGAGCATGATGTTGAGGTATTATCAAGGGATTTGATTTTATGGTCATCCTGGATCATTTTTTAATCTTGAAATGATGGATTGAGTGTAAAACCCCATATCTCTCCTTATTTTGATGTATAGACATGATCTACAACTTTTGCAATCAAGCTATCAAGGTTTTCAAGAAATCAAGAGCAATTGGATCATTCAAGATTTCAAGGCAAGCATCCAAGATCAAGATATCCAAGTCTCCAATTCTTCAAGACCATTGAAGTCAAGTCAAAGTAAATCTTGTCCAATTAAATCAAGTTTCTTTCCCATTATGGCCAAGTAGAGGAATTCTTAATCAAGCAAGAAGATCCATCCTTTTATCCATCTTCTCTCTCCTTCTTTGCAAGTGGTTATCAAGCATATCTACATTCAAGATCTAGAAGTGGAATTCATAGATATGTGCATTTTTGAGGGAACCCTTAATTCTACATCACATTCAAAGGTTAACTCTTTGGATTCCCAGTACATTCAAGCATCTTCATGGCTATGAGAGCTTTCTAATTCGTTCATGAGGGTTTATGCAAGGTGAATCAATCTTTTACCCTTTCAAATACTTTCATTTATGCAATGACAATCTCATTTCATTTCCAAGGTTGATTCTGAAACTAAAGTTTGACCAAGGCAAACCCCTTTAGACAACCTTTTACCTATTCTTTTGTGTGCAAGAATAGGTTACGCAACCATCATATATGATCTAGGTAGATTGGGAATAGTTCAATGATCTGTAAAGAATTCAGACAAAAACACCAGGGACAAGTCGTCATTGTTGTCATGTCCCAAGAACATGTTTTCATTTTTATCATGTACCCCACATTTTGAGCTCAGATTTTAGCCATAGGTTAGATAGGTCATTTGATTTTTGTTTCTATGCATTTTAGCTCACTATCTATCTGTACCAGTCTATTTTTACCAATATTTTAGTAACTTTCTTGATTAACCATTTACTTTATATCATTTCCATTTTCATAATCACATATTTTAGAGAAGGATCATATTCCCACTTAGTGTTTGAGTCTCCTCTTGAACCTAGTTGGGCATCTTCCTTCTAAAATGTGCAATTCATAAAAATGGGATGTGATTTACCCTATGTATAAATTGCTTCCTTTTATTCTTTATGCACAATTGTTATTTAATTCATCGCACATTTGCAAGCATTTCTCATTTCTTATAATTGATTTCACACTATGGGACATTGGTATGGCATCTAGTGTTGTACCTAGTATGTTCATCACCTAGGTCCTAATCACACATGTTACTTCTGTTTATGTAGGTACCACATAAGATTTTTCAAAAGAAAATTATTTGATAAATTTATGAATAGTTGATTAAGTGTGAAATTAAAACTTTATAAGAAGATTGATAAGTTAAGAAAGTCTCGATTATTTACTTATTTGATAGGTCAAGGGTCTTTTTATATGTTCTTTTCGTATATTATGTATCATATTTTGATTAAAATTTTATACAATTTTCTCCTATAAATAATCATTCACAGCTATCAATTGGGATGACCATAAATAACCAATCGTTCATAACTATGCTACAAATTACACAGAATCTTTCTATTAATTAATTTTTTCCTGGTCAAAGGGTATAAAATTAAATATATTAACCTTTTATTAAAAACCACTGGCTTTTGAGCGTCAACACCGCCATATAGAGCCTTTCCAAATATGAGTGAATCAAATATTTAATCAGAGTATCTTCTCTTGACTTTGAAAATGCAGTGCAATTCATTTAATGAGCATAAAATATGCGAATGTTTGTTGGCGGGGTAGTACACTACTGTCTATACGAATATCAGCATACAAATATACGAATTCTTCTGTGCTACAATTTCTAATCTTAAAATAACTGGAAAATAATCTTGTACAATCAATCTTATCTTCTGATAAGATGACACGCGACCTGAATTTTGTTTTAAAGCCACTCATTGCTTAGATGACAATAATTTTGTGGTTTTCGGAAAAACAAGCGATGTTTATGGAAGGCGGTATTTGATAAGATTAAACGTCCCTTCAATATGTTCGGAATAGCTGATTTATTTTCTAGTTTGAAAAAGTGTTAATATACATGTAAACTCCATGGCAGGCTGTAAATTTACCCTATTAGACAAATTGTTTCTATTTATTAATTAAATTAAAATCTCATACAATTCATGTCTTTTTATTTTTTTATTTAATTGATAAAGGAGTTGGCTGAATAGACATGACAGATTGAAATAATAAAATAAACTAATAAATTATTATAAATAAAAATAATAGTCTTTCATATTGTTTCACAACTGTTACTAGCTTATATATATTTATTTTAATAATATATATAAATACGCTCAAAGATATCTTTCTTGAGCAGCTTTTTTTTCATACTCACTATGAGATAACCTATTTTATATATATTATTAAAATAAATATATATAAGTTAGTTTATAGAATATTGAGATATATTTGGATAACATGTTTAATAGAAATGTAAATGAAGGATATGTGTTACAATATTATTTTTTAGAATAAGTAAAGTGAAATAAACACATATATAATATAGAACGTAAAATATTAGCATTTTTGGAATGAATAAGCATAAATTTGTGAAAAGTGCATAATAAGAAAAAAAGAAAAAGAATAATAATTGCATAAAATTTATAATAATAATTTAACATTTAATATTAATGAACAATGTTTATCAAGGTCAAAATCATGATTAAGATTAGAGATATAAATAAAATTACAATTAGTATCATGTTTAGGGTTAGGATTAGAGTTAATTTTGATTTATAGGAAAAAAAGGTTCTATTATGTTTGGTTTATAAGGAAGAAAGGTTCCATGTTTAGATTAATGGTGTACTACTTCAATCTTAATTGAACCCTACTACAATTAATGGTGAACTATGATTGTAATTTTAAGTATATTAATATTTCAAGTTTTGATATGTCTAAATTTAATCTATGAATCAAGTATTCCAAAATGTCTTCAAATTTCAAGTTCCATACCTAAAATTCAACCTTTTTGTATGTTATGTAGTGTGAGTGTTCAATGAAGACACCAAAAATTACTATTAAACATGTCCTTATTTTCATATGAAATTTTGATATGGAGAACGAGAAGCTATGTATAACTAATGAAAATATATGGAAAAAATCCTAAAATTGACATTTTCGATGTTTGTGTTCAAAACATGAAATTGGAATAGGGATTTGTTAATTCCCATTTACCCTCAAAGCCAACATTTGAATCTTCCATCTAAATAGGTGGAATTGAAAAATCAATTCCAATTCTACTTAAATGAGAATTGGGTTAAAGAAAAAATTATAATATTTCAAAATCCATATGCAAACAACATTTTCCATCTTCTTATTATGAATTTTAGGTGAGTTTTAGGTCAACCAAAATGGTTCTAGCAATATTCCAAAAACCATTTTCCAGATTTAAAACTTCCAGAATTGTCAAATGCTGAAATTTGACAATTCTAGCATTATTTAATTCCAGCAACCGGATAGATCCTTATATTAGATGAATTTATGATATATTGCAAAGTTTTCTTTTGATATATCTTATATATAGATAATTTGATTTCTAACATACAATTAATATATTATATTTTTATAATCAGAAGTTTTAATTTTATCTATTACATAATATAAAATATAATAGAAATGTCTATTTATCTCTTATACGAAACCTGAAACTTGATTAAAATTACAGAGTAGTGATATGAGAATATTTTCGTTGGAGCGTAGAAATTTAAGAGACTATATATTTTATGAGAACCTTTCTTTGAGAACAGTTCCAATGCGCGTGAGATTGTGTCTTCGTGATTACAACCCTTAATACAGAAATATATGGGTTTTCCAAGTTCCAACCTACCGATCAATGCCTTATATTTTATCAACGGGTTAAGACATGGAGGAGACATTTGTGTTTCTTTGCCACCTTTGAGAATTGTATAATTATGATTATTGCTTCTTTTAGTAATTAAATAAAAAAAATGAGCAGTCACTAGAAGGTTCTAGATTTTTTTCGCAAAAATTTGAACATAGATTATTTTGCATTGCCTTAATTATCATGTAGGTTGACTATTGAACTTGCTTCATTCTTTCCACACCATTTAATTTGAATGGAACGTCAACCAAGTTCAATGTATCACTTAAGAAAATGAAAATGGAATGGGAGTAGACATTTTGTTTAAATTAAAATGAACTTCACAAGATGTAGTTTACGTATATTTCAACCATTCTTTATTCTATTTCAATTTTCTTGATAATCTATAGAGGTTTCATTTTTCAATTTATAAAGAAAATTGATCACATCATATGAAGCTTTTAGTTAGGTTTTATCTTATGCATCCATTGACTTGATATTGAGTGTTGATAAAATAGGAAAAAAAATGATATAAAAAATTTCCTTGATTAAATAATATGTTCAATTGAATATGAACACCTCTAGGGTCTCTTTGAGTGTTGGAATACCAAATGCTGGATATAGTCAATTCTGGAAGATACAAATCCTGAAAAATGATTTCTGAAATATGGGCTGACCCGTTTGGTTCACCCAGAAGATGATTGAGAAGATGCATAAGTCCTAATTTTAATTCTTTATTTTAATTTCTTTGAATATGGTGTGTATATGTCTATATATATACACACATACATGTGTGTATATGTTTGTATATACACACACATGCATGTGTGTATATATACACATGCACACATGTCTATATATACACATACACACATGTGTATAAATATGTATACATGTGTATATATACATACATGTATACACATGCACACATGTGTATATATACACACATGTGTGTGTATATGTGTGTATACACACACATATACACATATACACACATATGCACACATATACACATATACACATGCACACACACACACACATACATATATATGCATGTGTGTATATATACACATATATACATACATGCATGTATATATACATGTGTGTACACACATATATGTGTGTGTGTACACACATGTATACACATATACACACATGTGTATATATATATATACACAAATACACACGTGTATATGTATACACAAATACACACACATGTGTGTATATACATATACACACATTTGTATATATATATATACACACGTGTGTGTGTGTGTGTGTGTGTGTGTGTGTGTGTGTGTGTGTGTGTATACATCCTTATAGCAATATAATATACATCCTTATAGTCATGGATCCCATGAAATATTAAATTTAGTTTTATAAAAATTGGAATTGGAATTCGAAATTCCAATTCCACCTATTTGAGTGGAAGATGCAAATGCCCATTTTGGGGCAAAATTGGAATTTTGAAATTCCAATTCCAATTTTTTGGATGGACACAAACATGGAATTGACATTATCTAGAATTAGATAGTGCCAATTTCAGTTTGATTCCAGCCCCCAAATGGGCCCCTAGATAATATATCTAAATAACAACAACTATCTATCATATAACTTGTAAATTTAGAGTATAAAATGATGAGTAGGTATGAAAATAATAATAATAATTGCATAATAGAACTTATAATAGAATATTTAATGTGATGATGGCATCTACTAGATCATCAATTTATGGGATGAAGACTAACATCATTAACGACTTTCAAACTCTTTTCAATATCAGCCCTTTGTTGTGGTTCTTGGTCAAGAAGCCTGTAATTTGGTGAAGTTTTGCCTCCTCAAATAGTTCATTTAGACTACTCACCTTCAAATTTTTCTTATATTGTGTAAGAATATCCTCATATGTTATAGACTCAAAGATGAATTATCATTCCATTTCCAACACTCATTTATTAAAAAAGACAAGTTCTTTCTTCCCACTTTTTAGAGACCATCCATCGACCCACGACCCATCTCACATCCCAAATAATAAAACCACCTATAAATAAATTAATTAATTAACATTTTAAAAAATAAAGAGCTTATAAAGTTACATACAACCACTATATGGTTGAAAATTAATCCATATAACTACTAATCTAACTCCCTTATCTAAAAACCAAATCTTTTTACTTTTACACAGCTTACTAGATTAGATAATGTCACTGCCGTTTAAAAATCAAACCAATCCAAGAAAAAATAGGAAAGTAAAGTATGATGAAGACTCAAGTACGGCATGGTCAGACAAGGCGGTGGGTTCGAATGAACATAAAAATTTAATGAAAAGGGAAGCTTCAAAATTATTACTAGAACATGTGATCAAATACATTAAAGCACACTACCTAAATAAAATACTCATACCTTCACAAATGGACTTGGAGTCATTCTTTTAATTTATTGATCCACCATTCTTTGATGTCATTTTCTCAATGTTGTCTCTCACACCACTTCTAATATAGTTCTCTAGCTTTGTATCTTTATTTAGGTAGTGTGCTTTAATGTATTTGATCACACCTTGTAGAAATAATTTTGAAGCTTCCATTTTCATTGAATTTTTATGTTCATGCGAACCCACCGCCTTGTCTAACCATGTCGTACCTAAGTCTTCATCATGCTTTACTTTTCTCTTTTTTCTTGGATTGGTTTGATTTTTAAATGGCGGTGACATATCCAATCTAGTAAGCTGTGTAAAAGCAAAAAGATTTGGTTTTTAGATAAGGGAGTCAGGTTAGTAGTCATATGGATTAATTTTCAACTATATAGTGGTTGTAGGTAACTTTATAAGCTCTTTATTTTCAACTATATAGAATCGTGGATAAATAAATTAAAAAATGGTAGATACTCATACCTAAATAAATAATTCTACATGTTATTTAGATAATTTAAATCTTCCTTGGAAGAACCGTTATTGCAAAAGGATATGAACATGGATTAATTTCCTTTTCCATAAATATGATGATAAACATTGAGAGTGAGGGTTTCCAACTACTCTAGTTATGTTTATGTCTATTTAGCTCATGCTACATGAAAACTAAAATCGAGTTTAGTTTAGTTTAGATTAAATGTAATTTAAGAGTTTACCATTTTGGAGAACAAAACCACAGACCTACAAGCAGGAAAATAATTCTTTCTGAAACTCGACATCCAAAAATCATGGGACTTTAAAATTTGGACCCTGGGTCAAGGACGGAGTCGACTTTGACCTAGGTCAAGTATGAGGTTGTCCTTGACCCTCAAGGTTGTGCTTGACCTTGAGGTCAAAAATCTCAGGATCTCAGTCTAGAATGCTAGAAAAATACTAGAAATAGGTGGAGAGAGAAGCAGAACAGGGGGAAAAAGCTAGATCCATGCAAAGACCAATTCCAGGTGCTTGACATGACCCCAGACCACTTACTCGGGGGGCTAAACATTATTAACATTGAAGTGCTTCCATTTTAAGATGATACATTAAGCCCCCACTTTAGCAAGAGTATGGATTCGATGCAAACTCTTGGTAAAGGAGAAGAAAGAAGAGATCCAAGTGGATTCACAAAGAGATAAAATAACACTCAGCTAAGGACACAAGCCCCCAAGCAAATGATTCTAACTCAACACATATGCACGAGGGTGTGAAAAGAGAAAACCAAAAGAACAGGGGTTAGTACTAAAATAAACCCAAATCAACAAGTAGAGGAAACCTTGCTAAGAAATATTTCCTATACTAATATCATATTTGGAAAGCTATCATAAAAGCATAAATGATTACATAAGAAAGACAAGAGCAACACTATAAATAACATAGCTTCATGATCTAGTCCTACTAGCATGAGAGAGAAAAGAGAAAGTGATTTCCTCACCCAGTAAGATGCCCATCTTACAATGAATCACCAAGGAGGGAGAGCCCAACAAGTAGCAAGACTTGATAGTTCACCCAAAAATTGTGCTTTGTAATTGTAATGCATCTTTTGACAGCTTCTGTAATACCTATACATCCACCTTCTTGTATCACTATGAATATGAAATGCGTGTCTCCTCGGGATTTAGCAACTTATGTGCATTACCTTAGGAAGATTTAGCATATTGAAAATTGAAAATGCATGTCTCTTAGGATTTAGCAAGTTATGTGTGTTACCTTCCAATGATTTAGCATATTTGAAATTGGAAATGCGTGTTTCTTAAGGATTTATCAAATTATGTGCATTACCTTCTGAGATTTAGCATGCTTCAAAATAAAAGGTTAGAACAAAACTACATAATATAGAATGACGGAGGTCGTATATATGCCCCCCTCCTTAAGATGGAAAAAAAATACTATTTTGACATGTTAAGGAAAGAAAAGAACAAGCATAAGGCCTTCTTTAACATTAAGACAATATCCATAGACAACAGCCAGTCAAGCCAAGAAGGTCACAACTCCTATGAGGCCATGGAAGGGAGGAATGAAAAGAGATATCATGCAAGAAGTGAAAAAGTAACCCTTGTGAGGGATAGCACACTGTTCAGCTTCCAAGGTCAGAGATATATCAACCATGGAAACCCAATGTCAAACAATGAAATAGGTTGCGATCAAGGACAAAGATCCTTAATGCAAACCAAAATTTTCATGTATGATTGGATATCACATAATAGATAGATACTGCTTAACCAAGGAAAGAGGCGAGTCTCGAAAAGACAAAAAAGGAGATGGCATCCTTTTGCCCCCCCAAAGCATAGGAACAAGGATGGAAGGGGACCTATTATATCACTTACAATAAAATACAAGACAATGAGCCCCCAAGGATTAGGCTAACATTGTTTAGATAATGTGGAGTTCCATAATAGGAACATAAATGTTATTTAGAGAAAACAGGATTGAAATACAACTCATTGCCACATGATATATAAATAACCTTACTATCAATGAGCTGCCTAATCTTATAATGTAAAGCTTGACAATCATTAGTAGAGTGATCATGAAATCTATGATACAAATAAAAAGGAAGAGTCTTCAAGTATGGACTATGTTTCCTTTTGCGTTTAGGTCTAGTAATCATCTTAGCATGAAGGAGTTTAGGTAAAACAACTTCTTGGTCAAATTCCTTCATAGTTTCATCATGTTTTGAAGTGTTATTTGAGATGTTGTTAACATTGATTTGTTGTCAAGGATTAAACCCCAATCCATAAGAATGCTCATGCCCCACACTCTATAAGGGTATTTGAATGCTCTTTTTATGCTTACCACATGCTTGACCATTAAATCCTTGTTTAAATAGGAAGTGATAACCAAGACCGTAACAAGAAGCCATATTAGAAGGAGTTAATGGGACTTCAGTAGCCATTATGTCATCATTAGTAGGTTTTACAAGTTCCTTGTGGGTAGAAGCAATGACAAAGTTATTACTAAGGGTGTTAGAAGTAGAAGTAAAAAGTTGTTCAAATTCTCTTTGTTGCTTCATAAAATCAAGATCAGAAACCTTATACTCTCCAATAAAGGTAGGAGTAAAATCCAATATTCCTTAATCATCACCAGGAAGAAGGATTACTATTAAGAATAGGAGTAGTGTGGGTTTGAATATTCAGACAAGGATTAGGTGCATCATCCACATGAAGCGTATACATCTTATTATTATGTATAAACTTGAATTTACGGTGAAGGGTGGAAGGGATACCATGCATGTCATTCAACAAAGGTCTACCCAAAAGAAGGATATAATTAAGAGGTCCAGGCATAACATGAATAGGAGTATTCAGGATAACCAAACCTACTTTGATAGGTAAGGTAATGATTCCTAAAGTGTTCTTAGCAATGTTATCAAAGCCACGTATAGGAACATTGTTAGGTTGAAGAGTGGAAAGATTGGCTTTAATTGCTTTGAGCATGTCCATGCTACAAACATTAAGCCCAGATCCATTATCAATCAAGGTCCTATGAATGATACTTTTATTGATAGTGACAGAAACCATAAGAGAATCATATTGATTTTGAAATTCTTTAGAAGGTAAATCCTTTTGAGTAAATACAATGTCAGGAGGACCCGGGGTAGTATGTATGAATTGTATGAAGTTATTGATGTCCTCTTAATTAGGAGGTGGAGTAGGAAGAGTTGCTAGAGATTTTTGCAAGGCTTCATAGTAGGTAGGTGAAGTTTGAAGAAGCTCCCATAAAGAAATCTTGGCAAGAGTATTTTTCAATTGGGTTATCAAATCATACTCCTTGCTAGGAAGATGGAGTGGAGGAGGAAGAATAGGTTCAGAAGGTGGCAATGAAGTAGAAACCACCGGATTAGGTTGAGGGTTATTCCTTGTACGATATGTGTGAGCTATTGAATCTTGGTGATTGGAAGACTCTAAAGACTCCATAGGTTTACCTTTGATAGTAATGCGAGAACAACCTTTGACTATCAACAAGGGTTTAAAAAAAAACCATATTAGATGTCTCAACACTACAAATAGATTCACAAGAAGGAAGCAAAGAAGACATCCTAGGAGGAGATGAGGTAAGATCTTGATTCTCCATAAGATCATCACTAAGAGGGAGAAAAAAAAGGGAATTTATATCATTCTCCGCTAATGCCTCATCACTAGAAGGAATCCCAAATGAAGGTAAAGAATCTATAATGTCATCTTCTTTCGCTAAAATGTCTGCATAAGGGGAGTGTGTTTTAGAAAAAGAGTTATCATCATGTATGAATATGTCATCCATTAATAAATCACCCACTTGTATCAAAGCTTCTTCATGAGGAGGGGAAAATCAATGTCTTTATCAAAGGGATCATTCACAATAGTTTCAGGAGGAAGAGAAAAATCAACATCCCCATCCAACAGTTCAATAAAGTACTTGAAAAATGCTTGAGGTAACTTGTGCAACATGATAATGAATAAAGAAATTGATAGAAAATTGATCTAGATATATCCAAATGCATTCAAATGAAATTTATAAGAATGAAAAGGAAATCAAATACCACCAACACAATAGGGCATCTAATTCCAGAAAGAAAGGTAAATGTTTTTGTATTTTTTTAGAAATTTTGCAATTTTTTTGAATTTTTGAAATATAAATGCAAGATCATAAAAGAAATCTACTATTTTAAGTATGTAAGATCTAACACAAAATTTAAATCTAACACCAAAAAGAAAGAGTTGTCGTAAAATGGGTTCACCAAAATGAATAATGAAGGTGAACACACAAGGTAATACAAAGGGAGATCTAACACCATAGAAGAAAGATGGTAAGCTTGTCGGGTTCACCAAAATGCATCAAATAAAATATGGATGGGGTCCTAGAACAATGGTTTTCACATAAAAGAGACCCCAAAAGGGTATCCAGATCTGCACTTTAATTCACTGTCCCACACCTATACCTACAAGAAAAATGGTTTTTTTGTTTGGATGAGGGGAATGCCTTAGTCAAACCCCAATTTGGAATCAACCTTAATAATGGAATTGAAATAGAGAATGCTAGAAAGTAGTAGAAGTAGATCTAACAATGAAGCTATGATATTCAATAGATATGCAATGTTATTTCAAATGTAAATAAGTATGTTAATATGAAAGCTTGAACATAACATTAACAAATGTAAACCAAAACCTCCATGATTGTATGCTTGGAATCCACCTTGAGGGAAAAATGAATAGAGCTTGAAGATGAACAAAGGATCTTGAAGGAAGATCACACCACCATGATGGATAGATCTAAGGTTTTGAATGGTGAATCTTGAATGCTTGAACCAAATCCCTTCAAAGTCTTGAATGCTTGAATGGATGATTTCTTGAAAATACTTGATGAAATGCTTTCTTGATCTTGCTTGAGAAAAACCTTGAGCACTTGATTTCAAAACTTGATGCCTTGATCATGAAATTGGATGCTTGATTGTAAAAAGAGATTTCTTGATCACCAAATTGCTTCTTGATAATGGATGCTCATGAAAATCGGATGGAGAAAATGAGAGAGGAAGGCTTCCTTTTATAGAGATCTATGGCACAAACTCCTAGAGAGGCTGACATATGAGAAATAAATTCCCATTAGGCCCATACCCCTAGAAATAGACCTAGATTAAATGTAATTTAAGAGTTTATTGTTTCAAAGACCAAAACAGTCGACCCGAAAGTGGGAAAATAATTCTTTCTGAAACCCGACATCTGGAAATCATGGGACTTTAAAATTTGGACCCTAGGTAAAGGATGAGGTTGACTTTGACCTAGGTCAAGAACGAGGTCATCCTTGATCCTCAAGGTCATCCTTGACCTTGAGGTCAAAAATATCAAGACCTCAGTCTAGAATACCAGAAAAATGATGGAAATAGGTGGAGAGAGAAGCAGAATAGGGGGAAAAAGTTAGATCCATGCAAAGACCAATCCAAGGTGCTTAACATGACCCCAGACCACTTACTTAGAGGGCTAAACATTCTTAACATGGAAGTGCTTCCATTTTATGATGATACATTAAGCCCCCACTTTAGCAAGAGTATGGACTTGATGCAAACTCTTGGTAAAGGAGAAGAAAAAAGAGATCCAATTGGATTCAAAAGGAGATAAAATAACACTTAGCTAAGGACACAAGCCCCTAGGCTAAGGATTCTAACTCAACACATATGCACAAGGGTGTGAAAAGAGAAAACCAAAAGACCAGGGGTTTGTACTAAAACAAACCCAAATCAACTAGTAGAGGAAACCTTGCTAAGAAATATTTCCTATGCTAATATCATATTTGCAAAGCTACCATAAAAGCATAAATGATTACATAATAAAGATAAGAGCAACACTATAAATAACATAGCTTCATGATCCAGTCCTATTAGCATGAAAGGGAAAAGAGAGAAAAGGGAAAGTGATGACCTCACCTAGTAAGATGTCCATCTTACCATGAATCACCAAGGAGGGAGAGCCCAACAAGTAGCAAGATCCAATAGTTCACCTAAAAACTATGCTTTGTAATTGTAATGCATCTTCTAATGGCTTCTAGAATACCCATACATCCACCTTCTTGTATCACTATGAATATGAAATGCGTGTCTCCTTAGGATTTAGCAACTTATGTGCATTACCTTTGGAAGATTTAGCATATTGAAAATTGAAAATGCATGTCTCTTCAGGATTTAGCAAGTTATGTGCATTACCTTCCAAGGATTTAGCATATTTGAAATTGGAAATGCGTGTCTCTTCAGGATTTATAAAATTATGTGTTACCTTCCAAGATTTAGCATGCTGCAAAACAAAAGGTTAGAACAAAAATACATAATATAGAATGAGGGAGGCCATATATATGCCCCCCTCCTTAAGATTACAAAAACATACTATTTTAACATGTTAAGGAAAGAAAAGAAAAAGGATAAAGCCTTCTTCAACATCAAGATAATATCCATAGACAACACCTAGTCCAAGCCAAGAAGGTCACAGCTCCTATGAGGCCATGGAAGGGACGAATGCAAAGAGATATCATGCAAGAAGTGAAAAAGTAACCCTTGTGAGGGATAGCACACTGTTTAGCTTCCAAGGTGAGAGATATATCAACCATGGAAACCCAATGTCAAACAACGAAATAGGTTGTGATCAAGGACAAAGATCCTTAATGCAAACCAAAATTTTCATGTATGATTGGATAACACATAATAGATAGATACTGCTTAACCAAGGAAAGAGGTGAATCCCGGAAAGATAGAAAATAAGGAGATGGCATCCTTGCCCCCTCCAAGCATAGGAACAAGGATGGAAGGGGACCTATTATATCACTCACAACACTATACAAGACAACAAGCCCCCAAGGATTAGGCTAATATTGTTTAGATAATGTGGAGTTCCATAATAGGAACATATATGTTATTTAGAGAAAATAGGATTGATATATAACTCATTGCCTCATGATATATATATAACCTTACTATCAATGAGCTGCCTAATCTTATAATGTAAAGCTTGACATTCATTAGTAGAGTGGTCATGGAATCTATGATACAAATAAAAAGGAAGAGTCTTCAAGTATGGACTACATTTATTTTTGCGTTTAGGTCTAGTAATCATCTTAGCATGAAGGAGTTTAGGTAAAACAACTTCTTGGTCAAATTCCTTCATAGTTTCATGATGTTTTGAAGTGTTGTTTGAGATGTTGTTAACATTGATTTGTTGTTGAGGATTAAATCCTAATCCATAAGAATCCTCATGCCCCCCACTCTATAAGGGCATTTGAATTCCCTATTTATGCTTACCACATGCTTAACCATTAAATCCTTATTTAACTAGGAAGTGATAACCAGGACCATAACAAGAAGCCATATTAGAAGGATTCAATGGGACTTCAATAGTCACTATGTCATCATTAGTAGGTTTGATAGGTTCATTGTGGGTAGAAGCATTGACAAAGTTATTACTAAGGGTGTTAGAAGTAGAAGTAAAAACTCATTGTTCAAATCTTCTTTATTGCTTCATAAAATCAAGATCAGAAACCTTATACTCTCCAATAAAGGTAGGAGTAAAATCCAAGGTTCCTTAATCATCGCCAGGAAGAGCATTAGAGGAAGAAGGATTACTATTAGGAATAGGAGAAGTGTGGGTTTGAATATTCAAACAAGGATTAGGCTTATCACCCGCATGAAACGTATACATCTTGTTATTATGTATAAACTTGACTTTACGATGAAGGGTGGAAGGGATAGCATGCATCTCATGCAACCAAGGTCTACCCAAAATAAGGTTATAATTAAGAGGTCCAGGCATAACATGAATAGGAGTATTCAGGATAATCGTACCAACTTTGATAGGTAAGGTAATGATGCCTAAAGTGTTCTTAGAAATGTTATCAAATCAACGTATAGGACCATTGTTAGGTTCAATAGTGGAAAGATCAGCTTCAATCTCTTTGAGCATGTCCATGCTACAAACATTAAGCCCAGATCCATTATCAATCAAGGTCCTACGAATGATACTTTTATTGATAGTAACAATAACCATAAGAGCATCATATTGATTTTGAAATTCATTAGAAGGTAAATCCTTTTGAGTAAATACAATGTCAAGAGGACCTAGGGTAGCATGCATGCATTGTAAGAAGTTATTGACGTTCTCTTGATTAGGAGGTGGAGTAGGAAGAGTTGCTAGAGCTTTTTGCAAGGCTTCATAGTAGGTAGGTGAAGTTTGAAGAAGCTCCCATAAAGAAATCCTGGCAGGAGTATTTTGCAATTGGGTTATCAAAACATACTCCTTGCTAGGAAGACAGTGTGGAGAAGGAAGAATAGGTTGAGAAGGTGGAAACAAAGTAGAAACCACCGGATTAGGTTGAGGGTTATTCCTTGTACGATATGTGTGAGCTATCGAATCTTGGTCATTGAAAGACTCTAAAGACTCCATAGGTTTACCTTTGATAGTAATGCAATGACAACCTTTGATAGTCAACAAGGGTTTCATAAAAACCATATTAGTTGTTTCAACACTACAAATAGATTCACAAGAAGGAAGAAAAGAAGACATCCTAGGAGGAGATGAGGTAAGATCTTGATTCTCCATAAGATCATCACTAAGAAGGAGAACATTAAGGGAATTTATATCATTCTCCGCTAATGCCTCATCACTAAAAGGAATCCCAAATGGAGGTAAAGAATCTATAATGTCATCTTCTTTCACTAAAATGTCTACATAAGGGGAGTGTGTTTTAGAAAAAGAGTTATCATCATGTATGAATATTTCATCCATTAATAAATCACCCTCTTGTATGAAAGATTCTTCATGAGGAGGGGATAAATCAATGTCTTTATCCAAGGGATCATTCACAATAGTTTCATGAGGAAGAGAAAAATCAACATCCCCATCCAATGGTTCAATAAAGTACTTGAAAAACGCTTGAGATAACTTGTGCAACATGATAATGATAAAGAAATTGATAGAAAATAGATCTAGATATATCCCAATGCATTCAAATGAAATTTATAAGAATGAAAAGGAAATCAAACACCACCAACACAATAGGGCATCTAATTCCACCAAGCAAGGTAAATGTTTTTGTATTTTTCAAGAAATTTTGTAATTTTTTGTATTTTTGAAATATAAATGGAAGATCATAAAAGAAATCTACTATTATAAGTATGTAAGATCTAACACAAAATTTAAATCTAACACTAAAAAGAAAGAGTTTTCATAAAATGGGTTCACGAAAATGAATAATGAAGGTGAACACAAAAGGTAATACAAAAGGAGATCTAACACCATAGAAGAAAGAGGGTAAGCTTGTCTAGTTTACCAAAATGTATTGAATAAAATATGGATGGGGTCCTAGAATAATGGTTTGCACATAAAAGTGACCCTAAAACCAATATTTTACACATACATTTGAATTGTAAGGGGATGGAATGTAAATATAGAAATTCTAGTGTTGAAATGAAGAAATAAAAGTACTTACCTCCGAAAAAGAACCTGCTGAAAACCCTGTCAAATATTCTTAGAAACTGTTGATTTTTATTAAGATGAATTGAAACTATGAGATCTACAAAACCCAAAAATATTTTTCTTTTCTGAGGGATGTTGTCCTGGATCCAGATAGCAGGGCACAATCTTACCTCGGGGCACAATCTTAACCCCCACTAAAGGTTGTCCTTGACCCAACTGCTCTAACAGAAATTCTATTCACGGATCCTTGAAGTTCGATGAAAAGGGTATCCAGATCTGCACTTTAATTCGTTGTCTCGCACCTTTACCTGCAAGAAAAATGGTTTTTTTGTTTGGATGAGGGGTTTGCCTTAGTCAAACCCCGATTTGGATTCAACCTTAATAATGGAATTGAAATAGAGAATACTAGCAAGTAGTAGAAGTAGATCTAATAATGAAGCTATGATATTCAATAGATATGCAATGATATTTCAAATCTAAACAAGTATGTTGATATGAAAGCTTGAACATAACATTAACAAATGTAAATCAAAACCTCCATGATTGTATGTTTGGAATCCACCTTGAGGGAAAAATGAATAGAGCTTGAAGATGAACAAAGGATCTTGAAGGAAGATCACACCACCATGTTGGATAGATCTAGGGTTTTGACTGATGAATCTTGAATGCTTGAACCAAATCCCTTCAAAGGATTGAATTCTTGAATGGATGATTGCTTGAAAATACTTGATGAAATGCTTGCTTGATATTTCTTGAGAAAAACCTTGAGCACTTGATTTCAAAACTTGATGCCTTGATCATGAAAGTGGATGCTTTATTGCAAAAAGAGATGTCTTGATCACCAAATTGCTTCTTGATAATGGATGCTCATGAAAATCGGATGGAGAAAATGAGAGAGGAAGGCTTCCTTTTATAGAGATCTATGGCACAAACTCCTAGAGAGGCTGACATATGAGAAATAAATTCCCATTGGGCCCATACCCCTAGAAATGGACCTAGATTAAATGTAATTTAAGAGTTTACCATTTCAGAGACCAAAACAACAAACCTAGAAGAAGGAAAACAATTCTTTCCGAAACCTGACATGCAGAAATCATGGGACTTTGAAATTTGCACCCTGGGTCAAGGACGAGGTTGAATTTGACCTAGGTCAAGGATGAGGTCGTCCTTGACCCTCAATGTCATCGTTGACCTTGAGGTAAAAAATCTCAGGATCTCAATCCAGAATGCCAAAAAAATGTTGGACATAGGTGGAGAGAGAAGCAAAACAGGGGGAAAAAGTTAGATCCATGCAAAGACCATTTCGAGGTGCTTGACATGACCCCATACCACTTAATCAGAGGGCTAAACATTCTTAACATGGAAGTGCTTCCATTTTAAGATGATACACAAGGTAATCTCGTTGTTGGTTGACATACATTGAGAATATTGAATTAATTTGGAAACAATTTAAATTAATATTTTATGAGTTTGAGCCAATTAAGGAAATGCTAAATTAAATATATATGACTATCATTTCCTGATTAACCAATGTCTTTCTTAGTGTTCTATTGATGAGTTAAATAATTTAAAATTTGATTTATTCTTGGGCTGACCCTTATGAAGAAGCCAATGCCACCCTAGGGAAACAAAGCTAAATAAATTTAATAATATGCAAACTGACCCTCTTATGAAGTATCCTCCCTTTGTGATAAGGTTTGTCTCTTAAATGAGTTGCTCTCTTGACATGATGCAAATGAAAATAAGATGGAGACCAGAAAGGGACTTGAATGGAGGAGAATTCAATTTAGAGCAAGAGTAAAAGTAGAGTTAGACCCAAAAATGTGAAGGGAGTTTGAAATTTATATTGAAGAAATTTAGACAAGACTTATGAAGGTTGCATAGATGAGTATAGTGAAAAAATATGTGTAGTATTAAAGATTTATGATGGTAGTATAGATGAAGGTTGTGAAAAGATATAGATAGTGTTAAAGGTAGATTTATGAGTGCATTGAATGTACTATAATACAAAAATTTATGATAGATTAGTGAAGAGAAGTGCATAGAGTTCCATAGAGGTTTATGTGTAGATCTAAAAGTAGATTTGTGAAAGAAAATGAATATGTTACAAAAATATTTTTAAGTGAAATTACAACAGATTTTAAGGAAAAATTATCAAGTGTTGCATCATTTGAGAGAGATTGTGAGGGAAAGTTGTTGCATCATTATCAGAAAAGCTTGTGAAGGAAAATAATTACATCATCTAAAAACCAAGTCGTGAAGGAGATAAATTACTAGATAACTGTTAAATCATGCACAAGCAAAGGTGTAACGAAGCACATTCATAATCAAATCTTTGTGAAGATAACATTATTCATTAAAGGTTTTATAATTTGGTGCTTCCTAAAGGAGGGATTGGTGTCTCTTATTAAGTTTGTGCTTAGTTTTGGGGGTTGCTGCTTCCAATAGGTTGATTCCAATGAATTGAGGGGACTGGTGTCTCCTGTGGGTTGGTGTCTACAAAGTTGTAAGAAGATTTAATATATAAGTGTAATCACCTAAAAATGGGCTATGTTATCAAAAGGCCTAAGTTAATCAAATGTTTCCTAAACCCTAATTAGAGTATCAGATCAAATCAATCACCTAATTATGCTAGTGAATTTCATCAATTTACTTGCATAATTAATCAAAAATTAATAATTCATAATCAAGCTTCAAAGGTTATCAATCAAAATCAATCAATTAATTAATGCCCATAGCCTAATTAATTAAATTAAGATTAAAAATCTCATGGCTAGAGTAATTAATTAAAAGGAATTAATAATTGTCTTAATTACACACTCACCTCACAAAAGGACAATTCACTCAACTCCTTCCAATGAAGCTTGATCACATGGATCAATTGAGAATCAATCTCAACCATCCTTCAAGGATGCATCTCCACCATTCAAATCAATCACAAATCTATGAAAAGTAACTCACTCAAGGCTAAAATCATATAGCATTCATTCATCTTAAGGAGATAATGTCAAATTGCATTTAGAGATTAATTCATCATTTTGAGAACTTCTTAGAGTTAATTTGTGACTCTTAGACTTGGTTCTTAGTGTAATCCATCATGTAGAAGTTGAAATTCATAACATTCTAGTATTAATCTTGCACAATAGCATCCAAATTCCTAGCTAGAATCATGTTTATCATACTAAATTATGTTTCAATGACTTAGAATCTTCCCTTTCAGAATTTCATTGTCACTAATCTAAGCTAATCATCTGAGAGTAACACTCAATTTAGATCACACTTGTTCTAACAAGGAAGCAATATATCAATTTCCATTGCTTTTATATGCTTTCAATTGATATATTCTTTGACTAACCGATGATATAATGATATATTGAAGTGTTTGTGCTTGTAGGACAACATACAATATTTCACATACACAATAAGAAATATTGTGTCATGATTTTATGTCATAAGGGTATCCATGTAAAATCACGTGTTCTAATTATGTTGTGTTATTATTACATGTTATGTTATTGATATAATTCAATTGATGGTTTTGTAATTATTAAGTTAAAAAGTAGAAAATCATATTTTTTGATTCACCACCAATAAATTGTGTGCTCTTCAATTGATATTAGAGAGGTTCCTTCAAAGGTAGCATAATTGCCAAAAGGTAGAGTTTGGAAATGCAATTAGCAAAAAGAAAAAGAGATACCAAACATAGGGTTAACCAACACGCACCAACAAAGCCAAATGATAAATAATTTAGTAAATTAATGTAGAGACAAATGGAACAGACATGGAAACAAAAACAAAAGATGATATCTCCAAAAGTAAAGATGGATTTGCGGGTGAAAGAAAAGAAGAAATGGATTTAGAAGAGGAATAGTATGACAAAATGGATGCAAAAGTTAATTTGGAAGACAAACTCCTTTATTCCCTATATGAAATCAAGAGGCTTAGAAAGAAGTAACTTCTAAACTAGAGCTAAAAATTCAAGAGGATAATGAATATAATATAGATTTTCCCTACCACCTTTGAAACTACTTTATTCCTTAGCTGTGGCTGACATGGCTTCTCGGTCAATGAAGTCTGGAATTGGTCATAATGTTAGTGCTACTTATTAGGGTTCATGGACTAAAAAGTCACCGATATTATTGAAATTGGTGCTACCACCCTTGTGCATTCTGCTATTGTTAGTGGTTCTTAAAAGGAAATTTCCTTTGCCTCTATGGCCTATGCCCATGCTAGTGCTTAAGCCGAAGGGTCATTTACTAGTGACCGATAAAATGATTCATTAGGGGTTTCTAGTTTTAGTTATAAATTAGACACCTATAGATTTGCCTATGGAGGTTATTCAAATGTACCCACCTCCATTTCTTCTACTCCTACCTCCCCTGATGCTCTCTCTGTCACTAGTGGTGCCCATGACGCTATAGTGGGCTATGTTTTCTCTAGTGACTTTTCAATTTTGAAGTTCGAGAAAAAATTGAGGTCGAATCTTCATTTCTTTTCCATTTGGTTTCATTCTTGTTTCTAAATGATTGAAGAATGTTTAATAGATTAGGAAAAACATTTCTATTGTTTATATATTTGCATTTGATAGTTTATTTAATTGTTTGAATAAATGTTATGGGATTTTCTAAAATACATCCATATGTTGCCAATCTCTTATAGAGTGATTAAAATGCATGTTTAAAGTTAAAAAGAGGGGTGTGTTGGAAAGTTGGCTATACTAATGTATATGACTATTTTTAGTGTTTTCATTATGGCAACAATGTCATATGATATTATGAAGTCAATGCAACTAGTTAGTACATCAGAATTTGGTTAAGTATGGAAGACTGGACAGTCAGCAGAGCACTAGCTGAATAGAGCATCAGTGCACGTGTGTATGACTGAGTTATGGCATGCACCCTTGAAGATAAGTTTTTTTGTATGTAGTCATGCTATGTCTAAGAGCGCATGATCAGATAAGTCTATATGATGAAGATACAGTCAGTTGAAGAGTCACAAATAGTGAGTGGCAGAAAAAAATAGAGCATGGAGCCGACTATTGGTATCTTGGTTAATGCTTGTAATATTGTTTTGTAAAGGCTATGTGCCTATTGTGTTTAGTTTTTAGACATGTTAATATTATTTTTTGTAAACATGCTTGAGCCAATGCACTTGGAAGCATTATATGTAATAGGTTGAAGGTCGAACTAGTTAAAAGTTTTGTTTGTGCATATAAATAAGACACGTGCCCTTTTAATTAAGAACATGTGATGAAAATAAAGTTGATGAGAGTAGAGTAGAAGTATGCGAAGAGAAATTAGAATGTTGTAGTGCTTTACAAGAGGCTAAAGCATAAGCACACAAAGGAACTGATCTGACAAGCAGTGTCATAGCAGTAGTTCACCTTGCAGATATAGTGTGTATTTGAGATCCAGAAGGTTGTAGCTTTCACCCTCTTGAGCAGTGAGCTCTAGGACAATATGTCCTCACCCTTCACAGGGTTAATTGTAAAAGACTCCTCACAGGGTCTGACCCTTGACCAGGTCACTATACTAAAAATATTGTAAAGATCAACTCCTAACAGGGTTGCAAGATCTTCTAACAGGGATCATAAAACACTACTGTAGTTCTTAGTGGGTGTCAATTCCCACCAGGTTTTTTACCTATTTGGGTTTCCTCGTAATCATCTTTGGTGTTATGTGTTATGGTTGTTTATCTTGCTTGCATTAATATTCATTTCATTACTTAAGCAATTAAGTTAAAGTTCAAGATATCATAAAAAGAAATAATATATAGAATGCTAATTCACCCCCCCCCCCTCTCAGTGTTCCCATTCCTAACAATTGGTATCAAAGTTGTGGTCCTCTGAAGATAAGTTTAACCACTTGAGGAGATCATGGATAAGGGAGAAATGAAACATCTAAAAAGGAATCTTGAAGAAGCTCTTGAAGACCTTGACAAATCTGAAAAAGTAATTGAAGAACTGAAAGAAAAGGTTAGTGATTCTCATGCAGTCATAAAAAAACTAAGAAAAGATTTGAAAGACCGTTCCACAAGTGATTTGGGAAAAATGGTTAAAAGATAAATGAGGAAAGCACATCTCTAAAAGATCAGATTGAAGAATTGGATGAAAAATTACTTAATAATCAAGAAGCCTATGAAGAGTAGGTCAAAGAAAACAAGCAATTGGATGAAGAACTAAGGCAAGAAAACATGAAAATCTTGGAATTAGAAAACATCAAGAAGCAAGTGGAATCTAAATTGACTGAAGCAAAGAATCATATTGACAAATTGCACACAAGCAAGGATCTAATAGAATCACATTTGTATGCACAGAAGTTTAAAGGAGACACTAGCGGTATTGGATTCAATGAAGCACAAAATCATATCAATGACATGCGAGAAAGAAAGAAAGCATTAGAAGAATCTACAGAAGCTAAGAAGATAGGAAATCATACAAAAGATGAAGCTGAACCACCTAAGGATGAGCACAAGCTAGTAAACAAGACTTGTTATGCTTGTAACACGCATGGACACATAGCAAGAAATTATAAAGAGGCAAGACCATTCAATGGTTAATGTTATCACTAGTAAATTTTACCCTATTTTTTCGATGAGGATTAGTCAAATTTTCAATACCCATTGGTCGAACAGACAACCAAAACTGTTGTCAAAATTTTTCTCATCAATTATACGACAGGAAAAATTGTCATCAAAATTTTGACCTTCTTAGTGGTTGAATTACTAACCGAATTACCTGGAAGAATTGTAGATCAAACCTTTTATCTATGTGACCAACGTTTGTCGAAATTGCGACCAATAAAGGTCCATAATGTTGACGGATTCGACATCGAACACATAGCATTCTCGTCGAAATAACTATTATTAAAACATAAAAAAAGAGACCAATAATAATTTTTGGTTAAATACATATATATATATATATATATATACATATATATATATATATATATATATATATATATATATATATATATATATACACATAGATATATATATACATACATACATATATATATATATATATATATATATATATATCTATATCTATATCTATATCTATATATATATATATATATACATACATATATCTATGTATGTATATATATATATATATATATATATCTATGTATATGTATATATATATATGTGTGTGTATATCTATATATGTATATATACATACATATATATATATATATATATATATATATATATATATATATATATATATATATATATATATATATATATAGACACACACACACACACACACACACATATATGTGGACTAGGCTTTTGAGGGTACCTGCTTTGAAGGACTTCAAGCCAAACAATGATTAGATGTTAGTCTAAGCATGAAATCAATGCAAAACAAAGAAAACTCTAAGCTAGCCACCTCAGATTGAGCCTAAACAGGTGCACCCAAGCATTGTTTGATTTGCTCTGATAAGAAGGATGTGGGTGTGCTCTCTAAGCACTTGGAGCATACTCTAATGCATTCTAAGATGTTTGAGACTCATGAAAACCCCAAAAAATGGCACAATAATGGGTAGAACACCCAAGATTGCCCCTAAGGCCTCAAGAACTCAAACTATGATGCTTAAATGGAGATTCAATACAAGTGTGATTATGTTAAGATTGATTTTAGACCAAATAAAGATGTGATATGATGCTATGCTTATGCAAAATAATGGAAGAAACTATGTTAATCCATTATTACTAAATTAGGATGAGCTAAAATGCTTGAAAGTAAACTAAATTAGAATGATTTGTGCTAAGTCTAGAAATAAAAGGGCATGATAACAATGCATGAGAATGAAAGTTAAGCTAATTGATTTGCTCTTGAAAGGAGGGGTATTTATAAGATTTGGGAAGGAAGAATGAGTGGCCAGGATTGAAATCCTTAAGAGAGGCCAAGATTCATTCAAAGGGGAGCACATGGATTGTGCTAGTCTACAGCCAATCAGGAGGTGACACATGTCACAAGGTGAGTGGATGAAAGGAAGGGTAAAGATGAGTCAACAAAGGAGGCTCAAAGCTCATAACTCCCCTCATAAGTGCTTGTAAGAGCATTGAATGAGCCTTTAAGGGACTTTGATGACTTTGTGGATGCATTGAATGTTTTGTGGTTGAGATATTTGGAAGGGGAGACTTTGCTTTGGCTTAGGAAAGTCTTAAGCTTGGTTAGGATTGTGCAAATGTTTAGGGGTAGGATTAGGATTAGGATTAGGGGGATTTAGGATTAGGATGGGTGAAGAGGTTGGGTTGAGAAGTTTCTAGAAGAGTCTAGAGTTTTCCTTGGTTTAGGGAGAATGAATAAATGTTTATTCATTCCAAAGGTTTTAGTTTTGGGAATATTTATTAAAATATATTTAATAAATATGAAAATAAATATTTAATCTTAATTAAATATTTTGAGTTGGGATTAGGGTTAGAAAAGATGGGATTAGCCTTTTAATCGAAACTAAGGAAGGATTAGAAGATTCTGGAAGAAGTTAGTGGTCTAAAAGAAATTGGCCAAGTTTAGGGCAAAAAATAAATAAATTATTTATTTTGAGATTTTTGGTCAATTTATTAATTAAAATAATTAATAAATAAGGAGATAATGTTTAAATAAGATTTAAACATTTTTGGGAGGGATTCCTTAATTAAATATTTTTAATTAAGGTAAAGGGATTTAATGACATAAAAATAAATTAATTAATTAAATAAATAATTAATTAATAAATGATGATGTCATCAGGAATTTTTCAAAAAATAAAAATAATTTATTTTCTAAAAGATTTTTAGGTGTCTACATTTTGCCCTCTTTGATGCGATGCCGCAAGTGGCATGGCTTCAAAGACAAGAAAATAAGATGCCCAAGGCTAGAATTTGGAAGAATGAGGGGTTGTGCCCCCTCGAGAAAATAACACAAGGAGTAAATGTTGTGGAATTTTCTCGAAAAGAAACAAAGAAGGAAGGGCCTAGGAAGAAGGGGAGATAAATAACCAAGCTTCCAAGAGCAAAGATGGGTGAATGCAAGATGAGATGAAAGGAAAAATGTAGGATGAAGCTACATGAGAGATGTAAGATGCAAGATTAATCTATATGATGCAGGATGCAGGGGATTGGGGGAAGCTCCAAGTGCAAAGGTGGAGAGCACAACCTAGTTTAATATAACAATGCTAGAGACCTGCCAAGGATACTAGGATCATGAGGCCTTGTTACTAGCGTTGTAGAGGACTGACGCGAAAAAGACACGCAGGGTTGCCCCAGCATCACGCATGAAACCCAAAGGAGGTATGGTGGAAATGATGCTGAAGAAACCACAAACACACAACTGACTCATAGGCAGAAGTAAAAGATCAAAAGACCTTGCCCCAGATTGTCCTCATTTGCTGCACACCATGATATAAAGGATCATGGCGACTTTGAGTAGAGAACAACGAGAAGCCGTAAAAGATTAACAAGACCCAAAGGACAAAATCCAAGGTCAAAATGATAACTCCAAAAGACAGCCTTTGCCAAGGAGAGAGATTTGATTTGATTGATGGTGAGAAGATTGGTCTGAACGTGTGGAAGGATACATCAACATGGACCTGGTATGCTTGGTGGAAGATTAGGTCAGACAAGAAGGATACAACTGAGGGGACCCGTGATTAGGCTTAGGTCAGACAAAATAGAAGCATACATCTGTGCGAACCTGATGCTGATGGGGAGAATGTTGTGTTGCTGACTGGCAAATGATGTGGTTCAAAGATAGTCACAGTGATCAAGGATAGTCGACAATTGATATTGTTGAAGTGCAAGGCTAGATAGGACAAGATTTTTGATCAAATGCTGATGCAAGACTGACGAGGATATGTACAAAAAGATACAAGGATATTTACAATGGATATGTATAGAAGCTCAAGATTTAGGATGTACAAAGAACCTGGGGATGAAGCTGAAACTCCAAAGATATGCAAGATTATGCCCTAGTTGGGCTGGAAGGCCAAGATGGACTAGTGATGGATGATGTGTCCTGAAATGACATGGATTTGGGAAAGACATATCCCAATGATGATGATTGGATTGAGATCAAGGCTTGCTACAAGACTAAGGATGTGATTGGATTGGTTGGCTTGATCTTGGATGTTGGATAGCTAGAGGATGTAGATAGGATTGGAAGATGGCTAGAAGACTGCTAGGAATGTTTGGATAGGGATGAATGACATTGGATTGCAATGAGGTTAGCCTATAGCTAGATACCAAAGACAAGGGAAGATACCAGGTGATGGAAAGATGGAGGAAATGCTTAGGATGAGGATGATGGAACTGCTAGGAGATTTGGATGGAGGAAGATTTGGATTTGGATGGAAGAATGCTTGAGGATTGGATAGAGGAAGATTTGGGGAGATTGGATGGCGAATTTGCTTGAGGTTTGGAAGATGGAATGTTGGAGGAACCACTGAGGAATATGGATGGAGGAATGCTTGGGGAGATTGGATGGTGGATTTGCTTAAGGATTTGGGAGATGGAAGATTTTGGATGAAAGATAGTCTCCAAGGAATATGTTACCAAGGAATAAGATGCCCCCTGCTAGGATAGTTCATGTATTTTCAGAGGCATTAGGATGGGGTATGATTTGACAGAAGATATGTCAACAAGAGGATGAGGAAGGTAGATGGAAGCTAGGATGAATGGATTGGATAGAGGATATGTAGCTAAAAGGTGTGATGGATGCCAAGAAGGTGCCCAAAATCATGTATACCTGGTAGTCTTTGTTTTGTCATCAAGATCCAAAGGAGGATGAAGGGGGTGAGAGACAAATGGGATGGAGGAGATGTTGGATAAGATGGAAGAAGGGAATGGCCCCCAACTATAGAAAGGAATTGGGGGGAACCTACGCATGATGCCTGTTTGCCAGGTTTTCACCATGGTACTTGTCCAAGGTGCTTGAATTGCCAAGTTTTCACCATAGGATGAATGTTTTTCTTTTTCTTTTTTTGATATTTTTCTCTTGATTTTTCCAATTTTTATGGATTTTCTGATTTTTCGCTAACTTTGTTGCTGACCTTCTGACATTCTGATGTGTTGCTATCTTTCTTCACTAATCTTCTGATTTGTTGCTGACATTTTCTAATTTTTTTGTTGCCTTTTCAATTTCTCGGGATGTTGGTACAACTTTATTGGGATGGAGGGATTATGCAAAGGCATGGATAAGATGGGGTAGATGGGAGATATGGTGGTAGAAATTGTTTGGATGGAAAGATGGAAAGTGATCATGATAGGGAGATGCTGTCAGGACCAACATTGGCACATGTTGTGAAGAAGGTGGCTGAAGTTGATGGGATGCAGAAGACAAATGTGGAAATGATGGAGGATTTGTGCTAGGAGATCTTGTAACATAGGGATCCAAGATGGATTTAGGAGATGGAGGAGGAAACTGAGTAGTTGGGGGATTAGCAACTTTGGATGCCATTATGGATATTTCTTTTAGATGCATTACATCTTTTTTCTTTGGGATCCACATCATTTTTGTTTTAGCTTTGGAGGGCCTTTGTAGCCATTGGTATGCATCAGATTTTGCTTTTTCTTTGCTGGGCCTTTGTGGCCATGTAGTGGATTTTGCTTGTGCTTTGCTGGGCCTTTGCAGCCATTGGGATGCATTGGATTGCTTGATTGGATTTTTCTTTGGTTGACCATGTCGTTTAGACTGGACATGGCAATCCTTAGATCTTTGTGGGTACGTCCCTTTATTCATATTGGATATGGCATCCAAATTGTGGGGAGCATCGGAGTGAATATGAGGAGATGTGTGGGATGGAGGAAATATGGATGGAGAGATGAAAGGAGATTGGTAGATAGGATATGTGGGAATGTGCCTTTGTTGATCTTGACTAGGGATGCTTGGATTTTGGATGAAGGTCTGAGTAGGATAAGATGGGGGATGATATTTTGGGATGTAAGGGCCCAAAATGGATTTGGTATGTTCAGGATATGTGTTGGTAGATTTTGGGACATAAGGACCCAAAATGGATTTGGAGGATGGAGGAATGTGATAGGTTGTCCTGGGCTGTAATGATGGAGGAGGAGGAATAACATTGTATGCCTTGGAAGATGTGATGGTGGGTTTGGAAGGATGCTTGAGTTTAGCTTTAGCTGTACCAACATTTCCGGAGGAAGTGCCTTCTTCTGATGTGTGACCAATTCCACATAACTTTGGATGTTTCTTGTCTTGGATAGGCTCCAGATTTCCTTGTTCATGGATGCCTAGGCCTTTGCCTTGATAATTCCATTTCTTGAGCATTTTATCCAAACAAGGATATTTCTGACTTGGGGAATATGATAAACATCCAGTTTCTGGTTCCCTGATGGAAGATATGAAACTAATTTCTTCTGCTTCAAGTGGACTGCCTTTGACAAATGTAAGTGATCCAAGAGGATAGAGTGATGGTTGTGGGACAATTTGGTTTGGAAGATCCTCAAGAGGAGAGGATAGGATGGTGGGATTTTGACTGGGATTGGGGGATGTTAATAGATCTTCAGTTGGAGAAATTGGGATGATAGGATCTTGGATTGGAGGAATTGGGATTGTAGGATTTTGGATTGGGGGTGATGGAAGCAATAGAACATGTGATGGGGGAAGTGCAAGGATTGGATCTTGATTATCTTCAATGGTTACTTCAACATGCTTTTGGATAAGATCTTGACATGGTAGGATTTGTGTGGATAGAATGCTGGGGGATGCATGGATGGACTCTTCAGATGGGGTGGATGGAAGGATGGGAGATTCTGTAACTGTGATGTCTAGAAGAAGGAAGAACTCTTTAGATGGTATGGATGAAAGGATGGAAGATTCTATAGTTGTGATGGTAGGAAGAAGGGTGAACTCATGAGGCTCATTAGATATGATTTGGATAATACTAGGAGAAGGTGATGTTGGTGGGGATTGGATGGAGACTTCAGATGGAAGGGACTCAATGATGCTAGGAGATGGAAGAGGATCAATGTACGGAAGATAGATGATAGATGGGAGTGATGGATGGGCCTCATCAATGATGGCTTCACATGAAGGTTTGAGATGGCTTGGATCTTCAACTTTAGGAGTGGGATTTGTTATTGGCTTCCTTGTGAAACTCCTTGGAGACTTTCAGATTGGAGGAGGTGAGGGATTAGAATGTGTAGAAGATGGGGAGCTTGGATGGTCCTCACATGAAGGTGGGGTGGAAGATTTTGAACTTTCTTGAGGGGATGATGGTGCTAAAGAGGTAGAGGTGATGGATCGAGGTATGGGATATGAAGTGTTTTGAAGGATGCACTCTGCTTGTGGGAGGGGATTGTTAGAAATGTGGTTTGGAATAGAAGATGGTGGATTGAGATAGGATGGAGGATTGGGGAAAAGGATTGGAAGACTTGGTGTTTGGTTTTGAAAGGGTTTTGGAGGATAAGTGGATGGAGGTTTTAGATAAGGGAAGTAGCGTGAAGTGTTTCGAGGGAATGGTGGTGATTGGGATATGACTATAGCAGGAGATGGAGGTATGAAGGATGCATATGGAGGATGTGTAGGTTTAAGATAGGGATAAGGTGTGGATGGATAAGATAATGGATTTGCTTTGCCAAGGACATGAAAGGGAGTGCTAGTGGATAAGCGTGAAGGCATGATAGGATATTTTGGAGGAATGATTGGATGTTGGGGGATGTTTGGAGAAAACTTGCTAAGATTTTCAAAATACACATCATGATCTACAAGGCTTTCATCATCTTTGGGACATAACGGATTGAGGGGAGAGACATAATAACCAAACTCATCATAATAGTTTTGAGACATGCTGACTTGTGGATGAGTTTGATAGGAATGAAGGATGAAGATGGACTAGAAGACTAAGACTCAGATTGGAATGACTAACAGGATCAGACTTAAGTTTGGATTTGGCTTAAGATTGGAAGAAGACTGACTCTAGAGGAAGATAGACAAGGGGATGGGGGATGACCAAGATGACTTTGCTAACCTAGGATAGGAGGAAAGGATGACAAGACTAGATTGAATATGACTAGAAGACCATGATTTGAGATTCTGAAAGCTTTGGACATTTTATGGATCTTGGTAGGATTTGGACTGACATGGCTTTTTTGAGTATCTTGAACCAAGTTGTAGATCAGTTTGATGTTTTTCCAATGGCAAAGGATAAATTTCAACAAAGATTTTCAGAAAAGCAATCTCCACAAGGGACAAAGCAACCTTGCGGGATACAAACAAGATAACTAACTCTGATAAAGCTTTGAAAGTGTATGTTCCAACAATGTTTTCACGAAGTTTTGACTATCAAGCACTTCAAGCAGATCTACCTAAGGAAGGTGAGTATCAAAATCACTTGCCCACAGCTTGGTATCCCCCAGAAGGGAATACAAATGGTGAGTAATCTTGAGGCGACCGGGTAAAACCCTTGGAATTGGTCCTTGCACAAGGATTTTGATACTTTCAGATGTAGATAGGGTAGCCTCTATTTTATTAGGTTTTTAATAGTTCCATGGAGTCTCCATACCCAGTTATGCTGACCGCCTGTGACTCACTTAAGAGCCTAGCCAACAACGCTGGGGGAGGAATATTTACCTTTCCCCAGACATTTGCATTTGGCACAAGACACCCGTGGATTAGGAGATATAAGTGAGTACTTTTTGCCTTCACTTTATTTATATACCGGCTGGGGGGGATACCGGTTTGAGGTCGTTCTCTGAGGAGGAAGCACTTTTCTCCCTGGATAGGCCTCGCTAAAAGTAGAACAAGTGAACTTGTCCGAGTCCAAATGTTCTACGTTGCTTACTTTAACAAGGATTTTGCAAGAAGATAAAGCTCCTAGATGCACATCAAGCAAGTTTGTTCATTTTCCCAAATTGATTAAGTTTGTCTAAACTTTGAATTTGAAGACAGAAGTGCTTAAGGTTTGATTTGTTCTTTCTCCAAAAGGTAAATGATTTGAGCGCTTGCAAGTTCTTTCCTTTTGGGCATTCAAGATTGAGATTTGCGAGTTGATTTAAAAACTTTGGAAAGAGCTTTGTTTTATCCTTAGATCATTCAAGATTGCGTTTGACTTTCAAAATGAAAATGACTTTTAGGACCTAAGTTCTTTTCCCTTAATTTCATTCAAGATTTGTTTGACCTTTGTTGTTATGAATCTAAGAACAAATTAAGACAAAAAACACAGTCATAGAGACATTGTCCAGCTTATACGCGACACTGGAAAATGCAGAAGTGACACCAAAAACCTGACAAGCGGCATTTAAATATGCCTAAGCATGACCAAAATATGCATACGCGTGATCTTTTTATGCATATGTGTAATTTCTTTTTTGCAAAGGCATGATTTCTTTCTATAAATGCGTGATTTCTTTCTGCAAACGCGTGATTTCTTTCTGCAAACACGTGATTTCTTTTTTCATACGCGTGATTTCTTTTTGCAAATGCGTGATTTTTTAATGCAAAAGCGTGATTTCTTTTTTCATACGCGTGATTTCTTTCTGCAAATGCGTGATTTCTTTCTGCAAATACGTGATTTCTTTCTACAAATGCATGATTTCTTTTTGCAAACGCGTGATTTCTTTTTGCAAATGCGTGATTTCTTTATACAGAGATGTGATTTCTTTATACAGAGGCATGATTTCTTTATACAGAGGTGTAATTTCTTTATGCGGAGGCGACAAGAAAAAGAAATAAGATAGAAAAGAAATTGCTGATGGCAAAAAACTGTCAGTTTGTAGGCGTCGTTTCAGAGCTCATAGACATGATTCGACTACTTGTAGGCATGACTGAAATGGTTGGAGGCATGACTTAATTTCTTGAAGGCGACATTTCTTTCATTTTCTGCGACATCGAGAGTTAAAAAGTGTGATTTGATCAAGCTGATTATGGTTTGTGTCCCACCAGGCATGCCAGAATGTGGACTAGGCTTTTGAGGGTACCTACTTTGAAGGACTTCAAGCCAAACAATGATTAGATGTTAGTCTAAGCATGAAATCAATGCAAAACAAAGAAAACTCTAAGCTAGCCACCTCAGATTGAGCCTAAACAGGTGCACCCAAGCACTATTTGATTTGCTCTGATAAGAGGGATGTGGGTGTGCTCTCTAAGCACTTGGAGCATACTCTAATGCATTCTAAGATGTTTGAGACTCATGAAAACCCCAAAAAATGGCACAATAATGGGTAGAACACCCAAGATTGCCCCTAAGGCCTCAAGAACTCAAACTATGATTCTTAAATGGAGATTTAATGCAAGTGTGATTATGCTAAGATTGATTTTAGACCAAATAGAGATGTGATATGATGCTATGCTTATGCAAAATAATGGAAGAAACTATGTTAATCCACTATTACTAAATTAGGATGAGCTAAAATACTTGAAAGTAAACTAAATTAGAATGATTTGTGCTAAGTCTAGAAATAAAAAGGCATGATAACAATGCATGAGAATGAAAGTTAAGTTAATTGATTTGCTCTTGAAAGGAGGGGTATTTATAGGATTTGGGAAGGAAGAATGAGTGGCCAGGATTGAAATCCTTAAGAGAGGCCAAGATTAATTCAAAGGGGAGCACATGGATTGTGCTAGTCTACAGCCAATCAGGAGGTGACACATGTCACAAGGTGAGTGGATGAAGGGAAGGGTAAAGATGAGTCAACAAAGGGGGCTCAAAGCTCATAACTCCCCTCATAAGTGCTTGTAAGAGCATTGAATGAGCCTTTAAGGGACTTTGATGACTTTGTGGATGTATTGAATGTTTTGTGGTTGAGATATTTGGAAGGGGAGACTTTGCTTTGGCTTAGGAAAGTCTTAAGCTTGGTTAGGATTGTGCAAATGTTTAGGGGTAGGATTAGGATTAGGATTAGGGGGATTTAAGATTAGGATGGGTGAAGAGGTTGGGTTGAGAAGTTTCTAGAAGAGTCTAGAGTTTTCCTTGGTTTAGGGAGAATGAATAAATGTTTATTCATTCCAAAGGTTTTAGTTTTGGGAATATTTATTAAAATATATTTAATAAATATGAAAATAAATATTTAATCTTAATTAAATATTTTGAGTTGGGATTAGGGTTAGAAAAGATGGGATTAGCTTTTTAATCGAAATTAAGAAGGGATTAGAAGATTCTAGAAGAGGTTAGTGGTCTAAAGGAAATTGGCCAAGTTTTGGGCAAAAAATAAATTAATTATTTATTTTGAGATTTTTGTCAATTTATTAATTAAAATAATTAATAAATAAGGAGATAATGTTTAAATAAGATTTAAACATTTTTGGGAGGGATTCCTTAATTAAATATTTTTAATTAAGGTAAAGGGATTTAATGACATAAAAATAAATTAATTAATTAAATAATTAATTAATTAATAAATGATGATGTCATCAGAAATTTTTTAGAAAATAAAAATAATTTATTTTCTAAAAAATTTTTAGGTGTCTACAAAATATATATATATATATATATGTGTGTGTGTGTGTGTGTGTGTGTGTGTGTGTGTGTGTGTATACATATATGTATATACATATATATATATATATATATACATATATGTATATGTATATATATATACATATATGTATATATATATATACATATATGTATATATATATATGTATATTTATATGTATACACATATATATATACATATATGTATATGTATATATATATACATATATGTATATATATATATATATACATATATGTATATATATATATATATACATATATGTATATATATATATATTATTGATGGGTTTCTAACCGATTTCTCTATAACAACAACATTTACTAAAGTTGCATTGTCATTGGTTCCCAAGTATTTGTCTCTTTGACATTTGTTTCTCCATCATTATACATTATATTACCATGCATCTCTTTTCTTCATTCAATAGTCATTTGATTATTAACTTAATGTATGGCTACATCTAATATATGAGAGAAGAAACCATATAGGTCTTCCTGAAGACTTAAGCTTAGTAACACAATACATGATGAACTATCCTTAAGACTTAGTAACCATACATGAGAGAAGAAACACAATAGGTCTTCCTAAAGCTATCTCACACTAAGGCCAAGAGCAGAAATTTGGGGTCCTTACCATTAAGTCTCAGTAACCATTTTTATGGAATTGGCGAGATGGTCATAATAGAGGATATTTGATTGTCCTATCTAAGCCCAAGAGTGGAACTTTGGCCCCAGTGGCAAGAAACATGGACATCCATTTGGGGTCCCTACCTAGATGGCAATCCTTATGATCTCTGAGTTGTCCTTTGGAAGCCTTTCAAATTCTTTCTCATCTATGGATATGGATATGGATATAGTTGTTAGTTAGTGCTATTTTAAAGATGTAGATTACTTAACTTTGCTCCAATAAAATTAAATACTAATTTATGTGTAAAAGAAAGTAATGAAGATTACTTGATCATTTGATTATCTATTATATAAATTCTTGCAACAGTCACATTGTTGAGGGAAATTTCTTAAATTCAGATCATATAATATCTACTAACCTTAAAATTTTCATGTCTCAAATGCCATTATTACATTATTACATTGTACTAGTAGTTAATACTATTACATACCTTCTCTCATTTCCTGGTGTAATTCCTCTTTGAGCATCCCCTTTCTCCTTTGCATCCAAAATGAACTCATTCCAATCCCTGACTGGAATAAAGGGAGGACACTCGTACTCTAAAATTTATGGTATGAAGACCTACAACTTGCAGCTAAGAATATGATACTGAATAATTATGACTTATTTTAAAAATTCAAGAAAACTTAACCATTTCTCTAGCGATTACTTAAAAAAAAGTATACCTAATCGATGACCCAATATTTGTAACCTCTCAGAAACTTTTCCTTTCCACTTCAATATCTTTCCTTGATAATTCTTGATCTCCTCAGAACCTCTAGAAAAAAAACAATGACAACAGAACTTGCTACTTTAGAAAATTCCATCAATACTTAACTTAAACATTATAGTCATGAAGGGTGTAACAAAATCTGATATGCTAATAGAAAAACTCATTTTGCACAAAATGGCATTAAGCATGGATTTTGGTTTACATGTGGTACATGAATTCCTTCATTGAAGACATTATCTATTACATTTATAATTGTTTATTTAGGTTCCATAGCACTAGCATATACACAAAAAGAATCTGTATTAAAAAAAAAAGATGGACACTACATATATATAAAAATACCTGTTAAACTAAAAAGAGGCCACTGAGGACAATTGCATAGGTCTTCAGAAACAATATTACCCAACTCTTTCTCTCAATCCAAAGACTCAGTGTGTTCAATTGCCTAGACTACTAGTCGATTCTATGTTGAGTATTGTATGCACCCTAAAATGGCCGCCTAGACTTTGGGCCCCATTACTGTAATTTGTCAAATCCTTGAATCAATATTTTCAAATATCAACATTTTTCAAATATATCAATTTTCTTGATCAAATTATAATCAATTTGATATTTCTTAAAGTTTGAGCCTTATTTAATTTAAAAGAGAAAAATAAAATTAAAAATCTTATTTAATTAAGAGAATATGCTCTCTTTTAATTAATTAAAAATCTCTTTTAATTAAATAATAAGATCACTTTATTCTAAGCCTTTATTTAATTAAAAGGAATTTCCTCCCCTTTTATTTAAATAAAAAATCTCCACTTTTCTTCTTATCCTATGTTGCACAAATAAAATATTTAATTCTTATTTATAAAGAAAAATAAAATAAAAAATAAAAGAAAAACACTTTTTGTCTCACATGGACATAAAGTAAATGCTCAACATAAAGTAAATGCTTCTAATTTTCTTATTGGGGGATATTTGTGCACAAGGATCAAGCTTCTTTTTTTCTCCATCGTTGATTAAGTCTTTTGCCTCTTAATCTCCATGGTCTATTATTTTTCACCTCCTATAAAAGAAGAGCTCTCTTCTTCATTTGCACACACCATACATACTTGAATTATTATGCTACAGGTTTTTGAAGCTTTTGGAAATATTCTTGCATCAAGTTTTGAAGATTTGGAGCATCATTGGAATTCATCTTGCATCTACATCACATCTTAGCTTGCATCATAGTTGAATAATCATGGTATCATTTCCTTTCATGTTTTAGATTAATCTCACATAGTTTAACTAGAGGGTTTGTAACTCTTTCATTTCCATTTTCATAGATTAATTGCATCTTCATTCTCATAAGATTAATTTGTATTCTCATATAGATTTTCATAGCATTGCATTCATTTGGAATCTCTCATTGTGTGGTTGACTAGCAAGGTCATGAGTTTATAACTCTAGCTAAGAGCAATTTTACAAATCTTGCAACTCCATGCATAGAGAGCTATGGATCGATTTGTGAGGGCTCATTCTTGAGTTTTCTTGCATGTAAGGATTCATAGAAGTGTGACAATATTTTAGCACACATTTTTGGTGCCCACTGTGGGGCAACCCACCTCTTGCATGCTGATTTTAATTATTTTTGGAGCTAACCCTTGTGCAGATTTATTTGGAGATGAAAAACCCTAGATTTGAAAGATTTGATCATATCTCCCAAATGGCTTGGTATTTTGGTCTAAAATTTTTTTTACAAGTTGGCAACATATCAGAGAAGCTTCAAAAAAATTTTTAGAATTTTTAGAGGTGATTTGTATTTGTTATGATTTTTTCTTGATTTTTCATAAAAAATCAATTTTTGGCGCAAATCAACATATTTTTTAGAAATTTTTACATTTCTAGAAAGGTCTTGAAAGTCTACAGAGGATCCATTTAATGTATTTTTAATTTAGAAATCATATCATAGCTCATTTGGTCAATTTATAAAAACTAGTATGTTTTGATAAAATGGGTTTCTAGGGCACAAATGAAAAGATTTTTCTAAAATTTTTACATTTTTGGAAAGCTCTTTATTTTTTGATAAAGGTATCTTTTTTGTATTTTGGGTTTGGGGTCCGAATTCATGTGGTATAAGTCCAATCTTGTTGACAAGGTCAAAAATCAAAATTAAAAAAAGGGTATTTGATGATTAGTATGCATTTATTTTTCACATGGCTCAATGCATGATGTGAGTTGTCATTTGGATTATTTGCTAGTTATTATTTCTCCTAACAATTGATTTTTAGATCTAACCATCTTAGGGTTTGCATAAATTGGATATACATTGCATATGTTGTTTGCTTGTTTTCTTGTCTTGTTCATTTGAAGGTGCATGGCTTGCTTTCATGAAAAATGCTTAAAACAAAAAAAAAAAAGGTGAAATCTACTAAGCACGTTGCGTTGGACTTGAGGTATTTTGTTACAATTCTACAACATTTAGATCTTGGGATTAAAATTGAACCTCTCATGTGTTTAGCTTGAGTGTTTACATGCTTTCATAGAACACATTTCAATTGATGCTCTTAATGAGAAATGAATGAGCATAGATTTACTTCCATACAAGTTTGTGTAAGTGAATGCTTGTGTTTAAACCTTAAGTAATTCTTGGTTCCAATATCAAATATCTCATTGAGTGATTGAGGGCATGGATTCATTCCTTGTTTACATAGGGAGTTAAATGCACCACTTTGTGGACTCACTCTATGTTTACTTGGAAAGTTAAATATTCCATTGATTCAACCTTTTGTCATTTGTGAGTAATATTGATAAGAAACTTTAGATTATTTGTGATTGATCTAGATTGCTATCTTGGGTTATTGGACTTGCTAATCCGCCGGCCCCTCATTTTCGCCCCGTGGTTGCAAGATCAACGCCACATTAAAGGGGAGGGGTCTACAGGAAAGAAACGTTAATTGCTCCACTAGGCAACCCTTTTGTGCTTTTTGGAACTCACTTGTTTTCTAAGGTGTGGACTCACTTTGAGTTGATGTGAGGAGTTAAATGTTCCACTTTTGGACTCACTTTGAGTTGGTGTGAAGAGTTAAATGTTCCACTTTTGGACTCACTTTGAGTTTGTGTGAAGGGTTAAGTGTTTCACTTTTTTGGACTCACTTCACATTCTCTTGAAGGGTTAAATGTTCCACTTTTGGACTCACTTCACATTATCTTAAAGGGTTAAATGTTCTACTTTTGGACTCACTTCACATTTACTTGAAGAGTTAAGTGTTCCACCTTTAGTGCTCTAAATACTTTTGATAGTGAATTACTTAGTTTTTATTTCTAGAAGGCCTACTTGGGGACACACCACCTCAAGGGATGACCTTAACTCCTGTGTTCTGATGGAGTATAAATATCAGGAGGTGAATCCAAAGACACCTCTTTTGGGAATTGAGTTTGATATCACTCTTGGCTAAGCCTCAAAGAACTTTATACCTTTGAGAAGTGAAGGAGGAGATTTGGGTTACCATCTCCCCCCGGCTGTATGATTTTGAATTCTTCTCATCTACAGATTTGGGCCTCACGTACCTTGCGTATATCGAGGACTCTTTTTAGAAAGCCACGTATATCCTTGTAGATAGCTTGTTAAGGTGTTGTGTTCTATGTGCCTGCTAAAATATTTTCAAGAACATACACAAGTAGAATCTTTAAGGAGTAGCATACTAAGTCACTATCTCTATTCATGTGCAAGGTTGCTTTGTCCCTTGCTCATTGCTTGAAGACTATTTGCTTGAACTCCCTGGTTGCTATTCTATGTGCTTGATCATCATTGTGAAATCTTTTGAAAGATCTATTTGGAATATTGAAACTAAGTTCCGTCCTGCTGTAGTGAGTTCTCCTTAGAAGCTTGGTCTTCCTTGGTCAGTCCAGGTCAGATCCTAAGTGTTTTCATGTTGTTCAACATCTCAATGAACGTTATGGTATCAATTGCACAAGATGACTCTAAGTCTTCTTCTTTCTTCTCCATTTCCCATGTTCTTCTGAAGTCTTCTATTCCCATGGGAAATTCTTCTTCTTCTTCTTCTTGATTCTTTTCCTCTTACTATCTAGTTTACCTTCTTCTATTCATCTATTCATTTCTTCCATGCTTGATTCCTCCTCTTCTATAACCATGAATCTTGACTATCTAGTTTTGGAACCTTTATTAAGAATAGATGGTCTTGAGCTCATTGACATATTCAAAAAGTGTTGTTCCTCCAAAATTCTCATGAGTGATGAATTTATAGCAAAAATAAAAGAAAAGATGATTAAATCAGATGCCTTTGCTAGAATCATAAACATGATCATATCACGATCTTCTTCTTCCAAACATTCTTCATCATCTAAATCTTTTCATTCTTCTTCACCTTCCAAGTCTTATCATGACTCTTCTAGACATCATTCTCATTCTTCATCTTCTAAGTCTTATCATGATTCTTCTAAACACTATTCACATTCTTCATCTTCTAAGTCTTATCATGATTCTTCTAAATACTATTCACATTCTTCATCTTCCAAATCTTATCATGACTCTTCTAAACATCATTCAAATTCCTCATCATCCAAGTCTTCTTCTTCCACTAATTCTTCAATTTCCTCTTCTTCATGATCTCATTCTTCTTCTACTTCTTCAAAGAGTCTTACTTCTCTTCAGAAGACATACCATAAAGAGCAACGTGATAGTCCTTATGATACCTCTTCCATGAAGAGTGATGCACCTACCTATGATGACTATGATGATGGACAATGTAGTGATACCTATGACACCTCTATTCCTAAGAGTCCTCCTCGTCGTGTGCTTGTGCTTGCTAAAGGGTCATCCTATTGGGTAGATCGTGATGGTGATCCATATGATTCAGATTTTGAAAGAAACTTTGATGAGTTTTGTGAACAATACCTTGATTATAATCTAGCTACTACTGTTGAAGAATATAAAATGCACCGTGCTGATTTGAAACGTAAATATTATAAGAATCCTTCCTCTAAGAACATTCATGCTAAAAATAAAGATGACACTCTCAAGCAAGATCATATTAATGTTGAACCTTTGTCTTGTGATGGTTCCCTTCCATCCTCTACTTCCTCCAATGCCCATACATTTCCTAAAGCTTCTGAGTCTTCCAAATATGTCACAAATCCTTCATCCAACAAAGATCCTAAGGCTTGTCATGCGGTTCCTCATAGTTATCCTCAAGGGCTACCTCTTAAAGATACTCAAGCTAACATTCACTTGGCTTTAAATACTTTTAATAATGCTAAACCTAAAGAGCCTAAGCCTTTATGCACTATAATGCCTACTTTAGCTAGTCCTTCACCATCTCTTCCAAAGTCTTCCATACAATTCCAACATGCTTCCTTGTCCTTAAAAGTGGCTCCATGTCAAGAGGACCCTAAAAATGATAAAGAAAAAAATATAAATAAATATCAAGATCAGGAACCCTCCATATCATCCAATTCTCTTCATGATGTATCTTCTCCATTGCATGGTTCTTTTGATCCTCTACGCTCTTCCACATTCATTCCACCATCTCCTAAGCAAGATCAAGCTACTACTTACACTATTGAGCTTATTGATAATCAAAATAACCTTACCAAACTTGTGCTTTCCAAAGATGATACTCCCATTAAGGTTATTAAAAATGGTGTTGTTACTTCCGATGTTAAGCCTATTGAAAATCAAGAAAAAAATTATGCGCCTATGCTATCCAAAGATCCTTGTCAAGATCAAAGTCTTCCATCTTCTTGTTCTACCACTCCATGTTCACTTCCACTTTCCACTCTTCCTAAGTCTTTGCAAGCTTTCAACAATCCTATCGAAGAAGTTGCTCCTATTCAAGATGTTCATGATCCTATTGAAAATCTTAATGCTCATTCTAAAGATGCTGATGTCCTTGGTTGTTATATAGATGCTAATGAATTTATTGATTATCCTTTTGCGTCTTCCACGTCCATCCTTGGACCTCCTCCACCAATACTAAGGGCTTCACGTCTTCCTTCCATCTTGGGTCCTTATATCCCTTCACTTTCCCCTCCTAACTCTCCTAATTTATCATCCATCTTGGGTCCTTACGTCCCTCCATCTCCTATCTTTCTTCAAGATCAACATAGATGCATACCCTTGAATCCTTTTCATCCATCCACCCATCTAAACTAGTCATATCATCCTTCTTCTTCCATAAGTCCTAAGTCTTTTGGAAGTAACTTGAATGTTCAATATAAGAAAAAGAATCAATACAAGAATCCATCAAAAAAAGATCACCATGTCTCCTCTAATCGACATGGAAACATAAAGTCAAAAGATATATCTAGGAAGAAAACTACAAGACAAGTATGGGTTCCAAAATCCATCATTGAAGATATTATCTCTAAATCATCCAAACGAAATAAAAATCCTAAGGCTATATGGATTCCAAAGTCTCTCTTGAAAGAGTCTCATGTTGAACAAAAAGTAAAGTTGACATTCAAGCTTCCAAAGGCTTCCATTTCATCTTCTTCTAAAAACATTCTTCCATTCCATGTGCCTGAACCACAACCTTTGCTAAACATTCACCATATTCCTTCTCGTATTCCTTCATTCAAATTTCCTCCACCCTCTCGCCACCCTTCAAGGTGTGTGTTGACATTGATCTTGCCTTCCTTTCTATCTACCCTTTCACAATCCTTCCATTCATTATCCTTTTACCTTCTATCCTTTTTCTTCATTTGCCTATTCCTCCTATCATCCAACCTCACTCGCTTTATATAAAACCTTATCCTCTATTTTTCTCTTCCATTTTCTTTTCCCTATTAGTATCTTTGAGCATATCATTTTGAATCCTTGACATATCAATGATTTATCCTTTCAAGGAGCATTATCTGAAAAGCTTGCCTTCTTCCAAAAAAAGATAAAATTTTAAAAAAATAGAAAAATTCAAAAAAATGAAAAAAAAGAGATGAAAAAAAAATTTAAAAATGTACCATGGTGAAAACCTGGAAACAGGCACCTTGGTAGCAAAAGTAAAGAGAAATAAATTCATCCTATGGTGAAAACCACTCCCTTATGGTGCCTTGGATAAGTACCATGATGAAAATCTGGCAATCAAGCATCATGCGTAGTTCTTCTACATGTTTCATCCATTCCATTCCATCTTTGATCTTGACAATGTTGAACTATACACGAACATTTGGCTATCTTGTGAGCTATCTTACGATGATCTTGCTTTCATTCCATTCATGTTTAGCCTTCATATTTATTTTCCTCCATTCATTCTAGCCTTTCGCTATCCTTTTCCCCCTTTGTCTTGATCTAATAAAAAGAGTAAAATACGATGCTATGAAGTCTCTTGACATGTCTACTCCTTTGGAGTGCATCCTTTCCTTCTTTTGCATTACACTTTTGTGACTTATCCTATGCTATCCTTTCATTGCTTGTCCAAATGCGCTTTACATGACAATTTTTCCCTAGCTTGGGTACTTTTGAGGACTTTGACCTTGAAGATTTCTTCCCTCTGTTCGCTTTCATTCTCCTTTCCTCCACCAGCTTGCTTATCCATCTTGTTTTCCACCTTGCTAGACATTGGGACTACACGATGTGATCTTGCTTGGAAGTTTGATGCCTATTCTGTCTGGGGGCATCCTTTGTATATATTTTATTGATCCTAAAAAAATACCAAAAAAAATTGATATATGATGCTGAAAAAATCCTAAAAAGCATATACAGTCTTGGAAAAATACAAAAAAATAAAATAAAATTCAAAAATTCAAAAAAAATAGAAAAAGTGCCTTGGTGAAAACTTGGTAATAGGCGCCTTGATAGAAAAAATATAAAAAAAGAAAAAAGAAAAAAATTGCAATAAATCCAAGTGGTGAAAACCTGGAAACAGGCGCTACTTGAGGCCTTTGCACTCCTAGTTGTTAGCATGCGTCCTCGACACTTAACCACTTTCCATCATGCCTTGACCTTATTTCACTTGGTCTGGAATTGGTCTTTATCTTTGTCTAGGGGGCATAACTGTTAGCATTGGTCCTTTAGGTGCATTTGTCTCTTGGAGCATTTCACAACAGGTGTTTTTAACACCACCCCAAACAGTATTTTTCCACACTACCCTTGCGTCGAGTGTTTCTTAACACTTATCAGATGTCTTACCCAATAGTCTAAGTATGATGGGATATTTCTCATTTGCAGATGTGATAACCAGAGTCTGAATCTATGACCAACACACACGCACTTAAACAATCAACTTGCTTGAGATATGTTGACTTTATTTTTCTTTGTGTGTTGTCTATGAAGATTTCTTTGATGAGTGGTCTCTCCCTGAGAAGTTTTCGATGATGCATAGCTAGAAGACTGAGGGAATGAGAACATGTTTTATTTCTTTATCTGCTTGTGGGTATATTTTGTTGATCCTAACTGTCATGAGCATTTATGTTGGTCTTACTTGACACTATGGATTGACAAGGTATTATCCTTGACTGTTTCGCGAGTGCATGCTTCTAGTTATCTTGACTTTCATGTGTCTTGATATAAGCATAATCTTGCCATATCAAAATTTAAGTAATCTCACTGCATTAGTCATCTTGACCTCCATGTCTTTGATGCCTAGGTGGGATTTCCACATTTCTATCTGATAAAGATCATATTCATATCCACATAGTTATGTTAGTGTGCATTGTATGATCTTACGACGCTACCAATAGCGCTCAATGATGATAATTAGATGTCTATAGGCATTGTGACCTTGCAAGTCAACCACTTTCATAGTAGCTTGCATTCTTAGGTTCATCATAGTTTAATTTTTGCATCTTGCATATGAAGAGAGCTCTTCTTTTTATCATTTATGGACTAGTTGGTCAATTGTGCTCATTTTCTAATTCTTCTTGATCATATCTTTCATTTCTGGTCTTTCATATCACATCATTTTCTATCCATTTTCAGACTTGAAATCAAAATCTGAGTCACGTTGACTGACCTTTTGAGGCATAATTCTTTGATCTTTGATGGAATTTCTTCCTTTCCATGTCTTCCAAACTTCTAGTCTTTCATTCACCCCTTTCGCTTCCTCTCTCCGAAGTTTGACTTAATCTTAATCCTATATCTTTCCCAGTCAAACCTAGTCAACCTGGGGCATATCTTCACTGTTTGATGGTTATCCTATCATACTCCATCCTTCGAATATGATTTATTGTGATTTCATTCTGATTTGATCAATCTTTATCAATTTGCTGTTCCTCTCTACCTGATTTCGATTTCGACTCCGAGGGGGCAGTATTTATGGGATTCGCATTCCTGATTTCCTTGATTTTCTTGATTCAGACATCTTTTTATGAGTTTTTGCTCAAGCTTGAGATTCGTATCTCTTATTTTGGATATGATCCCGAATCGACCTCATGTCCAAAATCTTTTATTTATGTTTGTCCGGATGTGATCCTGAATCGACCTCACATCTGAGTTGTTTTGTGATCCCAGATTGATCTCACATTGCAACTTCATTCTTTGACTACATGTGTTCCCAAATCGATCACATATTAGTCAAAGAGGGGCAAATGTATGCACCCTAAAATGGTCGCCTAGACTTTGGGCCCCATTTCTGCAATTTGTCAAATTCTTGAATCAATATTTTCAAATATCAACATTTTTCAAATATATCAATTTTCTTGATCAAATCATAATCAATTCGATATTTCCTAAAGTTTGAGCCTTATTTAATTTAAAAGAGAAAAATAAAATTAAAAATCTTATTTAATTAAGAGAATATGCTCTCTTTTAATTAATTAAAAATCTCTTTTAATTAAATAATAAGATCACTTTATTCTATGCTTTTATTTAATTAAAAGGAATTTCCTCCCCTTTTATTTAAATAAAAAATCTCCACTTTTCTTCTTATCCTATGTTGCACAAATAAAGCATTTAATTCTTATTTATAAAGAAAAATAAAATAAAAAATAAAAGAAAAACACTTTTTGTCTCACATGGATATAAAGTAAATGCTCAACATAAAGTAAAGGCTTCTAATTTTCTTATTGGGGGATATTTGTGCACAAGGATCAAGCTTCTTTTTTTCTCCATCGTTGATTAAGTCTTTTGCCTCTTAATCTCCATGGTCCATTGTTTTTCACCTCCTATAAAAGAAGAGCTCTCTTCTTCATTTGCACACACCATACATACTTGAATTATTATGCTACAGGTTTTTGAAGCTTTTGGAGATATTCTTGCATCAAGTTTTGAAGATTTGGAGCATCATTGGCATTCATCTTGCATCTACATCACATCTTAGCTTGCATCATAGTTGAATAATCATGGTATCATTTCCTTTCATGTTTTAGATTAATCTCACATAGTTTAATTAGAGGGTTTGTAACTCTTTCATTTCTATTTTCATAGATTAATTGCATCTTCATTCTCATAAGATTAATTTGTATTCTCATATAGATTTTCATAGCATTGCATTCATTTGGAATCTCTCATTGTGTGGTTGACTAGTAAGGTCATGAGTTTATAGCTCTAGTTGAGACCAATTTTACAAATCTTGCAACTCCATGCATAGAGAGCTATGGATCAATTTGTGAGGGCTCATTATTGAGTTTTCTTGCATGTAAGGATTCATAGAAGTGTGACAACATTTTAGCACACAAGTATATCTGTCAGGCCCTTCTGTAGTTTGAAGGAATAAAGAATAGAATATAGGAACTGATTTAACACTTGACCTACTCAAAAATACAAACCGATGAAATAATCTACATTAGGCCAAGATAGGTTGACTCATTCAATACGAGAATACTTACACAAAATGAAGTCGAATCATGCTAGACAATGACAATGAGAAGTTGACTATTGGCCGTTCTAGTTTTTTATTTGATAGTTTCTTGACAATGACACATTCAAAATGCACTTATGAGAAAAGACCTAGAATGAATGAAACTAATTAAATAATGAAGGTATGTTAGTTTGAGCTTCACTTGGTTTCAAGAATACTTTAATACTATCTACTTAACAAGGCCAACCACGTGAAGGTGGAAGCTCATCTGGCCTCAACCCCCCCCTCCCCCTAACATCAATCTAAATTCCCCATTAACACATAACAATATTCATTAACATGACATATAATTCAATATTAATACACAACATTCATAGATAATTACTTAAAACAACGTTCATGGAGTTATTATGATAGTTTTACTAATATTTTTGTCACAATTTGATGTTCAGGATAGGGGAAAAGCACCTGTAACAACATAGGCAATAGTTGTAGATACAAATGATGATATCCCATAAATCCCTAATATAATAAATACTACTTACTTCAAAACGACATGCTCACGCCTTCAATTCATCTATCCTCTTCAGCATCTCCTTGGTTGGATTTGCATCTTCCAAAATAGTAATAATTTTTGCATTAAACTCTTTTTATTCACCGTATTTATTATATTAGGGATTTGGGATATCCTCATCTATATCTACAGCTATTGCCTCTGTTGTTGCAGGTGCTTTTCCCCTATTTGATATTTATCTTCAAGTGTCCACACTCATTCTATTGCTTGTTGCTAGCAGGTCACAATGAGTGATTGGGAGAGCCCTATTTTGGCACTAGTCATGTAGTACAAGCACTAGAATTGAGTTTTTTGGCACGGCTAGGAAATTTTTGTATATCAACATGCAATAGAATTTTTTCTCCAAACTCTATTGCATGTTGATATACAAAAATTTCCCAACCCGTGCCAAAAAACTCAATTCTAGTGCTTGTACTGAGACCTTAAATTATTGAGCTTCTCTTTATTTTGAGAATAGTTTAACATTCTCTAAGAAACATAATTGTAGGCATCATGGTCACATTTTTTTGGAGACAATGTAATTGAGTGGTATACCCAGATGATGGAAAGCAACTTCTACACCTCCGGTTCCAAGTTGCTCTCCATCCCACAATGTCAACTTGGAATCGGAGGTGCAAAAGTTGCACTCCATCTAGGTATACAACTCAATTATGTTGTCTCCAAAAAAATGTGACCATGATGCCTACAATTATATTTGTTAGCTATTGTAAAATCCTCATCACCCTTAGCTGCCATCCTAAGCCCTTCTTCCCTCTCCAGTTCTTCAAGCCTCTGCAAGATATCTGGATCAATAAAGTTTGCAACATTGTGTCCATCCATGATCTTAGGAATATCATCTTCTTTCCACTCTTCATTTGCCAAAATATACCACTTCTTCAAGCTTGTAGAGTAGTCTCTAGTGGTTGCAAATCAATCTTATTACAAACTACAATAAGAGGCTTAGTAAGTCTAATTTAATTTGTCTGTGGACTAAGACCTTAAATTATTGAGCTTCTCTTTGTTTTGAGAATAGTTTAATTAACATTCTCTACTTAAAGGGCCAACCACGTGAAGGTGGAAGCTCATTTGGCCTCTCCTAGGAGCCTCTTATGACCCTTTACGACATTTTAAGACCTCTAAGATGTATTCTTAGAGGTTGTAAAAGGTCGTAAAGGGTCATAAGGGATCCTGGGACACAATAGTTGAGAAACATAATTGGAGGCATCATTGTCACATCTTTTTGGAGACAATGTAATTGAGTTGTATACCCAAATGATGGAGTGCAACTTCTGTACCTCCAATTCCAAATTGACACTGTGGGATTCAAAGACCATAGATAAGGAATAAATTTAGAGAGTGGAGGAGGGCCATCATGACAAAAATAATACAGGGCAAACCTCAAGTTAAATGAGGCAACTGCAAACATTTTAATAGATTTTTGTTATTAAATAATGAAATTTGCATATACTAGTGTTCTAAGCCCCCTCATTACATGATTTATTATTGTAAGCTCCCTCTAACTTATGCATCTAGAAAATGAAACTACAACCTATTGGGATTGAGACAAACCTTATAGAACAACAACAGCTAGGAATGATCACTTTCCAACATCTATTGGAGGACCTTGTATTCATGAGCTACACCTTGTATTCATGAGCTACAAATGTATTCAAAAGATACAGTATTCAACAGATGTTGGAAAGTGATCATTCCTAGCTATTGTTGTTCTCTAAGGTTTGTCTCAATCCCAATAGGTTGTAGTTTCATTTTCTAGATGCGTAAGTTAGAGGGGGCTTACAATAATAAATCATGTAATGAGGGGGCTTAGAACACTAGTATACATAAATTTCATTATTTAATAATACAAATCTATTAAAATGCTTGCAGTTGCCTCATTTAACTTGAGGTTCATCCTATAATATTTTGGTCATTATGGACCTCCTTCGCTCTCTAAATTTACTCGTTATCTATGGTCTTTGTATCCTATAGTGTCAACTTGGAATCAGAGGTGCAGAAGTTGCACTCCATCGCTTGGGTATACAACTCAATTACATTGTCTCCAAAAAATTGTGACCGTGATGCCTACAATTATGTTTCTCAGCTGTTGTGAAATCTGCATTTATGTTTCTCAACTGTCATGTTTATAAAGGGAGACTTCATACCACACTACGCTCAAACTTCAACGAGACTTCATACCACATAGCATCTATAGATTACGTTCAATATGTTATTTACACTTGTATTGGTGGGAAAACTCTTGAAAACATGCAAAAGAGATTGTATTCAACCATGTTGTTTACATGACACATGTAGTTTACCTCCAGCCTAAATCAGCGTTTCATACAAATCTATGGATGATGCATGGTACAAAGCCTCACTCAAGCTTGAAAAGGATAGTCAATCCATAGTCAAGGTCAAGGAACAAATGGAATAACCAAGAAAACACTATACATTAAATCATGTGATTGATAGCAGATTGGGGCTCACCTGAGCCATAAACATGAAGAATTATTCTAAAAAAAGATGTAAACCATATATATGCGCACTTGAGGCAAAGAGAAGTTATGCCATATCAATATTAAAATATTAGTTACAATATGAAAATACTAAACTAATTAATTCCTGAGTTCATCTTTGCATATGGTCGCAACAAAGATATGCGATTACAATATAGAGAAGGCATCGTAAAAATATAATTTTGGAATTTGCCCTAGCTTGACACGTTTTGACTCAAATCCTTCATCATGGGTAAGTGGAGATGGGTGGATAGATGCAGATGAGTTATCATCGACCCAACTAAAGTATCCACAGCCATTATTTCCCTATGATAACCAGTCTACATTAGTTCTTATATTATAATGAATAGTATTTACATTAGAAACTTTAAATATATACACATTAGCAACCTTTTTTCTATTTGGGCAGCACCAAAATTGTCGTCCAGGGTTGTTCAGTGTCCGTGAAGTCTTCAACACACACTGCCCACCACCACATTGATAGTTTGGCACATTGACAAGAGTCATCGAGCCTATATCAATAATGCACCGCACCATCGTTACTACATTTATTATTTTTATATGAAATACACCAAGGAGTACCATAAAAAATATTAACCATTTACAATAATGAAAAGTAAACTTAAATCAAATAGCTCATTTTTTTATCGGCATGTGTAGTCTCTGTGTATATGAAAAATGAAAAAAATATGAAGCTAAAATAAAATAGTGAACAAAATAGTATTCCACATAGAGTGAATGAAATATACCATCAAAAGAAAGTGACAAAATCTTGTCATGAAGCACAGACATAGGAAATAAAAAAGGGACAAAAGACAAGAAATAAGAAAAATCATTTATACTATAATAAAAAAAAGAAACACTCTTTGTCAACAATTTTCAAAATAATTAGGACTATAGAAAATTAATTAAGACTACACAAAATCAAATTTTAGAAATGGACGGTTCTGATGCTTTACCATTACAACAATTGAGCATTCATCATTTGGTATTGTGTATTCCATTTAAGTTTGTCAACAATGTTTAAAATCCTATCACCAAGCACATACAAGAAATAAGAAAAATCATTAGGACTATAGAAAAATCAAGTTCTAGAAATGGACGATTCTGATATTGCTTTGTCATTACAACAATTGAGCATTCATCATTTGGTACTTCTTGGTGTATTCCATTTAAGTTTTTCAGTTGCCTTGTTTATGTGCATGTTCTTTATGTGTTTAGCTTCTCTCCCTCGTAAGGGATACATCGGTAGGTAATTGATTTGAAAGCATAATGATTTGACAGTCTTTTTTCAAGATAGGCGTAATCATCCTGCCAACCTTTATTAGCAACATTTGTGATATATGTCAAGTAATTATAATCAGTATGCTCAACAAATAGAGACTTAGTAGTAAAAGCATGTCCTTTGGTTTACTAGTTTATGTATAATCAGTATGTCCTGACCAAAACAACAAAGTGTCGCAACAGAAGATTCTTTGGAAGAAGTAACAGATTTGGAAGTTGAAGTGGTGGCATGTGAATATCTCATGGTTGATAGAAAAGTGCATGAAGACCTTGGCAGTCCCTAAGAAGGAAAATATGATGGGTACAAGAATACTTGTTCATAAGGATGGTAACAAGTTTATTCTCAAGCCTTTGAAAAAATAATTCTTTATATGAGATAAGGGTTATTTGTTTTGGAAAGAAAGAGTATGCTGATTTGAAGAGTCGCACAAGGAAGAGGTCTATGAAAGAGGATTAGAATATTGGAGCATCAATAATGGTTCTAAAAACCGATGATTATGATAGTGAACAAAAGATGGAAAATTGGAAGAGTAGTGTGATTGAAGAAGATATAGTTATGTGCACACATTGGTGTCCTATCATTGCACAAGTGCAAGACGGTAAGGGTCTATTCATGGAGGGAAGAAAAAAAGGTCATTTTAACCTTACAAGGTAGGAGGAGAGACAGTCCAAATAATTCTATGGTGACTGTCCCAAACAATAGACAAATGATGGAATTGTTAACATGTTTTCTTTTCATGTTTCTACACATTTTTCCTGACATCAACTTTGGTAATTATGATAGCTACAGAAGTGGGGAAAGATTACGGCCTGAAGATGAAAGGGAAGTTCTTGAAAGATTTCTTATTCACCATCTAGATGCAGCAACAAAGATAGGTTGTGGTGTTGACTTCATAATGGTGCGATTCTGCCCTGCTTTTTCTCTGCGTTTTTACAACTTATTTTCTTGCACAATCTTCTAAACAACCCTTCCTGTTAGCTGATGTGAGTTTTAGGTAACAAGAAATTTGATTTTCTTGCTATGCCTTTATATCTTTCTTTAGCATTTCATATAAACATGGGGATACAAACTAATCCATGTAAAGGACTTTTAACCAGACAACTCTCTGAAGCATCTTAAGTTCTGTAAACATCATTTTCCAAAAGGGTTTTTAAGTCCTAAAAATTCATCAGTTACATTTCCTGCATTTATGTTTTGAAATTTCAGATCTCAAAGTCTTTTAGAGACAGAGAACAAAGAACACATAATAAACCCAAGTTCTAAAATAGGAGCAAGAATTGTTTGAAAATTATAAAGCTGTATTTGTTTGAGAAATCAGTTAACGTTGAGTATTTTTAGAATAGCTTCTTTTTAGGCACCTAGAACATTCACAGATGATTTACATAGCCCTTGATTAAAATGCTAGATTTCAAATGTGTAGGTGGAAATTCGTGTGGGAGTATTTTATCTTCACAGTAGAAGAATTTTGATATTCTAAATCATTTCCCAATCCCCCTGATATGGAGTAGTGGTAGGGTGCATCACGTGGACTGCCTTCTAATCTATCCATAGTAGAGAGTTTAAAATATTGCAAGCAACGTAGGAAATGGAAGATGTATCCCTTCTATTTAGGAGTATGCACCTCCTCAAAGCAGAAAGGAGAATTTGTAACTAGGCTAGTAATTATTAAGTTTCCACATGACTTTCCCTAATGTTAATCCAAGTTATTAAAATGATATGCATACAACTTCGCATCAACTTAATAAATGATAGTTGTGGGATTGATTATTGAACAATTAAATGTTAATTAAGAAATTAACTAATAGATAAAGGATACTTAACCTCTAGGAAATATGCAAATGAATAATCTAATGTTATATTTGTTAAAAACATATAAAAAAATTCATATAATAAATTTTAATCCAAAACTCCATGATTTGATCCAATCCAATGATCACAATTCAAAGCCTCAAATTATTTGTTTAAGCCTTTTATTTTCTTATTTTCAGGAATAAAGATAAGAAGTTCTAATGTATGTCAATCAGAGCAGAAAAGAAGTTAAATGCAAGAAAGAGTTAATAGCCACTTCAATAGTTTCGGACATTGCCTAAAAATTAGTGTATATTATATGGTGTACATCTTTGAGAAGAAAGGGTAGAGCTCAGTCGAAGTCAGCAATGGAAGCATTCATTCTTGGGCTATTTCAAAATATATTGTGTGTATCTATTAGTGGAAAGTGCATGACAATAAATAAATCAATTGCTAGACTCTTGCAAGAGGGAAGTTACTAATGTCAAACAAGGAGAATAGAGGTTAGTCAAGAATGAAGTGACATTATGTAGAATATTGACATGCATTAAGTAGAAAGTGGTTAAAATATATATAGGCTTAAATTTGTAGTGTATAAACAGCTCTTGAAAATGCCAAAGGTTGCACATTTGATTCAACATTTCTATCAAGAGGTTAAAATATATATAGGCTTGAATTTCACATTATCAACCATTTCTCCACTTTCACTCATAGCTGGATTATATTTTCTTATTCATATTTTCTTATTTGTTTCTTAACTACTGTACCCAACCTAAGTGACCTTACAATGGCCTAACCAACCCCTTAGACCACTCTATCAACCTTTTAAGGTAGGGTTGTCACTTTAGTACAGAGTGCTTCTTGGGCCTGCAAACCTAGCTTTCTGCATCTAACACCAAGTTTTACCACAAAATCCCCAAGTGTTATTGGGATTCTTTGACACTCTCCTTGAGGCAGTCATCCTCCAAAATGGATACAATCACAAAAGTCTTCAATGTGCTCGTGAACCTCAAATCTTTGGTTATTACACTATTTCAAACATTTATTTGCTTCACTGGTTAAACTCATAACATACGCCTAACTAGGGCATTTACCTTTGTTATGCAATCAGTTTTATAAATAGATTTAATATCAGGGTGAATTGTTATGCTTACACAGTGTTGTGAAAATCATTAGAACTATCTTATTTCTAATTTGTACTATCGATTAGGTATTGAATGAATGAACTTAATAACTCTGTAAAACTATTCTTACAGCAGCAGGTTTTGAAGTTCATTATGCATTCTTAACTTTGCAAAGTTCCCTAGTTTGTTTATACATACATATTATGTCATGTAAAGGAATAACAGTTGATTGTTACAATTCAGGTTATATAGTTCCATTATCATATTGCATTTTTTCAAAGTTTCATTTTAGTTCCATCAAATAATAGTGACTCTCTAACAGACTGAGGCATAACCAATATCCTCGGCTTTGTCATGAAGTCCCAGCCCTAACTTGTAACTTCACCATGAGATTTCCAATGTCGTGGATTGAAAGACAAGTTAGGGTAATGTTTGTGTATATTGTAAACACTCATAACCGAGCAGGTTGTTAAAATTGCTTCAAAGGTCAATGCCCTAGTTAGTCGTATGTCCCAACAACATCTGCCAACAATATCCCAGCTAATCCCAATCCTAGAAAAACAATAAAATATGCAGCAGATGACATTTTTGGGGAACAAATTGGCTTCAAACTTTTTAAAACTAGTAATAATAAATAGATGCGTTCAAATTCTCACAAGAGTTGGGAAAAAAAATCACGTTACCTCAGTGCTGAATCTACGTTGCCAAATCTGCCCTCTAAAGTGAAGGTTATTGTTACCCAAAATTCCCTATCTATTTAATTTTGACTACAGGCTGGGCTTCATGCAGAGGTCTGCAATTTAAACCATGTTGAATACCCTGAGAAATTTTTATGGCCTTGTATTTTTCCTTTGGTCTCTGCAATTGTTTAATCCCTGGTCTACAAGCCTTTTTATTTGAAAATCTACCATTTTGGCCAAAAGCCCTAAACCCTTGGTCCTGTTCTATTTTTGCATTACCTTTTCCTATCACTTAGAATCCAAATAACCCATATGTTGGAAGGTTGTGACCCCTCATTCTATTTAAGTGGTTTGTCGCATGATCGCATAGGTCATTTTCATGCTATGTGATCATGTGACTAAGGTTTGTCACTGGGGTCCCCCTTTAATATTTCCTAAGTTTCCTACATCCTGACATTTTAATATTTCCCTAGGCCCAGTTCTCGGTCGTAGTTAGATCCAATGGTGGTCACATAATCTCATGGGATCTTCGAATCCCATGCGATCATGCGACAACCATTGATGCGGTATCGATATCGCAGCAGTTGTTGCTGGGTCCTTCATGCCACGTTCGTCTGACATGCTAGTTTCCTATTGGTCGTTGCGGGATGACTCTATAGTGGACCTAAAGTGCAAGGTAGGCCCAGTTGATCTAAGATCTACGGTGGTCTCATGTTTGCATGGAATCTTCTGATTCCATGCGATCACCGTTAGATCTTCTTTACTACCAAGTCTCTAGCAGTGGGTCCTCGAGTGGTGACGTGTTCAGTTTTCAGTGGCCAGCTGGGTGATGACAGGGTTGTCGATGGGTCTAATGGTCAATGGTTCCTGAGAAGCACCAGTTGATCCAAGATCAATGGCTGGCACATGATCTCATGGGATCTTCTGATCCCATGTGATCATGTGATAGCTGTTCGATTCTCTGAGTGTTTTGACCAACATTGTTGTGGGTCCAACCAACGTGCAGGTTTCTTATTGGTCCATGCTGGGACAGTTGGCATTTATTGTGGGCTCGAGTATCTTGAGTGGTAATAGAGGAAGATCCAACGGTGGTCGCATAACCACATGGGATCTTTCGATCCCATGTGATCATGCGACCACCATCTAATGCAAGGACCAGTTTCTTCTACCCTCTGCAGGTCCATTTGCTAAGGTGGCCAATTTTTATTGGTCCTGGTTGTTATGATGTGGCCTTTGACTTTTTCAAGGGGATTGCAATATCTTCATGGGCTTTCTTCTATTTGTTCCTGTTGATCGAATGCGAAGGTTCGGGTAGCTCAAAATTTATGATTTCAGGGGTGGTTGCAGTTGGAAAAAGAATGATGCAGAGATCTAGAAAGTCATTTCGGTGGATTTTCCTTTTGAGAGTACCAGATTTGCATTCATGGTGGCCTGACTTGCAGAGAAGTAGTTGGATCAAGGTTTTGTCTGCGAGTAGATTCAGTACAGGGATGGACACACAAAGATGAATATCTGATCGGTTGAGATATTTTCAAGAACATTTATGATCAGAAATGACAGGTTTAGGGTTGGATTATTTTATGTAGATTTATCTAACCCTAATGAGATTTTTTTCTCTTGCCTATGTGCATTAGAGGAGAGGTATATAATTAATTTTTGGAGCTTTTAGAGCTCAGAGTTTATAGTTGGTAAAAAGAGAGTTCATCTTTCTAAGAAGTTATCTGAGGCATTCTTTTTTCCCTCTGGCTTCTGTAATTGTAACTTTTCATTGACTGTTTGGATATTGCAAAGTGTATTGTGACATTCTTTCATGTCCCCTATACTTTCCTATCTGAATTTTCTCTTAATGAATTCAGTATATGTATGTTTCAGTGATATTTTTAAGGTTCTTGATCCCTCTTTCTTTCTACAATTCATGTGTATGCTTGTGAATGATATGATTTGGATGCTTTTGTGGGTATACTTCCACCCTTGGTAATCTGTCTCATTCTTATACCCAATTACAGCGGTGAATGTTTGTTTGCAGGTTATAGTTTGTGTCTAAATTTTTAGGAGTGCTACTACCTTGTGAAATTTCTCTTTCCCTACACAGTATCTCTTTATTGTAGAGCCCTCTATAAAATATTGATGCAAGCCTATTCATTGAGTTGTGATCTCCTAGACCTAAGATTGTGTACTAATTTCATCCTTTATACTGCAATTCATACCATATTTTCTGTGTGTCACCTAGTAGGTAGTTTTCTTTCTAGTCATTTCCCTTTCAAGCATTCCTTCTATCCCTTTCCCACAAAAGATTTACTTTTCCTATCAAGAAGCAAATTAAGGTGATTATCCAAGAGGAACTAGCCTAGAACCTGGAGGTCTCATCTCAGTTAGCATTGGTCCCACAGCTTGGAGATGATTCCCATGTTATACTAGGTTATCAAGACTATGAGAGCTTGAAACAAGGGTGCAAACTTAGTGTATAACAATTCTGACATGCTCGGTAGCACAAAAGATCAGATTGAAGTCCAAAGGTGCTCCTGTTGGTTCATCTACAAAAGGTTTAAAGAAGTTCAATACATAGGGACTATCAATATAGACTCAAGCTCAAGGATTCCCCACCTTGGTGCTAGTGTATAACAATTCTGGCACGCCCAGTGGGACAACACAAGAAGTTCATTATTTGAAAATTATGTTATCTCTGATATACAGATTGCATAGCACAAACTTTTAGAAGTTATTTTATCAAGTATATTTGGCGACTCCACTGATTTCAAACATCCATGCCAAGCTTATTTAAAGTTTATGAGAAAGATTGAGACTAGGAGCTCAAAGGTTACTAAATTTTCAAAGTTGCCCTCAAGAAGAAGTCATAAAGGCAGGTCACCTCAAAGAACATCCCCTGCAAGGAGAGTTCAATCAACACCTCCTGAAACTTTAGAAAGGAGACCTTTTCCCTTTCAGTCTAGAAGAAGAGGCAAATCTCTAACCATAGATCTAGAGGATTCAAGTCCAACATCAAATACAGCTCATATAGTTGTCAATCTTTAGATTCCAACTCCTGCAATGGCTAGACAGTTTGCCTTTGCACCTTTCAACCAAGGAAGTCCATTAGCCTTTGCTCAACATCATGATGTGCCCTTGGTGGCACTTAAGAGTATACTTGATTTCATAGGTGAAGGGTAGACTACTGCTTTTGAACACATAAGAGATGTGACCACCATCTGCAGCATACACAATATTACTCAAGAAGATGTGGCCACAAAATTATTAGCAGCCTCTCTAAAAGGTAAGGCTCTTGAATGGTTTAGAACTCTAACTGTTGGTTTCATTACTTCATGGGATGAGTTAGGGGATGCATTAAGTAAGCATTTTGAGGATAAATCAGATAACTTGTCTCTGGTTGAGCAGCTGACAACCATTAAGAGAGACCTATTGGTTCTTCCCTTTGATCTTCAACTTGTAGATTTATACTTTGATGGATAACTTCTAATGATACTTTGACTCTATCACCACTCCAAAGTCTACAAGGAAGAGGGCCAATTAAAAAGGATCAACAATGAGATCCTCCTACACTTTGAGCTTTAATGCTCAGGCAGGTGTACCCTTGACTCACTTCTCCAAAGGAGTCTCAAAACAATATACAACTAAGTCCTTTACTATCTGACTTAAAGATATTATCATTTAAATATATGTGTGTGGTTGATGATAATGAAATGCCTCCAGAGGATGGACCAGTGCCTTAACTTAGGGCAAAGAGTCACCCAATTACATACATCAACTGAAGATCTTAAATCAAACACTCCTGGGCTCAGGATAAGTGCTTTGCCTATTATCCCTCTCCCTCAAACACAAGGACATTAGATTCTTATTTGGTTGTAAACTCACTGAACTCACCTAAAAGACTTTAATCCCAACTTTGTTAGGAACTCATAGATGACTTCACAGTACTCTTTGTTTACCATATGCTAATACACTTTGTGACACTAACATATATGAGCTCAGAACCAAAACAAGAAGACATACAAAAATGCAAGATTGAAAATCAATAGCATTCTCATTAACATATTCAGGATCAATATATAATCAAAGCAACACCAAGATAGGAAAAAGGCCCAAAATCCAGCTCCTCTTTCAATATAATACCATCAACAACCAGGGACCAAAAAGAAAGTTTTGGAACCCTTGCAAAATAAAAAAAGCTACAACTTATACTCCCTTAGTCATCTTGGAATCCTCAAAGAGGATGTAACAAGCTACAGATGACTAGGGTTAGGGCTTCACCCACCAGATCAACTAGAAACAGTCACAAATTTATTATAGGGGAAGAAACCCAGGCAACCAGGAGAAGATAGGTCCCAAAGTGATCCTCAATCATGATAATTTCACTGAGAAGGTACTGGGAACCACAAAAATGCCCAAATGTCAACCTGTTCGGCCACCTACAACATGCCTTGAGCACAAAAAACATAGTATAGACCCCTACAGATGATCATGGAACACCCTGGACCACACTGTAACAGCAAGCACCACCAAAAAAATCAAATCCAACCATGAAAGCATTCAATTCCGGTCCTTTTTGTCGCTGAGAAACCCTCTGCAAATTTGAATTTGAAAAACAACGTTCGTTTCCAAGCGCCAGTAGCAAATCGGTAGTCAACATTTGAAATTAGATCAACTTTAAGTCGTGGCCGTTAGATCCTTCCATTTCATGGACTTTATGTCCTTATCACATCCAGATACCCTGGGTTTACCTCTAGCGAACATGCGACAAAACATTTTCCTGTTCGCGCAATGAAAAACTTAACCTAAGCTTAACCCCATAACTTAGCGAACAAAGGAAAATATTTAACCTTGGTCCCTTTTAACGAACTGGTGACTGAAGGCTTTCGTCAGTTCACAAAGAACTTTATCTATCTGCCAAATAGTTTAGCGATCACGCGAATACACATTCGTTGAATCGCCAGTCAATCTAGAGTACCGCCATCTCATTTCGTGAACGAGTGAAAAGCATTGAAATTCATCGAGCCGCTAACCTCTTATCAGGATCGCCAAAAGACTAAGGGAATTTTAATGGGCCTGCATCAAGAAGATTGACGATTGTCTCATCTTCACATAGACCTCCAAGATTCCTCTAGATCATAAGACAACCATTGATCGAAGAATCTTTCCCTACTCTGACAACCCTCTAACAGGATATGAAATCAACGGTGGGTGCATGATCTTAAACTTTTGACAAAACCCATAAGATCATACGCCTATCATTGATCAACTGACAATGTCAAGACCTTCTAACATGCCAGAAACTTAGGTCCCACTGACAACTGCCAAATCATAAATAGGTGGACCAATGAAAGACTGCCAATCATGCACACCTGTCAAAAGGTCCCACTTCTTTGAAACACCACTTCATCAGGAAAGATCAACGACTGGCATAAGTTCTCAAGCTTCTGACATAGTCTATGAGAACTTACACCAACCGTCGGATTGAGATGTGTCAGAAGAACTGGCCAAGGAAATATTAAGTCAAAACATAGAAAATATTAAAAGTCATGACTTAGGAAAATATTAGCGCTGGGACTTAGGGAAAAAAAACAAAGGGGTCTGACATAAAACCTTAGTCGCATGATCGCATGACATGAAAAAGGTTCACACGATCATGAGACAAAGAGGTTAACAATTTTAACACATGCGTTATAGGACTTTTAAGTGGCCTGAATAAAGTAACATGAAATTAGAACAAGGTGAGGGCATTACAAAGGGTTTCAATACAACAACTAGTTTTTCAAAAATTTGAACTAAGGGTTAATGCTAGAGACCTGAAAAATGACTGTAGAGACTAGAAGAAAAGGGCTAGAGCCATGAAATTTTTTCAAGGTGCTAACAATGGCTCTGTTTGGGGATGTATGCCTCCTGTAGGCATGGAAAGAACTTAGACTCACTGGTTAAAGAAGACCATCCCACTGAAAAATTGACAACAGAGAGCAATAGGACCAAAACTCTACAGATCAATACAAAACAGGACAAGGGCAAGCAACTATACAAAATTTACAGAATATACAGACCTAACTATTGTTCATGGAAAACAAAATACCTTCAATTGAAGTATTTCTTCAAGAATTTTCCATGAACTGGCAATTCCTGAATATCACCATTTAATTCTTTCACAATATATGAATCTTGGCCCCATTTCTCATGAATTAGATATGGCCCTAGCCAGATTGGATCAAACTTACCATGTTTTCCTTTATCCTCCAATATGTCATTCCAAATTAACACCAAATCACCAGGTTCAAACTTCCTCTCAACAGTCTTCTTGTTATACAAATTCTTAACTTGCAACTGCAATCTGGCATTTCTTGCAACTGATTCTCTTCTAGTTTCATCCAACCTAATGAGGTCCTCAATTCTCAATTGCATTTCATCATCCATGTCATCATCGTATAATTGCACAAATTTAGACATTTCCAATAGATTATTTTGAGGCATTATTGCATGTATTCCATATACTAGGTCAAATGGTGCACAACCAATTGCCCTCTTCATAGTTACCCTATCAGCCCATAGAGCTACTAGCAGTTTTGAATTTCATGCCTTCTTATTCTTTTCAAGAATCCTCTTGAGGATCTTAATCAAACTCTTATTTATTGATTTTGCCTGACCATTTCCTTGTGGATGATAAGGTGAGGAATAAGAAACTTGAATTCTTAAACCTCTGCAAAAGTCCTTATATTCAGTAGACCTGAAGCACATGGCATTATCACCTACTATTCACTCAAGGCAACCAAACCTTGTAACAATATTGTTCAACAAGAAATCAGTTACCACCTTGCTGGTTGCATTCCTTGTAGGTATAGCCTCTACCCACTTTGTAAAGTAATCAATGGAAACTAAGATCCATGAGTGTCCTCCACTTGACTTGTTTGGTATCTCCCCTATGAAATCAATTCTCCATTGTTGGGAAGGCGCTTGCACCTCTACTAGCCTTAATGGAATGTTACCTAAAAATTTAAGCTTACCAGATAACCTTTGACAAGCATCACACCTCCTTACCAAATTTTTTGCATCTTTGAAGATTGTGGGTGTTGGCTTTTAAACTTGTTCCCACATGGTGCCAGGTTTACACTATGATTGACAAACTGGTTAGCCTTCACTCCAAAGTCTGACAAAGGAACAAGTGCCAATTGATGAGGATAAAGAACATCCTCCTTCTGCTTCGAGCTCCACATTCACTCAGGTGGGTATTGCCTCATCTGCACACTCATGACTCTTCCTGAATTGATGGATAAAAGGCCTGCAGATGCATTACTATGGAATAATTCTCAGACTCCTGTAGGTATCCTGTACCCCAATGAAGCATGACCTCATGCAATAACCTGATCTGCATGCAATGAATCTGAAAACTAGAAAGAAACCTCCTACTACTACTACCAACATGAAGGGAAAGGATTTAGATGAATGATTGATGCTGGATTGAATGGACTCCTGAAGTACCCCAAGTCTCCCATAGACCAGTGCCTTATCTAATGGGTAGCAGAGTCAAATACTGCACTACAATAGGGCTATGAAACAAGAAGACAACACACTCACCCTGACTAGATCACACATTACCAAACCACCTGTGCACCCAGATATGCTATCACCTATCCAAAGAAAGACCTAGGAACAGGCAATACATTAACCAGCATCCACTAGAAGATAGGCATGATGCATCTTTGATACCCCAGCCCATACATATCTGAACACTAACTCTGAACCAATTATCCCTGCGAAGAAAACTCCATTTGCAAACACTTAGGCAATGCAAACAGACAAATCAAACACCCTTGATGTATGATTAATGATTCAAAATTCAAATGGAGACAATCTAAGAGCAGAAACAAGTATGCTGAAATCTTATACATAAGACAATCCTGTTACAATTTCATTATATTCCCATAACCAGAAAGGACAGAGGGAACACCCTATGTGGAGAGAAAAAGGAAAATACATGGCAGGAAGAACATTCATGGAACCAGTCCCCACAACAGTGGAAGAGAGGAACCTAGACAAAGACAAAAATTCAACATTTTATACCACTAGCTGCCTTGGAAACCCATGACAAGTTGCAACAAGCTACGGACAACTAGGGCATAGCCTTCACCCACCAAGCCAATCAAAATTACATCAGAAATTACTACAAGGGGCAGGAAACCAAGCAACCTGGAGAAAGAAATCTCAAATAGATTTTGCAATTATGAGCACATTGAGATTAGGATAGAAAACCAGGAACTACCATGAAACCAGTACAAACAGCCACTTGCAAACACACCTCGAGCAAATATTTCAATCACCCCTCATGGTACAAATCCCTCTGCAAACAACCACCAAGCACTTAGGACCATACTGCAAATCGCTTCTCACTAAATAGGGTCTAATCTGGCATTCAATTCCATAAAAATATGGTACCCTCTGTCGCTAGAAATTCAAATTTGAAATGCAACAGTCACTTTACACTTCGCGGGCATAATGTTTCTTAGTCGTTTGTCACAGTCGCACAACCGCGCAGTCCCATCTTGACCACCACAGGAAATCGAGCAGCAAAATATGCTTGGTCGCATGATCGCATGGCCGAAAGATAGCCCCTGCGGTCATGCGACCGTGGACTCTTAACCGTAGTCGACAATCAGGCCCAAACCCTTCGCAAAGTCCCTTGCCAAATCACCCACGGCAACCAATCAAACTCGAGCATGAAATGACATTGGCACCACGGGCCCACCGCACAACTCTGCAACTGCGATGCAAATGGTTAGTCGCATGATCGTATAACCCAAAAATGGGTTATGCGAACATGCAACACAACAATTCCATTTACCCTGCCACAATCGCCACCACACAAAGACAACACCACCACTGAAGACAAACATGCTCGGTCACCACAAACCCCCTGCCACCTGGCACAAAAGTCACCAATCGGAACACAACATGTGGACCACTGACCCATCCACACACAAGGCTGGAAATGAACGGCGAGCGCATGATTGCATGGGCTTGAAATCTCCCATGAGATCATGCACCAACCACATGATTTACCACGTCACCCCCACGTACACCATATCACCTCCGCCAATGGGCCCACAGTGAACAAACCATCGACACCAAATTGGACGGTGGGTGCATGATCGCATGGGTAAGGAATATTTTGTGCGATCATATGCCGACCGTAGATCTTTGGTCCTTGATACCAGGCCCCACTGACAAGTATGACAAGTCCTCGCCACATGGACCAATCGGATATGAGCCTCACCTTTAACTCCGCAACTGCGATGCCACCTCAAGCTTGCCAGCCAATGAATAAAATCCAATGGATGGCACATGATCTCAAAGGCTAAGAATATTCCTTGAGATCATACGCTGAGCGTAGATCTACAATCTCTGACACTGGGCAATGAAAAGAATTGGGACCCACAAACCAACCACCAAACATTGAGCGACTAGGCGACTAACCGCTAGCCAAGTCGCTGGAGGTTAGCAGATAACTGCCAACCCGTCAAAGATCACATGACTATAGTCACCGAGTTACTGGATGTCAGCCGCCTAACTGCCAAAAATAGGAGATCAAAAGATAACTGCTAGTCACCAGGTCGCGGAATGAGGAATAAACCACCAGGCAGGATGAACAACAGGAAGAACTGGGACCACACGGATAGCTGGAAGGCGTTCGATGATCGCATGTCAGAGAAGTCTGACATGTGGCCATGGGGCAGCCAATCAGAAAGAGCCATTGAAAACCCAGGCCCACCATCATCGCACCTACGTAGTTAGAGAAAACACCGGCAAACAGGGAACTGGGCGGTCGAAAACACACAAAGCTTTCACAACAGCAAAGGATCAAAAACACACAAGGTTTTCGACATCTTAACAAATAAGTGCACAAAGCAGTAAGCATGGGGTCGAAAACAACGTAGGTAAAAAATACACAGACCGAAAACATCATGCACTTTTTGAAAACACTATGAGTTTTCGACACTGAGGCAGATTTTAAATTTTTCCAGCAGGCTTAGAATTTGGATAACTTTTAGGATTTGGTGATTTAGCACATGCAAATTGGACAGGAGCAAGGTGACAACATGAAGCACACAGGGCAAGAGGCAGAAATAAAGCTTGTAGAGAAAATAGGCCATTTTCAAAGAATTTTGCACTGACTGAAAAATGGACTAATAGTGGGCCACCAGAATCCTGCTCTCAAGATTTTATGAGTAGTTGTCTTACCCATATAATGCCCACCACAAGCTCCCTCATGCATTTCCTTTAACAACTTGTTAGCCTGATCTTCATCAACACATTTCAAAAGTATGCAATCCAAATTCTGTCTATACAATTTAAATTTCACAATTACATACTTGATGGCCTGTAATTTCAATGTCCTCTTCTGATTATCATTCATTCCTGCTGGGCATCTCACATTTCTCAGGTAATAAATAATATATTGATACCAAATACAATCATCCATGTCACATGTATAATCAATTTCAGAATGATTTACCTGATTTGCATCAAGATTGGATTGAGCCATCAATTTTGCCAATCCTTGTCCTCTAACCAACTTAGTAATTTGGATATCAATATTGAATTCTTGAATCCTATTGATCCATCTACATCTTCTTCCAGACACCTCCTGTTGTGAGAAGACATCTTTGACTACTGCACTTGACACAAAAGCAATCACAACTACTCCCATCAAGTAACATCTAAAAGCCTTGATTGCCTTGACCAATGCATATGCTTGTTTCTCATTTATGTCATACTTCAATTCAGCAGCCTGCAAAGATTTACTAAAGAATGCAATAGGCTGCTCAAAACCATCCTTATTTTTCTGCAACAACACTACAGCAATAGTGTGAAAAGATGCAAAAGAAAAAATGTGCATTGGGACATTGTAATCAGGTGCCTTAAGCACTAGTGCATTTTTTATAGCCTGCTTGATATTTTTGAAAGCCTCATCAGGCTCACCCTCCCAATTGATTGTAGATCCCTTATTCAACATCTTAGAAATAGGTCTAGTAACCTCTACAAAATTTGTCACAAACCTCCTCAAGAAATTGACCTTACCAAAGAAGGACTGAATCCCTTTAACATTTTTTGATCTCTGAATTTTGTCAATAGCTGCTACCCTTTTAGGATCAATTCTCACTCCTTGCTTCCCCACCAAGTGGCCAAGCAACTTACCTTCAGTGACACCAAATGCACATTTCCTTGGATTTAATGAAATGCCATATTCTAAAGCCCTCACAAATATTTTCTCTAAATGAGTACAATGGTCTTCTTCTTTCTTGGAATAGGCAGTTAAATCATCTTGATAAACAACAAGGAAGTCATCAATAAAATCTGAAAAGGCAACATCCATTGCCCTTTGAAAAGTAGCACCAGCATAACAACCAGGACTTATTAAGTCAAAACATAGGAAATATTAAAAGTCGTGACTTAGGAAAATATTAGCGCTGGGACTTAGGGAAATAAAACAAAGGGGTTCGACATAAAAACCTAGTCGCATGATCGCATGACATGAAAAAGGTTCACGTGATCATGCGACAAAGAGGTTAACAATTTTAACACATGCGTTATAGGACTTTTAAGTGGCCTGAATAAAGTAACATGAAATTAGAACAAGGCCAGGGCATTACAAAGGGTTTCAATACAATGGCTAGTTTTTCAAAAATTTGAACTAAGGGTTAATGCCAAAGACCTGAAAAATGACTGCAGAGACCAGAAGAAAAGGGCTAGAGCCATGAAATTTTTTCAAGGTGCTAACAAGACCCTCAAGAGCAAATGACAGATTACAATAGTAGATTCCTTAAAACATGCAATAGAATTCTAGTCTCAGTGAGACCATCAGTTGACCATGCTTTTCTATACTACTTGCAAAGTTTGAATGGTCAAATTTCTATCATGATCCAGTCTATGGGCAGTACTGCTTTACCCCAAGTTTTTGACATAGCTATCAGGGCTGAAAATTGTCTAATCCAAGTAGGCATGATTGCTAGAAGGCCACCAATGCCCATTTTTCCTAGCCTTCAACCCGTTGCACTTGCCCAAGTATCCCCATTTACCCCTATTCCCACCATATTGGCACCTCAGGCTAGTACCAGTGGTCAAGAGCTAACAGCTAGTTTCTCTCAAGAGTTATAAGAGATAAAGAACAGTCAAGAAAGCAATAAGCAAGAAATGACAAATTTGTTGCAGACCTTGACTAAAGAGGTCACAAATCTAAAGAAACAAGGTCAATGAATCAGACCACCATTTCAACCATAAGGCCAAGGTCCTAATCAGCAATATCAAAATCTAGGATAGCCTTATCAATAAAATATGTCACCATACCAAGGAGGGTATCGAGGACAAAGGCATAATTTTAATCAAAGACCATTCCAACCATATAACCCTGCACCTCTCAATTCTGCAAATCTAGTGAGGGATATGGTTCCTAGTCAAAATAACATGGCTATGGATAATGAATGGTGTTTTCCTTGTAATTAGCCTCATAATCAGGCTACATGTTCAAATGGGTGGATGAACCAAGCTCTAATGGTTCAAAATGCCTCACAAGCTCAATCAAAGGCTTCATCCAGTGGCTCAATTCCTCAACAAGAATCACAAGAGAATGAGACTGCTCTTTTCAATTGGGAGCAACCAGAATTCGATGGAGTTGATGATGAAGTTGCTTTTGTTGCCTATACAAGAGCAAAAAAAAGAGCTCAAGACATGGAAAGAGAAGATTCCAATGCCAAGGCCACTACATCTGTAGAGCCACCACAACAAGCTCATCCCATCACACCTAAGGAGACTCCTGCCATTACAAGTAAAGAGGTCCAGACCTTCAAAGAAGTGGAGCCCATCATGGTGAGAGCACAACAAAGTGTACACTCTATGACACCTTTTAACATTGTAGACAACATGAAGAAGATGAATGTCACCATGTCTATGTGGGATTCTTTGGCTCTTCCAGGACAACCTAAAATTTTGAAGAAGGCCATGACAGAAGTAGCAACTCCTCAACCTGCAAAAGAAGCTACAAAGCTAGTGTTGGTTAACACTGATCAAGAAAAGGAGGCTCCAAGTAGCAACTCTAGGGCCAATACCATGCAAGGTAGGAATTCAAAGCCACCTCCCTTTTATGTATCTCTAATTATTGGAAAATTTTTAGTGCATAATTGTATGGTAGATAGTGGAGCTACTAGCACTGTGATGCCCAAGAAAGTAGCTGACCAATTAGGACTGAAATATGAACCCTTCCAAAAGAAGGTTACACAAATTGATGGATCCTCAGTCAATACTATAGGTGTGGCCAAGGATACAGTCTAATCCTTCATGCTAGTCCTAATTTTTCCATCCTCCTTGATATATATATCATAGATCTCCCTGCATTATTTGCTATATGTCTTTCAAGGGAGTTTACAGCCAAGATAGGAGGCTACCTATCTTCTAACTCGTCTCACATGTTATTTCATACAAGGTATGGGACCAAGGTCACCATCAAGTCAGAACCATTAGCAGCACACCATATAGAGCCATATGTGGCCAATACCATCAATGTAAATTGCCCTATATTTGATGACAATGACTTCAAAACTATTAGTGAAGCAAGCACAAAGATAGAAAGTATCCCTGATATTCTTCTAGATGAAAGAGCTTCAGAGGCCCAAGAAAATCTTATTTGGGATTTTGGTCTGGGAAGTTATTTGATACAAGAAAGTGGAGTCATAGAGCCAAGCCTTTTCAAAGAGGATACTGATTCAGAGGATCAGAGCAATCAGGTTTGGGAACTATTTTTTGATGGGGCTAGAAGTAGACATGGTTCTAGTGGTGGTGCTATGCTAGTGTCCTCAAAAGGAGAAAGGTATTATATTGCCTTTAGATTCAATTTCTCCTACACTAGCAATACTATAGAGTATGAAAGTCTAGTCAGTGGACTAGAATGGGCTAGAAAAAGAGGGCTTAAGGCCTTAAAAGTTTATGGTGATAGTGAATTACTTGTCAGCCAAGTAAGAGGGATAAGTGCAACCAAAAATGACACTTTGAAAGCATACAAACATAGAGTTTGGGATGCAATTGATGATTTTTGTTCTTTCAATATTTGTTCTATCCCTAGGAATCTAAACCAAAATGCAGATAGATTAGCTGCTGTTGGATCTTAGTATGACATTCCAAATAGCATTTCAAAAGAGATAGATCAATAGCACATCAAAGTGATTGTCAGACCCTCTATTCCTGATAATGATATCAATTGGCAAGTGTTTGACAATGATGAACAAATTTTGCAATTCTTGTTTGAAGAGGATGTCTTTTCAAGGCATAATCAAGAGAGATTATCACAAAATTATGGTGATCAAGTGATACAACTGAAGTCCAATAAGATGCCTAGAGGTCTTGTTACCTTAGAGACTATCTTCAACAAGGATGATGAAGTTAAGAGAAGCAAAGCTAACCTGGTAGTCCAAAAAGAACATTGTGTTGAATTAGAGTTGGAACCAGGTAAGAGCTTACAATTTGGAAAAGTGAACACTGAATTGGAAAAGCAAGCTTGTACCCAGCTATTCAAAGAATTCAGTGATATTTTTGCATGGCAATATGAAGACCTTAAAGGTTTTGATCCAACCCTTGCTCAGCACACTATTGAGTTAGAACCAAATGCCAAACCAGTGAGGCAAAAGCAAAGGCCTGTTAATCCCAAGCTTGAACCACTTATGCAAAAGGAAGTGCTCAAATTAATAAAAAGTGGTATCATCTACCCCATCAAGCATACTAGTTGGGTTTCCAACCTTGTTCCTGTCAGGAAGAAGAATGGGGAGTTGAGGCTATGTGTTGACTTCAGGGATCTTAATAGGGCCTCTCTAAAAGACTGCCATCCATTACCCTCTATGGAACAAATCTTACAATGTGTCTCTGGGTCCAAGAGATATTCATTATTGGATGGCTATTCAGGATACAATCAGATCCTAGTAAATGAAGAGGATCAATATAAGACTGCATTTACAACCAAGTGGGGAACCATGGCTTATCAAAAGATGCCCTTTGGTTTGTCAAATGCAGGTGCTACATTTCAAAAGGCAATGGATATGGCCTTTAAAAGCCTCATGTACAGGTTTGTGCTAGTCTACTTAAATGACATAACTGTCTATTCAAAGCACGTAGCAGACCATATCAAACATTTGAGGAAGATCTTTGAAAGGTGTAGAGAATTTGGGATATCTCTTAATCCCAAGAAATGTGTGTTTGCAGTTCATGAAGAAAAATTGTTGGGATATGTAGTATCCAAAGAAGGAATTATAGTGGATCTTGAGAGAATTGCAACTATCCTAGAGCTACCCCTACCACATCACAAGAAAAGTATCCAATCTTTCATAGGAAAGATTAATTTTGTTAGGCATTTCTTACCTAACATTGCAGATTTACTAAAGCCTTTGACAGCCATGTTAAAAAAGAGTTTAGCTTTTAGGTAGACCAAAGAAGGGAGAGCCAATTTTTAGGCTATCAAAGAAGCCTTGACAGAGGCTCCTGCCCTCTTAAACCCAAATTTTAGTAAGGATTTTATCCTTTATGCTTATGGAGGTCATGATGTCATATCTACAATGTTGACTCAAGAAAATTCAGAAGGATCGGAGCAGCCTATTGCTTTCTTTAGCAAAGGTTTAGAAGAGTATGAACAGAGATACTCTTTTGTAGAAAAACATGTACTTGCTATGGTAAAGAGCCTTAAAAAGTTCAGATATCTATTGACCCATAGCAAGGTACACTTGAAGGTTACTCATCCAAGTGTCAAATAATTTCTTCTTTCCAAAGACCTAAATGAGAAAAGAGCTAGTTGGATCACCAAGGTCATGGAATATGACATAGATATTCAAACTACCAAGCTGGTTAGAGGAAGAGGTCTTTGTGAACATTTGGCAGAGGATGAATGTTCAAAGAAATCAGAAACAATAGATGCATCTCTAGCGGTGCATGATACAAAAGAACAAGCCAAGGCAACAAGCTGATTGCCTAATATGATCAATTACTTGAAGACAAGACAATGTCCTGCAGATCTAGATTCAGTAGAAAGGAGGTATTATAGGTTGCAATTTGTTCATTTTGTGTTGATAAATGAGGTTCTTTTCAGAAAAGATCACAGTGGTGTCCTTTTAAGATGCATAGATTCAAAAAAGATAGTTGATGTCCTATTTGAGTTTCATGATGGACCTTCTGGAGGTCATTTTTCTCCTAGGACTACTGCTTTTAAAATCATGAGGGCTGGATACTATTGGCCATCTATCTTCAAGGATAGTCATGAGTATGTGAGGAAATGCATCAAGTGTGCCATGTTTGCAGGAAAAGAGAGGCTTGCAGCCTTGCCCCTACAACCAGTCAGAACAAAGCAACCCTTCATGAAGTGGGGCATAGATTTCATTGGAATGATCAATCCTCCATCTAGTGCAAGACACAAGTGGATAATCACTACAACAGATTATTTCACTAGATGGACAGAGGTAGTTGCTTTGAAGGAATCAAATGATAGTTTTGTATTAAGTTTTTATGATGATTTAATTCATAGATTAGGCACTCCAGATTCCATAATATTAGATAATGCATTGGCATTCATAGGCCTCAAAGTCTCAGAGTGGGTAGTCAAGAATGGAATCTATCTAAATACAATTTTCAATTACTACCCCCAAGGCAATGGTTTAGCAAAATCAACAAACAAGAACTTAATTAGGATAATCAAGAAGATTCTCCAAGATAATCAAAGGGATTGGCATACTAAACTGAGGTCTGCCTTGTGGTTAGACATAATTAACCCAAAGAGGATCATTGTGAATTCTCCTTATGTGCTAGTGTATGGCAAAGAGGCCAAGTTGTCCATTTCAACTAAATTGTCAGCTCTGGACTTGGCTACTCAATATGCCCTATTTGAAGAAGGAGATCCCTTGCAGATCAGATATGCTCAGTTGATGGAATTGGAAGAACTCAAAGATAAATCAATGCAAGATATGGAATTCCATCAGATCCAAAAAAAAAAAGTTTTGATAAGAGAGCCAGGATTAGAAATTTCAAAGTTGGAGATGTAGTCCTCAAGTGGGATGAGTTCGGATCCAAGCTTGGCAGGCATAAAAACTTTGATTCATTCTGGGGTGGATCATTTGTTATAACAGAGTGCAAGGGACCTAATGCTTTCTAGCTATCAGCACTTCAAGGGGTTCCCCTACCAATTTCAGTAAATGGTTTCCACTTGAAACCCTGCTTTGAGGTTAATCCTTCTGTAAATTCTTGTAATTATGTTTCTTGTTTTTCTTTCCCTGTTTTCCTAGGTTAGTTCCCTATTTTCCAAAAAGTGCCCGTGCACAAGCTTGTCTTTCTGGTTCAAGTTTTGCCCCTCTGTCAAAGTTTTGTGCTCAGAAATGACCCCATGCCCAATGGATTGTCAAGGTCACTGGTTTTCCATGTCTAGCAGGCTGACATCTAGCAGAAATTGCCAAAATGTTACCCAAAATTCCCTATCTATTTAATTTTGACTACAGGCTGGGCTTCATGCAGAGGTCTGCAATTTAAACCATGTTGAATACCCTGAGAAATTTTTATGGCCTTGTGTTTTTCCTCTAGTCTCTGCAGTTGTTTAATCCCTGGTCTACAAGCTTTTTTATTTGAAAATATACCATTTTGGCCAAAAGCCCTAAACCCTTGGTCCTGTTCTATTTTCGCATTACCTTTTCCTATCACTTAGAATCCAAATAACCCATATGATGGAAAGTTGTGACCCCTCATTCTATTTAAGTGGTTTGTCACATAATTGAATAGGTCATTTTCATGCTATGCGATCATGCAACTAAGGTTTGTCGTTGGGATCCCCCTTTAATATTTCCTAAGTTTCCTACATCCTGGCCTTTTAATATTTCCCTGGGCCTAGTTCTCAGTCGCAGTTAGATCCAATAGTGGTCGCATAATCTCATGGGATCTTCCAATCCCATGTGATCATGCGACAACCATTGATGCGGTATCGACATCATAGCAGCTGTTGGTGGGTCCTTCATGCCACGTTCGTTTGACATGCCAGTTTCCTATTGGTCATTGCGGGATGACTCTGCAGCAGACCCAAAGTGCAAGGTAGGCCCACTTGATCTAAGATCTACGGTGGTCGCATGTTCACATGGAATCTTCTGATTCCATGTGATCATGCGATCACTGTTAGATTTGCTTTACTCCCAAGTCTCTACAGTGGGTCCTCGAGTGGTGATGTTTTTAGTTTTCAGTGGGCGGTCGGTGGGTCTGATGGTCAGTGGTTCTGTAGAAGCGCTAGTTGATCCAAGATCAACGGCTGGCACATGACCTCATGGGATCTTCTGATCCCATATGATCATGTGACAGCTGTTCGATTCTTTGGGTGTTTTGACCAACATTGTTGTGGGTCCAACCAATGTGCGGGTTTCTTATTGGTCCACACTGGGACAATTGACATTTATTATGGGCCCAAGTATCTTGAGTGGTAACAGAGGAAGATCCAATGGTGGTCACATAATCGCATGGGATCTTTCGATCCCATGCGATCATGCGACCACCGTCCGATGCAAGGACCGATTTCTTCTACCTTCTGTGGGTTCGTTTGCTAAGGTGGCCAATTTTTATAGGTCCTAGTTATTATGATGTGGCCTTTGACTTTTTCAAGGGGATTGCAATATCTTTGCGGGTTTTCTTCTATTTGTTCCTGTTGATCGAATGCGAAGGTGCGGGTAGCTCAAAATTTATGATTTCAAGGGCGGTTGTAGTTGGAAAAAGAATGATGCAGAGATCTAGATAGCCGTGTCAGTGGATTTTCCTTCTGAGAGTACCAGATTTGCATTCATGGCAGCCTGACTTGCAGAGAAGTAGTTGGATCAAGGTTTTGTCTGCGGGCAGATTTAGTACAGGGATGGACACGCAAATATGAATATCTGATCGGTTGAGATATTTTCAGGAACATTTATGATAAGAAATGATAGGTTTAGGGTTGGATTATTTTATGTAGATTTATGTAACCCTAATGAGATTTTTTGCTCCTGCTTGTGTGCATTAGAGGAGAGGTATATAATTAATTTTTGGAGCTTTTAGAGCTCAGAGTTTATAGTTGGTAAAAAGAGAGTTCATATTTCTAAGAAGTTATCTAAGGCATTCTTTTTGCCCTCTGGCTTCTGCAATTGTAACCTTTCATTGACCGTTTGGATATTGCAAAGTGTATTGTGACATTCTTTCATGTCCCCTATACTTTCCTGTCTGAATTTTCTCTTATTGAATTCAGTATATGTATGTTTCAGTGATATTTTTAGGGTTCTTGATCCCTCTTTCTTTCTACAATTCATATGAATGCTTATGAATGACATGATTTGGATGCTTTTGTGGGTATACTTCCACCCTTGGTAATCTGTTTCATTCTTATACCCAATTGCAGAGGTGAATGTTTGTTTGCAGGTTATAGTTTGTGTCTAAATTTTTAGGAGTGCTACTGCCTTGTGAAATTTCTCTTTGCCTGCATAGTATCTCTTTATTGCAAACCCCTCTATAAAATATTGATGCAAGCCTATTCATTGAGTTGTGATCTCCTAGACCTAAGATTGTGTACTAATTTCATCCTTTATACTGCAATTCATACCATATTTTTGATGTATCACCTAGTAGGTAGTTTGCTTTCTAGTCATTTCCCTTTCAAGCATTCCTTCTATCCCTTTCCCTCAAAAGATTTACTTTTCCTATCAAGAAGCAAATCAAGGTGATTATCCAAGAGGAACCAGCCTAGAACCTAGAGGTCTCATCTCAGTTAGCATAGGTCCCACATCCTAGAGATGATTCCCATGTTGTACTAGGTTATCAAGACTATGAGAGCTTTAAACAAGGGTGCAAACTTAGTGTATAATAGTTACCTCAATGAGCTTCCAATACATAGTGTTGATGAGGTTTCACATACTGCAACCTTGAAAAAATGCGCCGTGGTAATAATGAAATGAAATCAAAACCCTGCTTCTATTTATTATATAAGTGGTAATAATGAAATGAAATCTTTTTTTTTTAAGTTATGCCCGTGGTCGTTGAAAGTTTGACCTACATAGTATTGGTCAGACTTTCGACGAACACGGGCATGGATTAAGAAAAATGAAAGTTTTCCTTCTATAATCTGACCAACCAAAAAAAATTTATTTCATGGTCAAAAATTTTGGTAGAAAAACCAGGTCAAATGTACTAGTGTATTCTTGCAATAAGTTTGGTTATGGAGCTATGAATTGTAGATCAAATCAAAATCACAAAAATCAAAGAAGTCATGTCCAAAATAGAATGTAAGAAATTCTTTGAACATTACATGTTAGATATGCAATTATATTGGTCACATAGCCAGACAGTGCAGTATGGTAACCCACATGAATGCATCGAGGAATATCAGGCCTCCAGTCATTTGTCACTCGTGTAACAAGGCTGGACACATCTCTAGGTTTTGTAGAACAAAAGCGCAGAGATAGGAAAGCCCTAAAAAGTCAGAAGGATCAATATTGGATGAGATTTTGTCATCGTGATTACAACCCTTAATACAGAAATATACAAGTTTTCCAAGTTCCAACCTACCAATCAATGCCTTATATTTGATCAACGGGGTAGGGCCGGTTTGGTGCATGGAATTAATTTATCCAGAATAGGCCTATTCTAGAATATGGACCTATTCTCGGATTAATTAATCCTGAAAATGAAAGCTAGAATAAGGTTTGGACTTGTTTGGTGCACCTAGAAGATGACTGGGAATTAATTTATTCTACATTTGGATCCCATTCTGAGTCAGCCTTGATCTATCATTTACATCCATTTGAAAGCTTCTAAAGCCCTTTTAACAAATTCATTCTATGTACTATATGCAATCATGGTATTACATTTACTGGAAAAATTAATGAAGTCAATTCATTGAATTTTAACAAATCCACTAGGTGCAATTCTTGCGGTCCCTACAACTAGAGACCAAATCCATTCCAAAGCTCCACTATGCAGGCAAGCAGGGAGGATGTTTGGTAGAGGTTGTTATTTTATGGCTTTACACCTACCAGTGCATTGGCTTGAAAGTATTTTTAAAATCTTTTCCAAATATCCATTCTACGTGGTTCCTGTAATCAATAAAATCCATGAGATTATGAGGTGTGCTATCTACAATTCATGTGCCTGGTTGCTACTTCCATCATTTTGCAAGCATAAAGGATAATGAAAAATCCACTTGCCTCAAACTTTCTAAGCCTTTTTAATAAATCATTTTTGTGCATAGCCTTCAATGTTTCATTCTTGAAATAAATTTGTATTGTGCCATACCCAGGAATCATTGCATCCACGATACAACACTAATTTGTATTGACTGAAACAAATCACAGTGAATGCAAGAGAAGGATTGTCGTGGAAATAATTTTCCCAAAAAACCTAAACCATTCACGCATGAACCCGATGACTTATACATTTTGTTGTAATTTTGAATCCATGAATAGCTTATTTCAAATCCATGAATAGCTTATTTTGCAATAAAAAATGAATTCTTGGTTTTTTTTCAAATTAATTAATCCAAGCATTGGCCCAAAAATGGGGATTAATTTTCTAATTTGAGAATTCAAAAAATGGCCACAAACCGTGAATTACTTTATTCTCACATTAAATAATGACTATTCCAGGTTAAAACCAGGAACCAAACGAGCCCTTAGGGAGGAGATATTCATGTTTCTTTGCCACCTTTGAGAGTTGTATTATGATTCTTGCTTCTTTTAGTAATTAAATAAAAATGAGCAGTCACTAGAAGGTTCTAGATTTTTTACCGCATAAATTTAAACATAGATTATTTTTCTTTGCCTTAATTATCATGTTGGTTGACTATTGAACTTGCTCCATTCTTTTCACACCATTTAATTTGAATGGAACATTAACCAAGTTCAATGTATCACTTTAATAAAATGAAAATGGAATGGGAGTAGACATTTTTTTAAATTAAAATAAACTTTACAAGATGTAGTTTACATATATTTCAACCATGCTTTATATTTTTCTATTTCAATTTTCTTGTTAATCTATGGAGGTTTCATTTTTCAATTTATAAAGAAAATTGATCACATCACATTAAGCTCTTAGTTAGGTTTTAGGTGGCATTTGTTTATCTTATGCATGTTTTGATTTGAAATTGAGTGTTGATAAAAAAGAAAAAAAAATGATATAAAAAATTTTCTCGATTAAATAATATGTTCAATTGAATATAAACAACTTTAAATAATATATCTAAATAACAACAACTATCTTTCATATAACCTCTAAATTTAGAGTATAAAATGATGAGTAGGTATGAAAAAAAATTTGCATAATAAAACTTATAATATAAATATTAATGTGACGATGAATGAATGAATAAATGAGTTTTAATGACGTCTACTAGACCATCAATTTATGGGACCAAGAGCAACATCATTAACGATTTTCAAGCTCTTTTTAATATCAGCCCTTTTGTTGTGAATCTTGGTCAAGAAGCCTATAATTTTGTCAAGTGTTGCCTCCTCAAATAGTTCATTTAGACTACTCACCTTCAAATTTTCCTTATATTGTGTAAGAATATCCTTATATGCTATAGACTTAAAGATGAATTGTCATTCAATTTCCAACACTTCTTTATTAAAAAATACAAGTTCTTTCTTCCCACAGAAACCGTCCACCAGCCTATCTCGCATCCAAAATGATAAAACCACCTATAAATTAATTAATTAATTAATTAACATTTAAAAAAAATAAAGAACTTATAAAGTTACATACAACCACTATATAGTTGAAAATTAATCCATATGACCATTAATCTCACTCCCTTATCTAAAAACCAAATCCTTTTGCTTTTACACAGCTTACTAGATTGGATAATGTCACCGTCATTTAAAAATAAAACCAATCCAAGAAAAAATGAAAAGTAAAGCATGATGAAGACTTGGATATGGCATGGTCAGACAAGGCGGCGAGTTCCAATGCACGTAAAAATTCAATGAAAATGCAAGCTTCAAAATGATTCCTACAACATGTGATCAAATACATTAAAGCGCACTACGTAAATAAAAATAATAATTAATCCTGCAAAGGTCGCCATGCTTACGTTGAATTGTTTGAGATCGCGTACAACAGAATTGATGTGCATGATTTGGAGATAATCACAGAGATTAAGAAACAATACCAAAAGGTCAAAATAGATATGGAGTAGATTGGAAACAAGTGTCTCATGTGAGCACATTGGGGGCCTAGTTGTTGGAAAGCCCTAATTTTGGATAGAAAGATTAATAAACCTAACATCAACAACCCAATAGAAAAAAAATCCACCAAACCATTTGTAACATAAACAAAGAGAAGAGAAGATGAACGATTGAATGGGGAAAGGGGATGGATACATGCACATATAGATGTTGACTATCTTATTTTATGTTGCATTGGAAGGAAAGATGGTCCATCTAGGCTCAAAAGAGGAATTAAGTGCCACGTGAATGCAATGGTTCATTCATTATTATATAATGGGCATATAGATGTAAAATTTATGGGGAGATTCAAGATTCAAGGTCAAATGAGGAATACAATTTACTTTCAACATACACAAATTGTAAAAAACTAAAGAGATCAATTTCGCTACTAGAAATAGAAGCCAAAGACTATATAACTAACTTGCAAATTTAGTTTGAAGTTGAACTAGAGGGACTAGGTTGAGTGTGTTAACCTATTGCTGGGAATAAATCAACTAGGTCACCCTACTCCCAACACTGTTCAATGATTTTAGTTGTAGACCATAGTTGAGGTCTTGTACTTTCCAAATTTGATCTAAAAAATGGTGCCACCTAAACTTGCACATAAAAATAAATAAATTATTTGGTAGAGACAAGTTTACCTTAGTCAAACCCTAGTTGAGGAATCAACATTTGAAACTAAAATGTAACATACCTAAATGAAAAGCATGTTGATATAAAACAAAGGCTAGATCTAAAAATGTAATGCTTATACCTTCACAAATGGACTTGGAGTCATAATGTCTATGAAGATGCTTGAAGTAGGTGTTGGAATGTCTTGAATTGTAGAGAAGAGTAAAGGATGCCTTTTACAAATGCCTAGATGTACAAATAATCCTCAAATATCTAATGTTATGCTTGATTTCGCTTACCTTAAGAGGGAATCAATTCACATTGATATTTGTGTAGTTGAAAGAAAGATATTCTTGCATGATTGAGGTCTCCTCTTCTTAGTCTTCAATGAGGGAGAAACGCTTGCTACAATAATGAAGATTTCCTTGAGAGATTCTTTGGATGCTTGAAACCTACCTTAAAATACTTGAGATGTGAAATTGTAGGGGAGATCTTGAACACTTGTGATATAATTCCCAATAAGGAGAGGTAGGTCGCTTATATACCCCTCACAAATATTTCAAGCTCAAAACTTGAAGAGGAACAATAAGATTCTAAATTTAATATCTTCCTTTAATAGTTGTACTATCTAAATATTTTATTATATATATATATATATATATATATATATATATATATATATATATATATATATATATATATATATATATATATATATATGATGAATTTATGAATGGTTCATTTGTGAAATTAGTAGTCAAAGTAAAAAAAAAATTATAAGAAGATTTGAAAGCTACAAGAATAGGCTTATGGTCTTTTTATATGTTCTTTTGATATATTTTATATCATATTTGATTACAATTTGATTTTATTTTAATTAGGCTTGAACTCTCGCTCATCCATTTTCTATGTTTATTATTTTACTTATAGATTTTGTTAAAGATTATAAGATAAATTTAAAACCATTACTTTTAATCTTATCAATTCTTTTAAAATAATAAAATGATTTAAACATATCTATTTATACCTTACTTGTAATATTAATCAATTTTTGACAATAGATATGCATTCAAATTTTAAAATATCTTATTATATAAATTAAGAAATAAAATATTTCAACTAAAATTTTGTTAACATCATAAATATTTGAAACAAATAAGAAAACCTTTCATAATTTACACCACTCTTAAAATATTTTAAACATTTATAGAAGTCAACTATTAAAATTAAAATTTTATATAATTTTCTCATAGAAATAATCATTCACAACTATCAATTCTGATGACCAGAAATAATCATTCATTCATAACTATGCTACACATTACACACAAGCTTTCAATTAATTAATTTTTCTGGTCAAAGAGTATAAAATTAAATATATTAACTTTGTATTAAAAACCACTGGCTTTTGAGCGTCAACACCGCCATATAGAGCCTTTCCAAATATGAATGAATTTCTAGTCAGAGTATCTTGTCTTGACTTTGAAAAAGCAGTGCAATCCATTTAATGAGCATAAAATATGCGAATGTTTGTTGGCGGGGTAGTACACTACTGTCTATACGAATATCAGCATACAAATATACGAATTCTTCCATGCTACAGTTTCTAATCTTAAAATAACTGGAAAATAGGCATAAACAAAAGATCAAAAATAATCTCCAAAAGGTCATTGTTTCAATTGGATCAAATAGTTATCCGCAAGTCGTGCCAGCATTTCAGAAAATTTTATCTATAACTTTTAGAGTAAGAAAAGGAAAGTTATATAGGTAATAATAACAAGCAAAAGAACAACTGCCCCATTTTATTTATAACATGTCATCCAAGGTTAAAAATATCTTCAAGTTTGTCCCACGTTTTTCACAGATTCATTCTTGCACAATAAATAATATAAAATTATAAATTCATATTATATAATTGACCATAATCTAAATTCTGATATCAGTAAAGAATAGTTTCTGAATTCAATTGTGTGAGATTTATTTAACATCAATATTTCGAATCACATTTCTTTACAATTGAATCTAGAAAGACTCTATTATTATAGACTATAGAAATTTCACATCTTAAACATATTAAGTTAAAGTGAAGTGTTGAATAAATGGCTTACCATAGTCCAAGGTGCCCACTACTCATCAGATATCTACAGTCCCGCGGTGGGAGGGATTCAAGCCTAGATTTCTCAGTGCATTTTCTATTGCAGACATAATCAATACAACAAAATCAAGAAATTAATGTTGGATAGCAATCAAATATTTTTTATAGTTTTTTGGATGTTTTGAATCATATTCAATGATCCATCACTAAGAAAAAGAAAAACTGAAATTGAAATACAGAAATAATCTTATAAAGAAGAAGGGAAGATGAGATTAAAGAAAGAGATTTAAATCTAATAAATAAATAAATAAACGTAATGAAAGAAGAGGAAAATAGTATTTTTCCCCTTCATTTATTCTATTTGTTTTAATTTTTATCAGATTTTAATCTCTTCCTTCCAACTCATCTACCCTGCCTCTTTTTAAAGACTTCAAATCAACTTTGAAGGAAGAGAAGGAGGAGGAGGAGAAGAAGAGGAGGAGGAAGAAGAAGAAGACGATAACGAGGATGAAGAAGAAGAAGAAGAAGCAGCATGAGGAGAAGGAGGAGAGAAGAGGAAGAAGAAGAAGAAGAAGAAGACGATGACAAGGAGGAGGAAGAAGAAGAAGGAGGAGGAGGAGAAGAAGAAGAGGAGGAGGAGGAAGAGGAGGAGGAGGAGAAAGAAGAAGAAGAAGGAGGAAGAGGAGGAGGAGAGAAGAGGAAGAAGAAGAAGAAGAAGAAGGAGGAGGAGGAGGAGGAGGAGCAGCACCAGAAGAAGAAGAAGAGGAGGAGGAGGAGGAGGAGAAGAAGCAGGAGGAGGAGGAAGAGGAGCAACAGCAGCAGCAGAAGAAGAAGAAGCAGAAGAAGAGGAGGAGGAGGAGAAGCAGCAGTAACAGCAAAGGAGGAGGAGAGAAGAAGAAGAAGAAGAAGAGGAGGAGGAGAAGAAGAAGAAGAAGAAGCAGCAACAACGGCAGAAGCAAAGGAGGAGGAGGACGAGGGAAGAAGAAGAAGAAGAAGACAGAGGAGGAGGAGGAGGAGTTTAAAAGAAGAAGAAGCAGCAGCAGCAACAAAAGAAGAAGAAGAAGAAGAAGCGTTGGCGGAGGAAAATAAGAAGCAACAACAACAACAGAAGAAGAAGCAGAAGAGGATGAGGAGAAGCAGCAGCAGCAAAGGAGGAGGAGGAGGAGCAGAAGCAACAACAGAGGAGGGGGAGGATGATGAGGATTCTCTGTCACCTTACTCAGATGCATCTTATTTTATCTAAAACTTCATAAACTTATTGCTGAAAGTCAAATGAAAACCTAAACCATCAATAAAATTTCTCTCACAGAGGCAGGTCTTGGTATGAAAGCAATCCAGTCTAGGTGAAAAACACGACAAACAAAGAAACTTCGCTGAGAGCAAGGATAATAAACAGACTCACAATCATACAGATGGTAATTTAACTATATTTTACAATTAAAACCCCAAAACAACAAATAACCTGCAAGGGCAAACTTTATGGTACCCATGACTACAATCCATAGGTAGGCTTGGCTTTCAGAAAAGCTAAACAAAATAACACAGAGATCAACCATAATACACACCTATCATGGTGACTGTAACAGTTTGATCGTGCTCAACAGTTACGGTTCTGGATCCAATATCGACATCAATTCGTGCTACTCCCAGAGTGTCCGTCAGACGACGGATCTCTTCTCTCTGTCTTTCAGCCTGGTAAACGTTTCTAACTTGAAACCTGCTTCTCTGTGTCATTTTTTGATACCCTGAAAAAAAGGTTGTAAGACTCTGCTACGAAACACTACGAATCTTGTTCTTATATTGCTGCTCTAGGGACGATACTTGTACTAGAAAAAATGAGGGAGTAGAACTGATCTTGAATCCTCACAATTTCAATATATAGGGTATTCTTCAGATCGGACGGACACGAGAGCATTTACAACTAATGGAAAGATGAAGCCACGTGTCTCACATTTCGCGCTAGATTGACGGGGAAGGCAGTGAATAAACTATGTTTTAAATAACCGGCTGCTTTTTGACTTTAAAGAATAAAAATTGTGTTTCACTTCAATTGATAATCAGAAATGGAGGCCTACATAGACGAGGAAGTCGAGAAAAGCACAAAAAGTACTTCTAACCTACCGATCAATGTGTTGTATTTGACCAACAACCAATGAGCTTTTAAATATTTTGGGACGAGACTAGTGTTGCATTTCAGGAAGCCTTGACATCATTGCAGAAATCACATTAGAATACACTATATAAATAATTAATTTTGCAAAAGTCGGCCCAGCATACATTTATTTGTATGCCATGCCTATGTTTTTTCTTATATGTGAGATTTCATGATGTAGATAAATAATAAAATAAATTTGTCTATCGGGTGTAAAGAAAATTGAAGAATTGCATAATATAAGAAAATTCCATGATGTGTAGCCTTGTTATCCACTATTGTGTCTATAGATATGGGCTCTTTATAAATATATTATTTATGTATATCATGCTAATTATATATACTTGCACTTGTTTTGAGAAAGTATTTACGAAAAATATTATTATAGGTTGGAGGATTTTTTGTTTGAGAATCTATAAAGGATAGTGAACCTCAAAATAATTCAATCAACCCAATATACGGTATGTGAATTGTCATATTTTAGGTAAATGGGTGTATGATACGCCTAGAATATGGCTTGGCTTGTTTGATACGCCTAAGATGCCAACGCAAGTCTATGACTAGAATATAGTTCTAATTATGTTATAATACATTTCAAATCATAAGCATATGAAATGTCATGTTATATAATTTAAATTATTAACATTATTAATCTTATTTTCAATTTGGACTTATTTTAATGGGTGGCATTTACTGCAAGGAAATATTATTATTAGTATTTGTTTAATTTGTATTTGTATTTTAAAAGTTATTAAATGGTTTTAAGGTTGTAGTTTGGGAGATAGTGTTTTGTTATAGAATCTAAGATAAATTTTATATTTATTATCCAACTTCTTGTATATATAGAGCATTAATACATTGTGATTCTAACAATTCATTAGACTAACTTTAGGTGAATTGAATTATATATACAAATTTATGTTGCTATTGAAGTAAGAATAAATTGTTTGCTAAACAAAAAACTTTGAGCCAAGGATAACTAAATTTTTCTTGTAAGTTACCATTCAAATATAAATATTATTATTGTTCTTGACCCTTTTAACATAATAGATAGTATCTAATATTTGAACGAAACATAGGGTTAATAACTATGAGAAGCAAAATGTTTCTCTCATAGTAAACAAAGAGTTGTGTGGAGAGTTTAGTTATAGTAAATGGCATAGACATATCCCATTCCCATCTGTAGCAACAATAAAAGTGGCATGGGATCCCCCCACAATAGCAACGATGGGTGGAATAGAAGTTCCAGACCCAGTAGCAGCTGGCCATTCAAAAATTTAGAGTGGGAACATGACATAGTGTCAAATACATCCAAAGTATGTTATCTTAAATTGTGGTTGTTATAATCATGAATATGTTATTACAACACAAAAATATAGTAAACAAGAAAACAATCTCATTAGGTTGGGAATACTCCAAACCAAATTGTAAATTTTTCAGATATTGAGACAAGTAAATCTACATTAGCATTTCAAACTTAATTATTACCTATTATAAACTGGTATCTTTTAACAAACTTCTTGAAAATCTTTTCACTTTTTACTTTGTGTGGTAGTTTGTTTTGAATAGTTCCACCAAGTTTCTTGATAGGGAGACGAAGGGATGGGTTTCTGGGACCAAGAGATCAATGGCCTAAATTTGATGGCGGAAAGGGGTCGACAATAGAGCAGTAATGGATAGTAATTATCATTAAAAGGTAGAAGATATAAATAAGGACCATTGTTAAAATTAAATAAGGAGAAAAGATGTTATAAAGGAAAAAATTATCCAAGGTAATCTTATTGTTGGTTGACAGTGTATACATTGAGAATATTGAATTAGTTTCAAAATAATTTAAATTAATATTTTATGAGTTTGAGCCAATTAAGGAAATGCTAAATTAAATATATATGACTATCATTTCATGATTAACCAATGTCTTTCTTAGTGTTCTATTGATGAGTTAAATAATTTAAAATTTGATTTATTCTTGGGTTGACCCTTAGTGAAGAAGCCAGTGCCACCCTAGGGAAACAAAGCTAAATAAATTTAATAATATGCAAACCGACCCACTTTTGAAGTATCCTCCCTTTGTGATAAGGTCTGTCTCTTAAATGAGTTGCCTCTCTTGACATGATGCAATTGAAAATAAGATGGAGACTAGAAAGGGACTTGAATGGAGGAGAATTCAATTTAGAGCAAGAGTAAAAGTAGAGTTAGACCCAAAAACGTGAAGGGAGTTTCAAATTTATATTGAAGAAATTTAGAGAAGACTTATGAAGGTTGTATAGATGAGGATAGTGAAAAAATATGTGTAGTGTTAAAGATTTATGACAGTAGCATAGATGAAGGTTATGAAAAGATATAGATAGTGTTAAAGGTAGATTTATGAGTGCATTGAATGTACTATAATAAAAAAAAATTATGAGAGATTAGTGAAGAGAAGTGCATGGAGTTCCATAGAGGTTTATGTACGGATATTCAAGGAGATCTAAAAGTAGATTTGTGAAAGAAAATGAATATGTTACAAAAATATTTTTAAGTGAAATTACAATAGATTTTAAGGAAAAGTTATCAAGGAAAGTGTTGCATCATTTGAGAGAGATTGTAAGGGAAAGTTGTTGCATCATTATTAGAAAAGCTTGTGAAGGAAAATAATTACATCATCTAAAAACCAAGTCGTGAAGGAAATAAATTACTAGATAACTGTTAAATCATGCACAAACAAAGGTGTAAAGAAGCACATGTATTCATAATCAAATCTTTGTGAAGACACTATTATTCATTAAAGGACTCATAAGTTGGTGCTTCCTAAAGGAGGGATTGGTGTCTCTTATTAATTTTGTGCTTAGTTTTGGGGGTTATTGCTTCCAATAGGTTGATGCCTATGAATTGAGGGGATTGATGTCTCCTGTGGGTTGGTGTCTACAAAGTTGTAAGAAGATTTAATATATAAGTGTAATCACCTAGAAATGGGCTAGTGTTATCAAAAGGCCTAAGTTAATCAAATTTTCCCTAAACCCTAATCAGAGTATTAGATCAAATCAATCACCTGATTATGCTAGTGAATTTCATCAATTTACTTGCATAATTAATCAAAAATCAATAATTCATAATCCGGCTTCAAAGGTTATCAATCCAAATCAATCAATTAATTAATGCCCATAGCCTAATTAATTAAATCAAAGATTAAAAATCTCTTGGCTAGAGTAATTAATTAAAAGGAATTAATAATTGTCTTAATTACACACTCACCTCACAAAAGGACAAATCACTCAACTCCTTCCAATGAAGCTTGATAACATGGATCAATTGAGAATCGATCTCAACCGTCCCTCAAGGATACATTTCCACCATTCAAATCAATCACAAATCTATGAAAAGTAACTCACTCAAGGCTAAAATCATATAGCATTCATTCATCTTAAGGAGATAATGTCAAATTGCATTTAGAGCTTAATTCATCATTTTGAGAACTTCTTAGAGTTAATTTGTGCCTCTTAGACTCAATTCTTAGTGTAATCCATCATGTAGAAGTTGAAACTAATAAAATTGTAGTATTAATCTTGCACAATTGCATCCAAATTCCTAGCTAGAATCATGTTTATCTTACTAAATTGTGTTTCAATAACTTAGAATCTTCCATTTTAGAATTGCATTGTCACTGATCTAAGCTAATAATCTGAGAGTAACACTCAATTTAGATCACACTTGTTCTAACAAGGAAGCAATATGTCAATTTCCATTGGTTTTATATGCTTTCAATTGATATATTCTTTGACTAACCAATGATATAATGATATATTGAAGTGTATGTGCTTGTAGGACAACATACAATATTTCACATACACAATAAGCAATATTGTCTCACGATTTTATCTCATAAGGGTATCCACGTAAAATTAGGTGTACTAATTATGTTGTGTAATTATTACATCTTATGTTATTGATATAATTCAATTGATGGTTTTGTAATTATTAAGTTAAAAAGTAGAAAATCATATTTTTTTGATTCACCACCAATAAATTGTGTGCTCTTCAATTGATATCAGAGAGGTTCCTTCAAAGGTAGCATAATTGCTAGAAGGTAGAGTTTGGAAATACAATTAGCAAAAAGAAAAAGAGATACCAAACATATTGTTAACCAACATGCACCAACAAAGCCAAATGATAAAGAATTTAGTACATTAATGTAGAGACAAATGGAACAGACATGGCAAGAAAACAAAAGATGATATCTCCAAAAGTAAAGATGGCATTGTGGGTGAAAGAAAAGAAGAAAAGGATTTAGAAGAGGAATAATATGACAAAATGGATGCAAATGTTAATTTGGACGACAAATTTGATTATTCCCTATATGAAATCAAGAGGCTTAGAAAGAAGTAACTTCTAAACTAGAGCTACAAATTCAAGAGCATAATGAATATAATATAGAGTTAGTATAAGCCTTGAAAATCTTGAAATGGTGATCATTGAGGCAAAAAGGAAAAAGGTTTTTTCAGTTTTGCATTATTGCATTGGTGGGAAGAAAATGGCGAGAGGAGAAAACCTTACAACTAAAAATTTGTTGTCATGATTTTGGGAGTTGGAGTGAATGAAATTGAATGAAATCAGTTGCCTTAGGATATGATTTGGAAGGGGATGCTCCAGCCCTTCTATGTCAAACATGTTGATTGAGTTACAAAGGTAAATCCACTCATTGGAGATTAAAGTCCAGCAGCAGACCTAGCAGTAGGGAGAAATCAAAAAGAAGTGGTTCACCTAGTATTGGTACAAAGCTAAATGAGGCACAAAGAATAGAACATTGACTTTGGGAGGGTTGGAACCACATGAGATATACTAATTTATAGGTGCCTAGGTAAATTTGACCTAGAATCAGATCTATTGCACAGGGTCTGCTCAAACAGGATCAATAGGGTATTGTATCTTTATTAATGAATGGAACTAGAAATTCCCCTACCACCTTTGAAACTACTTTATTTCTTATTAGCTGCGGTTGACATGGCTTCTTGGTCAATGAAGTCTAAAATTAGTCATAATGTTAGTGCTACTTATTAGGGTTCAATGGATGAAAAAGTCACTGATATTATTGAAATTGTTGCTACCTCCCTTGCATTGCTATTATTGGTGGTTCTCAAAAGGAAATTTCCTTTGCCTCTATGGCCTATGTCCATGCTAGCGCTTAAGCGCAGGGTCATTTACTGGTGACAGATAAAATGATTCATTAGGGGTTTCTAGTTTTAGGTATGAATTAAACACATATAGATCTACGTATGGAGGTTATTCAACTGTACCCACCTCTATTTCTTCTGCTCCTGCCTCCCCCAATGCACTCTCTATCACTAGTTAGAGGTATCGACAAACCATCAGGTGCTACGGGATCATGTTTCTGAGGTCTATAATAACCTCTCTTAGTTTTGGGCGATTCAACTTCATTTGCATTTGGCAAGATGATCTTAGTCGATGCCAAAACTTGTAGTGAGGGTCAGTTGAAAGTAGCTCAGCAGTGTATCTTTCAAACTGTCTGATGTGGCATCGAACCATCTACTCCATCAGCTTCGGTTGGCTGGGTAAACACTAGTGACAACCCCGTTCCACCCACGGAGTCACCGGAACGCTCGCGACCACACTTGACCCAAGTTACCCCAAGGTGCACTAAGCACAATTGGGCAGCGATCTTCCATGGGTCGTATCTCAGAGCTCATGAGAGGTATCAACAAACCATTAGGTGCTACAAGATCATGTTTCTGAGGTCTACAATAACCTCTCTTTGTTTTGGATGATTCAACTTCATTTTCATTTGGCAAGGTGATCTCAGTCGATGCCAAAACTTGTAGTGAGGCTCAGTTGAAAGTGGCTCAACAGCATATCTTTCAAACCATCTGACCTGACATCGAACCGTCTACTCCATTAGCTCTGATTGGTAGAGTAAATGCCAATGACAACCCCGTTCCACCCACGGAGTCACTGGAATGCTCGTGACCACGCTCGACCCAAGTGACCCCAAGGTGCACTAAGCATGATTGGGCAGCGATCTTCCGAGGCTCGTATCTCAGACCTCGCTAGAGGTATCGACAAACCATCAAGTTCTACGGGATCATGTTTCTGAGGTCTATAATAACCTCTCTTAGTTTTGGACAATTCAATTTTGATTGCATTTGGCAAGATGATCTCAGTCGATGCCAAAAATTGCACTAAGGGTCAGTTGAAAGTGAATCAGCAACGTATCTTTCAAACCATCCAACCTGGCATCGAACCATCTACTCCATCAACTTTGGTTGGCTGGTTAAACACTAGTGACAACCCCGTTCTAGCCACGGAGTCACCGGAACGCTTGCGACCATGCTCGACCCAAGTGACCCCAAGGTACACTAAGCACGATTGGGCAGAGATCTTTCGGGGCTCATATCTCAAAGTTCATGAGAGGTATTAACAAACCATCAAGTGCTACATGATCATGTTTTTGAGGTCTACAATAACCTCTCTCAATTTTGGGCGATTCGACTTCATTTGCATTTGGCAAGGCAATTTCGGTCGATGCCAAAACTTCCAGTGAGGGTCAGTTGAAAGCGGTTCAGTAGCGTATCTTTCAAACTATCTACCTTGGCATCAAACCATCTACTCCATCGGCTCTGATTGGCTGGATAAACACTAGTGACAACCTCGTTCCACCCACGGAGTCACCGAAATGCTTGCAACCATGCTCTACCCAAGTGACCCCAAGGTGCACTAAGCACGATTGGGCAGTGATCTTCCATGGCTCATATCTTGGACCTCATGAGAGGTGTCAACAAACCATCAAGGGCTACAGGATCATCTTTCTGAGGACTACAATAACCTCTCTCGGCTTTGGGCAATTCGATTTCATTTGCATTTGGAAAGGTGATCTCAGTCGATGCCAAAACTTGTAGTGAGGGTCAGTTGAAAGTGGCTCAGTAGCATATCTTTCAAACCGTCTGACATTGCATCGAACCGTCTACTCCATCAGCTTGGGTTGGCTGGGTAAACGCTAGTGACAACTTCATTTCAGCCACGGATTCAGTGGAACGCTCGCGACCACACTCGATCCAAGTGACCCCAAGGTGCACTAAGCACGATTGGGTAGTGATCTTCCATGGCTCAAGTGACCCTAATATGATGAGTTATATACACAGTGAGTATATACATAGTATTGAAACAATGTAGTACCAAGTCACTCAAGTGAGTATATATAATGGTATGAAACATAAGAACATAGGAAATCTATAGAAGTTAAACCTCAAACATAATAAGCTCCATGAACAAAGTATTCCAGAGTAAAGAAAAATAAATGTAACTTCAACAAGATATAATTTAAATCCTAATGATAATCATAGTCAAGATATAACTTCACCATTCAATTCCATAAACATGAATAATAAATATGTATATACAAAAGATGACTCAAATATAACATATAAATGAACATGTTCTATATATACAAAGTATCAAATGTATCAAAAGTACCTCCATATACAACTATGGTACATGCCATTTCAAAATGTCTAAAAAATCAATGTTTTAAGGTGTACAATGTGGCATATATGCCATCTCAAAATGTGCCAAGTGGCATCTCTAAATGACCATAAAACTAAAACTACATCCTATGCCGTAGGGGGATCATCAAAATGTAGCCTCTTTGAAGTGTTGAGCTCTGATTGATCCTGCATAAAAAATAAGTTCAAACCCAAGTTAGATTGCTTACTTTATATATATATATATATATAGTTCATAATTCAAACACTAATTTAATTAAAATTACAACTGAATACAAATATTTGTACCTAGTCTCTTGGTCACCTACCACGATCAGGTGTCCTAGCATAAGTCCTAGGTAGTGAAGGGACCATGCCAACAATACCAACTGTGACCTATAAATATATATTTGCAATAATGAGATTAGTAGAGTGGTGCAACATAGAGTAATAAATCTACAAAATAGGATGATAGCATAATAAAATTACAAATTGATTGAACTAAAATTAAAACTTACATCTGGTGATCCCTCCTTTGGAATAGTGGGCTGGGTCAACAAAGATACAAAAGATTCTTGTGGGCCCTCCCTCACACTCGGAGTAACCTATGAGAGTAAAAAGATTGTCAATTATATATAAATGTACTTCATCATAGCAACCCTGGTTAAAAAATACAAATAACAATATGTAAAAGTCTACGTACAATTGGGCTATCACTCTGAATCGAGATGCCTGTAACCCTACACTGTCGAACTGCTCTCAGGACATCATCAATAGCCACACCCTATACAATAAAGTGCAAGTAAAATATTTATTACTACACACAAGTGGCATACATATGCATGCATAATTAATCTTAAACAATTAACTACCTTTCCTTTGTCGACACCTGATGAAGGAACCCCCTCGTGCCCCCCATTAACATCGGTTGTAGCCTACAAGAACACAATAAGATGACAATATATAAGTAAATTTATGAATTTTATTGCTCTAATTGATAGAGATTTAAGCATGTACACCAAATGATATAAAAAATAACTAATGGGTACATAATTTATAATATACCGTATAGTCATCAAGGCCAAATGAAATGGCCAAAAGTGTGGACTCATCCACCTATCTCACCTCCTCTTGTGTCATCGACTGAACATAAATGGAAAAAATATATATACATAAGTGCATGCAATCATTAAAACTAATCTAAATAAATAAATAATTTTTAAATTAAATAAGTCATGTGACAAATTTATTTATAATGTTTACTCTTACCGTAGCAATAGGATTCAATGGCTCTACATACACCTCCTGAGCATTCTCATGAGATGTAGATGTTCCATGAGGTGTTGCAGCCTCTGTAGCTCTGTCTCCTCTACCATCCTCATCAATAACATACTGATATGTATCAGCATCAATAAGCGGTCTGAGGCACATATTCTTACATATAATGCAAATATGGGGCTCGCATACATGTGAACTCCGATGAGATGTCGATGCGCTAGCATCATCCACACCAGGAGGCAACACTAACCTAGTCTACGTGATCAACTAATCACTCAGTAAATGAATGGCCCTAATAGTCTGTGAGGGAGCCTCTGCAATGATATCGGGATGCTGCACTCGAGGAGGGGGTGTGACATCAGTGGGGGGACAAAGGTAGTGGCCTTTTTGTGCTGGGAAAATGGTCTAGTCTGAGGAGCTCCTCCGCCTACACCCATGTTGGGCCTCATACTACAATAATCAAGATGGTGACCAAGCACAAACTCAACATACAATTTTTTTATCAAATAAAATGGGACCTCCAAATTTCTATGGGGTGGTTTATCAAAAACCATCCACCAACGATCCCAAAATTTTGTGCGCATTGCTTCATTTGTGCACCATTTTATTGATAATTTGGGCTTTTTGGGGTCAATTGGTATTCCAGTTTTAAGATTGACAAAAAGGGTGGCTATATCTTCCTTACTTATATTAAGGGCTGCAATCCCATCATGGTCAAGCCTATCATCAAATTGGGCGTGCATATCATCATGCCAATGAAGAGTAGCATTATGTTACTGTGTGAGTGTGTTAATATTTTCAACAATTGTATTTAGTGTGGCAAGCATGGGACCTAATGTAGGTATATTTTGATATGTGTTTTGGAAACCTTGTATTGTGTTCAAATTATCTTGTATCAAATCTTCTAAAGAATGAGGGTTTTGACACGGGGGATTATTTTCGGGATCGTTATTTGGTGCGGGAGGGTTATTTTCTTCATTGTTGTTAGCCATGCCTGATTAAATAAAAAAAAAATCTAAATTTTAATCTAATTTCATATATTATTACAAATATAAATACAAAACCCTATTTCAACAAAATGAGATTTGGCATGAAAATTAAATAAAATAAACAAAATAAACAAAAAATTTACTTACCAAAAATGTTGGGAGTCAAATTTGTTGTTGCCAAAATCAGATACCCAAAAATATATCGTGTATCTGATATATCAAGTCATTTTCCCAAGCAAAATCTAGAAAAGAAATGAGGAAAAGGGTTCACGGGTTTCAGATTTATGCCACAGGTATCGGGTACCCAATTAGGCCTATGCTTTGGTGTCAAGTTTGCCAAGGTGTACTGACACCCAGACCTACTCAAAAGTCAACAAGTGTTTTCATGCACTTTTGGACGAGTGAAAAGTGAATATTTTTCACATCACCACTTTTTGGCCCCTCATGATCTTGCACATACCCGGAACAGACATGGAAAAAAAACAAAAGATGATATCTCCAAAAGTAAAGATGGCATTGTGGGTGAAATAAAAGAAAAAATGGATAAAAATTAGAAGAGGAATAATATGAAAAAATGGATGTAAATGTTAATTTGGAAGACAAACTCGTTTATTCCCTAGATGAGATCAAGAGGCCTAGAAAAAAGTAACTTCTAAACTAGAGCTACAAATTCAAGAGCATAATGAATATAATATGGAGTTAGTATAAGCCTTGAAAATCTTGAAATGGTGATTATTGAGGCAAAAAGGAAAAATGTTTTTTTAGTTTTGCATTATTGCATTGGTGGGAAGAAAATGGTGAGAGGAGAAAACCTTACAACTAAAAATTTGTTGCCATGATTTTGGGAGCTAGAGTGAATGAAATTGAATGAAATCAGTTGCCTTAGGATATAATTTGGAAAGGGATGCTCCATCCCTTCTATGTCAAACATGTTGATTGAGTTACAAAGGTAAATCCACTCATTGGAGATTAAAGTCCAGTAGCAGACCCAGCAGTAGGGACAAATAAAAAAGCAGTGGTTTACTTGGATTTGGTACGGAGCTAAACGAGGCACAAAGAATAGAATGTTGACTTTGGGAGGGTTGGAACCACATGAGATATACTGATTTATAGGCGCCTAGGTAAACTTGACCTGGAATCAGATCTATTGCACATGGTCTGCTCAAATGGGATCAACAGGGTGTTATATCTTTATTAATGAATGGAACTAGAAATTCCCCTACCACCTTTGAAACTACTTTATTCCTTATTAGTTGCGGCTGACATGGCTTCTCGGTCAATGAAGTCTAGAATTAGTCATAATTTTAGTGCTACTTATTAGGGTTCAATGGATGAAAAAGTCACTGATATTATTGAAATTGGTGCTACCTCCCTTGCATATGTTGCTATTATTGGTGGTTCTCAAAAGGAAATTTCCTTTGCCTCTATGGCCTATGCCCACACTAGTGCTTAAGCGCAAGGTCATTTACTGGTGATAGATAAAATGAATCATTAGGGGTTTCTAGTTTTAGGTATGAATTAGACACATATAGATCTGTGTATGGAGGTTATTCAACTGTACCCACCTCTGTTTCTTCTGCTCCTACCTCCCTCGATGCGCTCTCTATCACTAGTGGTGCTTATGACACTATAGTGGTCTATGTTTTCTCTGGTGACTTTTGAAGTTTGAAGATTGAGCAAAAATTGAGGTGGCATCTTCATTTCTTTTCCATTTGGTTTCATTCTTGTTTCTTAGTGTTTGAAGAATGTTTAATAGATTAGGAAAAGCATTTCCATTGTTTATATATTTGCTTATGGTAGTTAATTTAATTGTTTGAATAAATGGATTTCTAAAATACATCCATATGTTGCCAATCTCTTATAGAATGATTAAAATGCATGTTTAAAGTTTAAAGAGGGGTGTTGGGTACTTTTCATTCCAGAAGTATTCTTCAAATTTTGATTTCACATAGTTTAAATTTTGATGACTTTTGAAGTTACTTTTATGGAGTTTGTTGGAAATTTGTTGGTTTTTATGAAATTTGTGTAAATAGGAAAAATATGATATAATGGTAAATTGTGATGAATTATAATAGGAAAATATTGGTATACTTGGTTAAAAAAAGTAAAATTGGATCTATGTGGATCATGTGCTTGAGATTGTTAAGAATTGGGAAAAATACATTGTTATGTGAAACTTGTGAAAGGTGAAAAGTTGACTTTCTTGTGTTTTATTTCATAATATTTGGGGAACGTGATGAACTTGGGACTTAGATACTAGAGATAGTTATGAGATTCTCTCCTACATTACCCTAGATCCAAAGTCATATTAGTGAGGTAATAACATGGGGGAGTTGATTAATCAAGTAAAAACAAATGAAACAAGAGTAAAATTGATGAACATAATGGTTGCCCCTTGTATGCCTTGAGTGCTTGTAAAGGATTTTAGGATGAGCTGGGAAAACATGCTTACTCTAGTGTGGGACTCAAATATTTGAGCATCCTCATCCATAAAAGAGTAATGGTTTCCACATGGTATTTGTTCCTTGTGCTCAATGATACATTCCCTAATTGGCTCTTTAGCATCTAATCTTAGTGTATAGCTTAAGTAGCACCTAAAAGATCTAGAATGTCTTCCTATATTGGTATTTACTTCACTTTTTGTATGTCATCTATACTTCATGTTTGATGTCGGTGTAAGCCTTCTCCCCCTATGTTTTTTGTGGGTGAGTGTTTGAGGTGTATGATTATCTCCTAGCATAGTGGGGTGGACCTACAATTTTTGCATGGACGGGTTGTGTGTTAACCGCCATTGGGGGCTAGAGACTTTGGATTAGAGGTAGAATTGGAATCTCTCATCACTCCATTATGAATTTTAGTTAGCTAATTTATTAATAAAGTATAATTTAAGGACACTTGAGTCCTATAGAAATATAAATTGTACTTTGAATAAATGAAAATGGATTAGTTTAGTTATGTGTATCAATGTTGGTATTGAGGAAAAAGATCTTGCATATTTCCTTTCAATATTAAATGTTGCAAATGGTTAAAAATGAAATAAAAACCTTTATTTGGGCTTAAAATGAACCTTCCAATTGTAGTAGAAAGTACCTCTCAATTTTATTTTTCTTAGTCAAGATTATAGAAAGTATTTAATGTTTTGGAATTTGAGGATTGAGCTTTTCCCTATTTGATTTTGTTAAGTTTTTGAAAGAGCTAAGCGAAAACCCTAACCCTTAAATCATAAAAGCTTCTTCTTCATCACTAAAATTTATAAGAATGTCCAATTTCAAACATCTAACTTTTCTTTAACACTTAACTTTCACTAAGAAGAAAGGATCATCCCCAATTCCCAATACTCAAAATGTAACTCTCAAGTTTGTGTCGTTGACAATTTTTAGACATCAACCAATGGGCTTTCATAATTTCAATTTTGACATGTTAGTAGAATGGGTATGTTGAAACTCCAACCCCTAATCCACAATGAACAACTGTTGGACTTCAAAGGTTCTAGGTTTTTGGATTTCCAAGATTATTAGACTTTGGGCTTCAAAGTTACTAGGTTATCAAACTTCAAAATTTGCAATTTCTCATTACTATTTTTTCTGTCCATTAATGGTTAAACAAAAAACCTAAGCCCCAAACCCCAAAACCTTAACCTAGTTTTTCAAACATATGTTTTAGGATTTCCTCCTAGTTTCCTCTATTTTGAGAACAAGGTTTAGCAAAAATCCAATTCCTAAACCCCAACAAGTTTTTTTTTAATTTCTAAAGCTATTGCTAACTGATGTAGTGCAAGGCAGGAGAATCCCCGATGGAGATGTCCTAGCCCCCAACAAATAACCACACACAAGAATATATTAACAATACAAAGAAATAGATCCACACAATGCCAATACTCATAATAGAATAATCATATTTTCATCCAACATGCCCGACTGTAAGGCCTTCTGGGTTACGGCCAAATATAATGCAATTACAATAGAAACTCCACAAGATCTCGCAAGATCCAAACCAAACCCTAGCTAGCCCAGATCCACACACTGGTAGGAACCCCCAAGGAAGATCTAAACTTGTGCTCGCAAGCCCACCAAGCAATCTCCTTGTTTCCCAAGCCGCAGCTACTAGCTCTCCTCAAAATTCACTCCACAACCACCTCCTCTTCTCCCAGGTGGATGAATAATTGCCTAAAGATTTCCCCCACAACCTCTACTTATACCAATCTAAGCCACAGGTCAGCCTTGAACATAAATTAAATACAAATACTGAAATTAAATGCCACAAGTCGGCCAACAACAACAATTAAATTTCCAAAATTGATGTCTTAGTAAAATCATGATATCTCCTAGCTCCAAATGAATTAGAACTCATGCTTCGAACCGTAGGTATAAATATAGGCCCTGTTCAATCTCTGAAATTTTCAGCCTCTAACTCTTTGTGGAAAATTACTTATACGACCTGAAATAGGTACCAAATTCTTAAGCAAGGCCGAGCTCCCCTAGGCAATGCTGAGCAACCAAGACCATGCCAAGTTCCATTAAATACATCAAAACCAATTACCCAAGACCCAAGTGGGTGTATCCAACTCTACCAAACCCCTCACATATGAAAATAAGTCCACACAACTCCATCAAATCTCCCAAACATGCAGGATAGCCAACTGCCCTGGGATGCTCCTGCATCACTAACTTTTACCCCAACTTCAAAAGGTCATAACTTCTAGCCTTGTGATAAAAAATTGAGCTTCTCTATATTGTCAAAAAAAGGTCCAAGAGATCTAGAACTAGACTATTTAGCATTGCCTACAACAATGATTCTAAGAGATCAATGAAATTTTAGAGCCAAACTTCCACCCTAGAGACCTCAAAAATGTAATTTTCCAAGACATAGAAAATGCCTACAAAATCGGACCTTGATATTTCACACCTTCTTGTTGAGTAATCTTTCACTAGATGATCTTAGATGCCTAATGTTTTCTTACTCTTTCAAGCATAACGTATATTATATTACATATTTTCTTAGCATTAGATCTCTCACATGTACTACATATTTGCTTAGCCTTACTTCTACATGCTAACATTCAATGCCCCTTCAATGTGACCTTTAGAAATATGGATTGTAACTACCCCTTTTAGTGAAGCGCTACAGGCTTTCGTAACAAAAAGTAAGGTACAATGCTCTCTAATTTCATAATATCTAAATTCTACGCTATTAGTACCTTTTATTTTTAGCTTGATAACAAAAAAATATTGCATTGGCATCCTATTATTTGTTATGTTAATTGTCAGATATTTCCTTTCCTCTTCACCTCTTTTCTATGTGTTTTACCCTTACTTACTACTCCCATCAACTTCTAACACAAGTAAATTTCTTTATGTTCAGGTTGACTATAAGACAATGTTGAAAGCTGCAAATAGTTTCAACTTCATCATTTTCATTAGAGACATGCAGCTATAATTTTCTACTACAATAAAATTTGACATAATCAGACACCTCTAAATTTTGTTATCTAATTGGATTCATGTACATGAATACTTGCAAAGGTTGTAATTTTATTTATATTTCTCTATCTAAGTGGATTCATGTACAACAATACTTAATACACACTACCTAGAACCAACATACTCTACTCAATTTATTTATATTTTTCTTTTATCTATACCTTCATTATTGCTACTTGTACAACTCTTTGCTATACCTTCATTATTATAGTTTTTGATCACATACTTGTAAAACTCCTTCTGTAATCTTTAGTTTGGATTTTTGTGTTTCTCCATTGGCCCATATTCTATGTGAACCTTATACTAGTAGATCATTTTGCAGCCATAATTGATCCGCTTGTTTCCTTTGATTTCTTCCTCTTTCCAGCCATAATTGATCCACTTGTTTCCTTCGATTTCTTCCTCTTTTTTTGAATTGTTACTAAATCTGATGGTAGTCATATGATCACAGTTATTTGCATGCATTAGCTTTATATGATTAAAGTCAGGTACATGATTATTTAATTCATTTACGTATCAAGGTATTTTGGATTGTAGTCCATGAATCTTCATTGTATTATATTGTATAGACTAGATATGTGCAGGATCATGGTATGTCAAACTAGGCCCTTAAGTGGCAATGAAAATTCAAAAAATCGGGTTTAGGAAAATTGACATAAAAATTTGAACAAGTTATAAATATTATATCAAAAATATGTAAGAAGAGAATCTGTAGAAAATTGAATTTAGTTTCTAATATACTAGGCCTTTTTTGAAAAACAATTATTCTACATGTTGAAAATTTCAAATTTCAATGTAGTAGTATGAAAATCTTAGGAAACAAATAAGAAGTAGGTGTATGTATGACCACCTTAAACACAATCGAATGATATATTTTTTTTACAAGATTCTAGATATAAGTAGTAGACTCATGTACGGATGTGACACATATTTTTTTGTAATTTTTTTCTAAGTAAATATTTAATTACGATTTATTTTTCTACAAATTTTTCAGAATACAAAAACTCTCGTGTTTGACCACGTTAACTTAGTCTAAAACTTATCAAATCAAAAACTTCTTTTATTTTTCTTGTAGTAGGAAAACCATAGAATGTGACACATGTTTTGGATTTCAAAAATGTTATGTAGTTTGAAAGTTATAGTTATTTTTCAATAAGTCTATCAACCGGGACTAGAAAGATAACAAGTAGGTGTATGTTTGACCACATTTTAAACAAAATCAAATGATAATATTTTTTCATAAGATTCTAGATAAAAGTAGTAGACTCGTGTCCGGATGTGATGTATATTTTTTTGTATTTTTTTCTGAGTAAATAATTAATTATGATTTTTCTGCTACAAATTTTCTTGAATATAAAAACTCTCATGTTTGACCACCTTAACTTAGTCTAATTTCATCAAATTGAAAGAATTGTTTATTATTATTGTGTTAGGTGAAGCATATAATGTGATGTATATTTCAGATTTCAAAAATGTTATATTGTTTGAAAGTTATAGTTGTTTTTCAAAGAGTCTATCAATCAGGACTTCTTTTTCACATTGCCACTTTTTGGCATAGCATGATCCTGCACATACCTATTTGATGATGGATCATGGAACGTAAAAAAAATGCACTAGTTAACACACTTGCACTAGATCATGGAACACTACCCAGAATGCAATAGTCATTGCCTTCGTATGTGTGAGGATCAAATTCTTCTTTCTTTGAATTCTTACATTGTTTTGAATTAAAAAATAGAATAGAATATGTTTCTCATGTTTTTTATTCAACATGAAATGAAATGATTAGGCATGACATGAATCCCATTATCAAACTACATGATTCTAAAATCTGAATTGTTACATGACAATAAACTCTTTAAAAAATAGATACTTTTAAGGCTTTCAATTAAAAAAATACCCATTGCAAAGGATGACTTCAAAAAATTAGTTGGGACAACAGTTCTACAAATTTTTTGTGTTGCACAATAGATTTTGTTACTAGTTTTAATGTGATCTCTCAATGATGATAAGATTCCACACATGTTAAGTGTTACTGGAACATATCTAGGGCCAAGGGCAAGGATACAGGCTGATATGAAGGCATGTAGTGCCCTTGGAGTTTACCATTCTACTGTCATAACTGTTGTCACAACTCAAAACACTTTAAGAGTCCAGGTAAATTCAACATTTCCTAATTTGTAATTAGTTCCAAGTTTTCACCTTTTTTTGTGAGTTATTCATCATGTTTAGCCAGTGGATCATACTCTACTAGTGGTATGGCACACGAATGCCAAGATAACATGAACTATCAATTTGATAACGTTAACACCCTAAACTTGATAGTGCAATTTTTAAATAGTAACTTAGATAAAAAAATTAATTTTATGATTAAAATCACATATTTAAGAAAGACCTACTTAGTTATTTTTTCCATGAATCCAATGACTTTACCAATGACATTTTAACTAGAAAAACATTTTCTAATTCAAGTATTCTGTAAACTTACTCTTGTTCTGATTCAAGTATACTATAAACTTACTCTTGTCGGTGTCTACCTTAGAGTTTTGTTGTTGTCATTCTTATTCTAATTGCACATCATTTCTTCTTTTTTTCCTCCTATTTTTGTCAACTAAAACTAGCAATAGTGACCTAGAATTGAGTTTAGGTGATTGTATATGAAACATAACAGAAAATTCACCAAATGTTAAATCAGGCTCCCTAAACAAATCAGCAAGAAGAGACCCATCAGTAACTTTAACCAATTCTTATGATAAAAATAGATTTTTTCTATAACACCACTCACGATCTGCCATTGTCAATCAAAACAAGGGAATGGCTGGCTCTATGTGACAACACATGCACTATTTTTCCTCATCATTCACCACGTCTAAAGAGTATGCAAAATGTGGAAGCATAGAAAAGGCATGTGGATTGTGGATTAATGTACCCCAAGAAAATTAAATAACAATTACACTATAAAATATAATATTATGCTTTTTTGGTCAATGCATTATCCTGAAATAGTCCACATTCAAAACCTGTCAAAAATAAATGTATTTTTTAATTTTGCAAATTGTAAACATCTAAACACGTAGTAGGTCTCATGCAAGGTCAATATCATATGTGAAGGTGGCAGGTAAAAATATAAATTCATGTTAAACAATAGTTATGCATGTTGATGTTGTTTTCAAGATAGCCACAACTCAAGTTCTACAGGTTTCCCTCCAATTACATCTTGTAACAATTTTTTCTTTACTTTAGTTATGGCGATTGTTTGCAACTTTTGTAATATATTTTTTAATTGTGTGTTTATATATAGCATCATTCTTCTTCCGAAATGAACATTTTTTCATGATTAATAAAATTAATAGATTTATTGTAATGATCTTGCTCATTGGTATGAACTACATTATTTTGGGTTCACACTTTGTTCCCTAACAATTCCATAAAATGATATATTGCATTACATAATGGTAGCTACCTTTTTAAAGGATGTCAAATAAGGCAAAATGATATTTCAATGAATGTAATGTTGGTTTCTTTAAAGATTATCCTAGGCAATAAGGTTAAAGTTGTACCTAGAAAATCCATTCCAACATATATGCACCCACTGTTGAAATTCAAGTCTAGTTAACAAAATATTGATCCTATTACTTCAGTTTTCCTTATATATTAGTAAAATTATAGTGCAGACATAAGTTCTGTGAATAGACAATAAAGAGAAATCTTACAGTATTGTGATTTGAAACTTTACATGTTGATGCTTAATTCCTAGACATGTATTAAATGTATATGGGAATTTCCTTCTTTTATCAGAACATAGAATATCTGAGATATGAAGTGCAGATAGAAACATATTCATTGTGGCATATTGATGGTGATGGTATTTTGGGTTTTTTTGTAGTTCACACTCAGAAAATTTATGTGTTCAAACTTCATGACCATATGTTTTACCAAAATTGCACAAGTATGCTATGAGACTGAGCTAATGAGAAAGAACTTTGCATGAATTGTCACTCAATCTTCAACATTTCTATCTTCAAAAACAAGGGGAGGACTTTGTATGCCACGAGACAGTAATGGGCATGGATTTCATACTCTTGTCATTTTTAAGACTGCAATAAAAATTATGAGGTTTTCCTCTAAAATAGAGGACACTCTAATTTGAAATAGAGCATTCAATTTTTTTATGTTGATCCTTGAACTTTTTTATATTTTTGGTTTTTAATTACTTTTCATATTCTTTCTTCCTATGTCAATTGCTCAAAGATTTCACACAGTAGGCACCCACCCTGCAGAAGAATTATGCGTCGACACTAGAATAGTACCACAAACTAGCAAAAGCAAGTCCATACGCCACCTCCCTGCTACTACCCTACAAAAAATAGGGACTCAAGCTGCACGCAACCCTTGTTATATTATGATTTTTGCTTCTTTCAATAAATAAATAAAAATGAGCGGTTGCTAGAAGGTTCTAGATTTTTTACCGCACAAATTTCAACATAGAATAGTTTTCTTTGCCTTAGTTATCATGTAGGTTCACTATTGAACTTGCTCCATTCTTTCCACACCATTTAATTTGAATGGAACATTAACCAAGTTCAATGTATCACTTAAAATAATGAAAATAGAATGAGAGTAGACATTTTGTTTTAATTAAAATAAACTTTACGAGATGTAGTTTACATATATTTCAACCATGCTTTATTCTATTTCAATTTTCTTGTTAATCTTTGGAAATTTCATTTTTCAAATTATAAAGAAAATTGATCACATCACATGAAGCTCTTAGTTAGGTTTTAGGTGGCATTTGTTTATCTTATGCATGTATTGATTTGAAATTGAGTGTTGATAAAATACAAAAAAAAAATGACATACAATTTTTTTTTGATTAAATAATATGTTTAATTGGATATAAACAACTTTAAATAATGTATCTAAATAACAACAACTATCTTTCGTATAACCTCTAAATTTAGAGTATAAAATGATGACTGGGTATGAAATAATAATAATAACTTCATAATAAAACTTATAATATAAATATTAATGTGATGATGAATGAATGAATAAATGAGTTTTAATAACGTCTATTAGACCATCAATTTATGGGACCAAGATCAGCATCATTAATGATTTTCAAGCTCTTTTTAATATCAGCCCTCCTCTTGTAAATCTTGCATCCGAAATGATAAAACCACCTATAAATAAATAAATAATTTAGCCTTATAAAAAAATAAAGAGCTTATAAAGTTACATACAACAACTATGTAGTTGAAAATTAATCCATGTGACTATTAACCTCACTCCCTTATCTAAAAACCAAATCCTTTTGCTTTTACACAGCTTACTAAATTGGATAATGTCACCGTCGTTTAAAAATAAAAAATGAAAAGTAAAGCATGATGAAGATTCGGATATGGCATGGTCAGACAAGGCGGCGAGTTCCAATGCACCTAAAAATACAATGAAAATGGAAGCTTCAAAATGATTCCTACAACATGTGATCAAATGCATTAAAGCGCACTACGTAAATAAAAATAATAATTAATCCTGCAAAGGTCGCCGTGCTTACGTTGAATTGTTTGAGATAATAGAAAGAAAGCTCTCATAAGACTGAATGAATGTTCAGGATTTTATCCACGCATTGTAGAATAAATTTGCGAATGTTTAGGGCAAAAGAAAATTCTAGAAGTGCATTAATGTAAAGAAATTTCCATGATGCTCAGCCTTGTTATTCACCTATTGATGTTGAGTTATATCCATTTCCATTGTTCAATTCAGACCATTTTGTATGGAGAATAATTTGAACTATTACAATGCATAGTATCTAATGAGGAGAAAATCTTACTCCAACAATATATATTTTATATATTTATTTATTTTATTTTTAATTAGAAAGATTGATATGTTAAAATTCTTAATAAATAAACTCAATATTTTAACAAATTGAACATAAGCTCTTACATATTATTGCAAAACGTTTTCTTAATAATTATTGATATTATAGTTTGAACAAAATAAAGTTTTAAATTTGTAAAATATTTTTTATTTAAATTATATAAAAATTAATTTATTAAGAATTTGATTTGTTAATATGTTTTAAGATACATTTGGAACGATCATTTCTTATTGCAAACTTTAAAAATTATAGAAAAAAATAAAAGGAAAAATAGCTTTGTAGCATCTAAATATAAAAACTATTTTTTATTAAAATCATTAAGAATTTAATTTGCTAATATATTTTACGATACATTGCTACAAAGCTTATTTTTCTTAAGTTGAGGAAAAGAAAGCTATAAAGAAGTTTTCATGTGTGCACTTTTGTTTGTGTTATTTCAATTTGTTTTTAAATTTTAATGGTATAGCTAATTTTATTTATTCATTTCTAATTTTATAGTATTGTAATAATATTTTTTGTTGGCTAGTGGATAGATGAACTTTATCACATATTAATTCAAACACGTGCAAGTTAATAGTTTTAGATCAAAATATTCTTTCAAGTTTTATGTATCACAATATTGTTGGGATAATGAAGATTACAGTTGTAAGGGCTAATGTTAGTTCAAATTTGATTCATACATACACAATTATAATTCATTTGTTTCTTAGAACAAACATTTGTTAAATAATAATGAATGAATGATTTGTTAGTAAATGAGCTTGACAAAAGGTTGAATTTATTTTAAAATAATAATAAATATTTTTTATAATATTGATGACCAAGTGATTTGTTACTAGAGTGACTTTATACAATGAATACTTAATTTGTGAATATTAAAAGTGTAGTTGATAGTGTAAAAATGTACATGAGCTACAAATAACTCAATTATTTATATTAATGTAAAATGTGTTTTAGAGAATATGAGTAAGTTGGTAAATGAATGGATTTAAAAAATAATATCGCATAGAGATGCAAATTTTTGTAGAAACCATAGGGAGGCATCTACAAATTGGTAGAGGTGTAATGGATCAAAACATGGAATGGGAAAGGGATAAATGAAACCGAACATTGGAAAATGGGGGAATCCTTCATTGAAGATCCCTACTTTTTCCATAAGGGAAAATGCAATACCCTTGAATGGAAGGGTATTTGATACAAAACAAGATTTGAATTGCACATAGTAAAAAAAAAATATTTTGATGACTAGAACGTATAGGAAAAAGTGGTTTTGGTATAAGGAGGCTTGTCAAAAGGAAACAAACAAGGGTTTTGACAATAGGAAGAAGCCAAGCACAATGATCGTAATTTCCTTAAAGATCATCACCACAATAATGAAAAGATACAAAGATAGAGCACTATATTTGAAGTGGTGTGAGAGACAAGATCGAGAAAATGACATCAAAGAATGATGGATCAATAAATTCAAAAAATGGGTAAGTGTTAAGCCACTTTTCTTCATAGAATGCATTAATTCAAAGTTAAAAGAAAAAATTTTAGAAGGGGAACTTATTTTCTTTGAGAGATAAATATTTCTTATAATAGAATTCATCCCAAATTTTAACATGATCTGAGCCAAAAATTCATTATAAAGCCAATTTGGGTATCCCTAGTTGAACTTCCAATAGAATGGTGGAATTTTGAAGCATTAGTGGCAATGGAGGATGCCCTAGCTAAGTTTTTAGAGATGGAAGAATACTTCTTAAATAGAAATTTGAATTTAAAAACACAACTAGTCATGGAGATCCCTGTAATCAATAATGATGTGCATGATTTGGAGATAATCATAGAGAATAGGAAACAATATGAAAAGGTCAAAATAGATATGGAGTAGATTGGAAACAAGTGTCTCATGTGAACACATTGGGAGCCTAGTTGTTGGAAAGCCCTAATTTTGGATAGAAAGATTAATAAACCTAACATCAACAACCCAATAGAAAAAAATCCACCAAACCATTTGTAACATAAAAAGAGAGAAAAGGAGATGAATGATTGAATGAGGAAAGGGGATGGATAAGTGCACATATAGATGTTGACTATCTTCTTTTATATTGCATTGGGAGGAAAGATGGTCCACCTAGGCTCAAAAGAGGAATTGAATGCCAAGTGAATGCAATGGTTCATTCATTATTATGCAATGGGCATATAGATGTAAAATTTATGGGGAGATTCAAGATTCAAGGTCAAATAAGGAATAAAATTTACTTTCAACATACACAGACTGAAGAAAACTAGAGTTATCAATTTCGCTACCAGAAATAGAAGCCAAAGACTATAACTAACTTGCAAATTTAGTTTGAAGTTGAACTAGAGGGACTAGGTTGAGTGGGTATATTACTGGGTATAAATCAACTGGGTCACCTTACTCCCAACACTGTTCAATGATTTTAGTTGTAGACTATAGTTGAGGTCTTGTACTTTCCAAATCTGATAGAAATAAATGGTGCCATCTAAACTTGCACATAAAATAGAAATAAATTTTTTTTTAGAGAGGGGTTTTGCCTTAGTCAAACCCTAGTTGAGGAATCAACATTTGAAACTAAAATGTAACATACCTAAATGAAAATCATGTTGATATAAAGCCGAGGCTAGATTTTAAAATGTAATGCTTATACCTTCAGAAATGGACTTGGAGTCATAATGTCTATGAAGATGCTTGAAGTAGGTGTTGGAATGTCTTGAATTGTAGAGAAGAATAAAGGATGCCTTTTACAAATGACTAGATATACAAATACTCCTCAAATATCTAATGTTATGCTTGATTTTGCTTGCCTTAAGAGGGAATCAATTCACATTGATATTTGTGTAGTTGAAAGAAATATATTCTTGCATGATTGAGGTCTCCTCTTCTTGGTCTTCAATGAGGGAGAAATGCTTGCTACAATAATGAAGATTTCCTTGAGAGATTCTCTGGATGCTTGAAACCTACCTTAGAATGCTTGAGATGTGAAATTGTAGGGGAGGTCTTGAACATTTGTGATATAATTCCCAATAAGGAGAGGTAGGTTGCTTATATACCCCTCACAAACATTTCAAGTTCAAAACTTGAAGAGGAACAATGAGATTCTAAATTTAATATCTTCCTTTAATAGTTGTACTATCTTTTTATTTTATTATAATATATATATATATATATATATATATATATATATATATATATATATATATATATATATATATTATTTGATGAATTTATGAATGATTCATTTGTGAAATTAGTAGTCAAAATAAAAAACTTTATAAGAAGATTTGAAAGCTGGAAGAATAGGCTTATGGTCTTTTTATATGTTCTTTAACTGATATATTTTATATCATATTTGATTACAATTTGATTTTATTTTTATTAGGCTTGACGTATCCATTTATAACTTACTTGTAACATTAATCAATTATTTGACAATAGACATACATTCAAATTTTAAACTATCTTATTATATAAATTAAGAGATAAAATACTTCAACTAAAATTTTGTTAACATCATAAATATTTGACTAATTAAAACAAATAAGACAACCTTTCATAATTTACACCACTCTTAAACTATTTTAAACATTTATAGAAGTCAACTATTAAAATTAAAATTTTATATAATTTTTCATAGAAATAGTCATTCACAACTATCAATTCTGATGACCATAAATAATCATTCATTCATAACTATGCTACACATTACACAGAATCTTTCAATTATTTATTTTTTTCTGGTCAAAGAGTATAAAATTAAATATATTAACTTTGTATTAAAAACCACTGGCTTTTGAGTGTCAACACCGCCACATAGAGCCTGTCCAAATATGAATGAATTTCTGGTTAGAGTATCTTCTCTTGACTTTTAAAATGCAGTGCAATCCATTTAATGAGCATAAAATATGCGAATGTTTGTTGGCGGGGTAGTACACTACTGTCTATACGAATATCAGCATACAAATATACGAATTCTTCTGTGCTACAGTTTCTAATCTTAAAATAACTGGAAAAAAACAAAAGATCAAAAATAATCTCTAAAAGTTCATTGTTTCATTGGATCAAATAGTTATCCACAAGTCGTACCAGCATAGGTAAGAAAAGGAAAATTATATAGGTAATAATAACAAGCAAAAGAAGCAGATGCCCCCATTTTATTTATAGCATGTCAACCAAGGTCAAAAATATCTTCAAGTTTGTACCACGTTCATCACAGATTCATTCCTGCATAATAAATAATACAAAATTATAAATTAATATTATATAGTTGACTATAATTTAAACTCTGATATCAGAAAATAAATAGTTTCTGAATTCAACTGTGTGAAATTTATTTAACATCAATGTTTCCAGTCATATTTCTTTACAACTGAATCTAGAAAGTACTCTATTATTATAGACTATAAGAATATAACATCTTAAACAGATTAAGTTAAAAGTGAAGTGTTGAATAAATGACTTACCATAGTCCAAGGCACCCACTACTACATCAGATATCTACAGTCCTGCGGTGGGAGGGATTCAAGCCTAGATTTTGAAGTGCATTTTCTATTGCAGACATAATCAACACAGCAAAATCAAGAAATTAATGTTAGATAGCAATCAGATATTTTTAATAATTTTGTTTTGGATGTTTCAGATCATATTCAATGATCCATCACTAAGAAAAAGAAAACGTGAAATTGAAATATAGAAATAATCTTATAAAGAAGAAGGGAAGATGAGATTAAAGAAAGAGATTTAAATCTAATAAAAAATAAAAAATAAAACGAACTGAAAGAAGAGGAAAATACTATTTTTCCCTTTCATTTATTCTATTTGTTTTAATTTTTGTTAGATTTTAATCTCTTCCTTCCAACTCATCTACCCTGCCTCTTTTTAAAGACTTCAAATCAACTTTGAAGAAGAAGAAGGAGGAGGAGGAGGAGGGGGATGAGGACAAGGACGAGAAGAAGAGAAGGAAGAGAAGGAGGAGGAGGAGGAGTAGGAGGAGAAGAAGGAGGAGGAGAAGCAGCAACAACAGAAGAGGAGGAGGAGGAGAAGGAGAAGGAGAAGAAGAAGCAGCAGCAACAGAAGAGGAGGAAGAGGAGGAGGAGGAGGAGAAGAAGAAGAAGAAGCTGCGGTAGCTGCAGTAGAGGAGGAGAAGGAGGAGGAGGAGGAGGAAGCAAAAGCAGAGGAGGAGGAGGAGGAGAAGAAGCAGAAGCAACAGCAGAAGAGGAGGAGGAGGAGGAGGAGGAGGAGGAGGAGAGGAGGAGGAGGAGGATTCTCTGTCACCTTACTCAGATGTATCTTATTTTATCTAAAACTTCAAAAACTTATTGCTGAAAGTCAAATGAAAACCTAAACCATCAATAAAATTTCTCTCACAGAGGCAGATCTGGGTATGAAAAACAATCCAGTCTAGGTGAGAAACACGACAAACAAAGAAACTTCGCTTAGAGCAAGGATAATAAACAGACTCACAATCATACAGACGGTAATTTAACTATATTTTACAATTAAAACCCCAAAAACAACAACTAACCTGCAAGGGCAAACTTTATGGTACCCATGACTACAATCTATAGGTAGGCTTGGCTTTCAGAAAAGCTAAACAAAAAAACACAGAGATCAACCATAATACACACCTATCATGGTGACTGTAACAGTTTGATCGTGCTCAACAGTTACGGTTCTGGATCCAATATCGACATCAATTCGTGCTACTCCCAGAGTGTCCGTCAGACGACGGATCTCTTCTCTCTGTCTCTCAGCCTGGTAAACGTTTCTAATTTGAAAAGTGCTTCTCTTCGACATTTTTTTGATACCCTGAGAAAAAGGTTGTAAGACTCTGCTACAAAACCCTACGATTCTTGTTCTTATATTGCTGGCCTAGGGACGATACTTGTACTAGAAGAAACGAGGGAGTAGAACTGATCTTGAATCCTCACAATTTCAATATATAGGCTATTCTTCAGATCGGACGGACACGAGAGCATTTACAACTAATGGATAGATGAAGCAACGTGTCACACATTTCGCGCTAGATTGACGGGGAAGGAAGTGAATAAACAGTGTTTTAAATAACCGGCTGATTTTTGAATGTCGACATCCATTATTAAATTCTTAAGTAATCAAAAGAGTCGATAAATATCATAATTCTACACGTTATTTAGATAATTTAAATCCGCCTTCGAAGAACCGATATTGCAAAAGGATATGGAACAGTATGCTGAACTTCTTCTAGAATCCATCTTATCTTCAAATAAGGTTGACACGCAATCTGAATTCTGATTTCAAACTACCCATTGCTCAGATGAGAATATTTTCGTGGTTTTTTTGAAAACCAGCGGCGTTTATGAAATGTGGTATTCGATAGGTTGAAACCTCCCTTGGATATGTTCAGAATACCTGTTTTTTGTTTCAGTTTGTAGATAGTGTTCGACTGGGAAAAACCATGAGAGGCTGTAAATGTTTAGAGCCAGGAAATTTAGTAGACTGCAAATCTAATGAGCATCTTTTAATTTGACAGAGGCAAGAGTATTTAATAATGTTAGGGGCATGGACAAACGAATAGGACAAAAAGTACACGTCGCCAATCCCACTGATAGTCGGTTTCCATTGATCGTGTCGCTTTGCCACCTTCTAGACTTCACGTGGATTATTTTCCTTTGCCATAATTATCATGATATGCATTGAGAGTGAGGGTTTCCAACTACTCCAATTATGTTTCTGTCTTTTTAGCTCACGTTGCACGAAAACTAAAATCGAGTTTAGTTTTTGGCCTCCGAATTTGAAAAATTCAACTTTTGTAATTTGAAGAATTCAAAATGTAATTTTTTAAAATTTGATCGGTGTATGAATTGCGGGATACCACCCAGGCGTGGAAGTCGTGTTTCCAAACGTCATCTGGGTATTGGAATCGAAAAAGGTAGGACGGATTTCACGGTGTTATTCTTATTAAGGCATTTATTAATGTGTTCATACCGTGTTATTATTCTTCTCAAAGCATTCATTAATGTGTTCATAAGAAAATAGATTTATAAATTTGGGATTTCAAGGAATATATATGTGAACATATTTTATATAAGATTATTTAGAAGGTGGACTAGTAATTTAACGTGAAGTGTAATTCAATTTTGATTTTAGGTTTTTTCTTGCTAATTCGTTTGTAAAGCAATATGGTAATATATAAGTTTAAATATTGTATATTTTAATAATAAAAAATGGTTTTACTATATGAAATATAAGCATGTAATTAATATATATATGATTGGGAATGTCAAAGAGAAAATAATGAAATGATGTTTAATTTATAGAATATTTTAAAATATGTTGAGTAGCCGTTGAATATAAAGGTAAACAAAAGATATGTGTTACAATGTTGTTCTTTATAATAAGTGCTACAAACACATAAAATAGTAAATGTGAAATATTTGTACTACTACAATGAATATATATAGATTTGTGAAGAATCCATAAAAAGAAAAGAAAACTTCTACTTCAATAAATAATATATCTAATTGATTATGAGCATCTTTAGATAATATATTCAACAATAATAACTAGAAGAAAACAAATAATAATTACAAAAAATTTATAATATAATAGTAAATATTAATTATATTATTTACTAGATTATGGTTAGGGTTGGGATTAAAAATAAAGTTATAATTAATTCTATGATTAAAATTAGAATTAGGTTTGAGTTATAAAGAAAAAAGATTTCATACTATATTAAAAGTGGACCTATTAAATTCTAATTAAATTGGATTATAACTAAAAATTACTATTAAATATGTTCTAATTTTTAGATGAGAATTTGATGTGGGGAATTAGAAGCTATGATGCTCCCAATGAAAAGGCATGGTTAAAATGATTCTCCAATAGTGAGTGGGCAAAACTTGATGTCTATATTGTTAAGTTTCATATTAGATGGATTTGTGGTATTTTTAAAAGTAGTGTTTGATATGTTTAATATGTAAGAACATTTTGATATTTAACATACAATTATATATTTTAAAAACCAGAAATTATTTTTTAATCTATTATCAATTTAAAGAATAAAAATTGTGTTGCACTTCAAAAACTAATGAGTGTTTAAAATTTTTGGGAGGAGAGTCATGTGTTGCATTTGTCAGTGAGTGTTGACATCAAATGTTGGTGTTGCAGAAATCACATTAGAATACACTATATAGATAATTAATTTTAACGAAGGTCACCCTTCCATACATTTATTTGTACGTCTTGCTTACGTTTTTTTTGAAATAATGTGAGATTCCACACAGCACTGTTGATAAAAGAAAGAAAATTCTCAAGCAGCCATGCATATCTTATAATCGTATAATTCCATGAATGTTTATGATTTTATCCGCATGATGTAGATAAATAATAAAATAAATTTGTCTGTCGGGTGAAATTTTTTTTTTAAGGATTACATAATGTACAAAATTTCCATGATGTTAGCCTTGTTATCCACTATTGTGTCTATCGATATGAGCTCTATATAACTATATTAGTTATGTATATCATGCTAATTGTATTTACTTGGACTTGTTTGAGAAAGTATGTACAAAGAATATTATTATAAGTTGGAGGATTTTTTGTTTGAGAAGAAGACCAGAATATGGCTCGCCTTGTTTGATACGCCTAAGATGCCAACTCAAGTTTATGACTAGAATATAATTCTAATTATGTTATAATACATTTCAAATCATAAGCATATGAAATGTCATTATATAATTTAAAGTATTAACATTATTGTTAATCTTGTTTTCAATTTGGACTTGTTTTAAATGGGTGGTATTTATGGTAAGGAAATATTATTATTATTAGTATTTGTTTAATTCCTATTGGTATTTTAAAAGTTATTAAATGGTTTTAAGGTTGTAGTTTGAGAGATAGTGTTTTTTTATAGAATCTAAGACAAATTTTATATTTATTATCTATTTTTTTGTATATATTGAGCATTAATACATTGTGATTCTAAGAATTTATTAAACTAATTTTAGGTGAATTGAATTATACATACAAATTTATGTTTCTATTGAAGTAAGAATAAATTGTTTGCTAAACAAAAAACTTTGAGCCACATATAACTAAATTTTTCTTGTAAGTTGCGGTTCAAATATAAATATTATTATTACTCTTGACCCTTTTAACATAATAGATAGTAACTACTATTTTAATGAAACATTGGGTTAATAACTATTAAACATGCTCTTATTTTCATATGAAAATTTGATATAGAGAACTAGAAGCTATATATTACTAATGAAAATGTATGGAAATGAAGGTTCAATAGCAAGTAGCTAACACTATGATGTCCTTATTTTAATAGGGTAAATGTTAAGCTTTATATTAGATAAATTTGTGGTATATTGCAAAGTTTTCTTTTGATATATCTTATATGTATAGATAATTTGATTTCTAACATACAATTAATATATTGTTATAAATTTATTTATAATCAGAAGTTTTAATTTTATTTATTATACATACAACAAATAAAATAGAAATGTCTATTTATCTCGTATATGAAACCTGAAACTTGATTAAAATTACAGAGTGGTGATATGAGAATATTTTCGTTGGAGCGTAGAAATTTAGGAGGCATAAATTTTATGAGAAGATTTTACTTTGAAATAGATAAATTTAATAATATTGTCGGGTGCATGAACAGTTCCAAGTTCCACCCTACCGATCAATGGGTTAAGACATTTGCGTTTCTTTGCCACCTTTGAGAATTGTATTATGATTCTTGCTTCTTTCAGTAATTAAAATAAAAATGAGCGGTCACTAGAAGGTTCTAGATTTTTTACCGCATAAATTTGAACATAGATTATTTTGACATTTTGTTTTAATTAAAATAAACTTTACAAGATGTAGTTTATATATATTTCTATGCTTTAATCTATTTCAATTTTCTTGTTAATCTTTGGAAATTTCATTTTTCAATTTATAAAGAAAATTGATCACATCACATTAAGCTTTTAGTTAGATTTTAGGTGGCATTTGTTTATCTTATACATGTATTGATTTGAAATTGAGTGTTGATAAAAATAAAAAAAATGACATAAAAAATTATCTTGATTAAATAATATGTTCAATTGAATATAAACAACTCTATATAATATATCTAAATAACAACAACTATCTATTGTATAACTTGTAAATTTAGAATATAAAATGATGAGTGGGTATGAAAGAAATAATAATAATTGCATAATAAAACTTATAACATAATAATTAATGTGATGATAAATGAATGAATAAATGAGCTTTAATGAGTTTACTAGACCATCAAGTTATGGGACCAAGAGCAGTATCATTAACTATTTTCAAGCTCTTTTTAATATCAGTCTTTTGTTGTGAATCTTGGTCAAGAAGCATGTAATTTGGTGAAGTCTTGCCTCCTCAAACAGTTCATTTAGATTACTCACCTTCAAATTGTCCTTATATTATGTAAGAATATACTCATATGCTGTAAACTCAAAGATGAATTATCATTCAATTTCCAACATTCATTTATTAAAAAAGACAAATTATTTCTTCCCACTTCTTAAAAATTCCATCTGCCAAGGCGGTGGGTTCGAATGCACGTAAAAATTCAATGAAAACGGAAGATTCAAAATGATTCCTACAACGTGTGATCAAATACATTAACCTAAATAAAATAAGTTGCGTATCAGGTTATCCTTAATGTAAGAAATTTCCATGAATTGGCCTTGTTCTCCAGCTATTGTATATATGTATTGAATTATACACAACTTCGGAAGTCAAAATAAACTTTTCTAACGTTGGGAAGCAATAAAATCGTGTTATTTAATTTTCCAAACGTATTTATCAAATTTAAACTTAGTTCACTTGAACAAGATTGTTGGAACTTGGAAGAAGTAGTTGGGCAGGTACATCTGGTGTCTACTTGCAAATGTTGACTTCGACTGTGGTGCGATTATAATGGGGTGAGGAATTCTTCTATAAAATCTAATCTTTCATACCATGACACATTTCTGTACGATTTTCATTGATTTGATTTTTATAATTTGTTTCTATAATATTGTGAAAACACTCCAACAACATATATATATATATATATCTTATATATATATATATTTAAAAAATTTATTAGAAAGACTGATATGCTATAATTCCTAATAAATATATGAAAACTCAATATTTTAACAAATTGAACATAAGCTCTTAAATATTATTGCAAATTGTTTTCTTAATAATTATTGATATTATATTTTGAACAAAATAAAATTTTAAATTTGCAAAATATTTTTTATTTAAATTATATAAAAATTAATTTATTAAGAATTTGATTTGTTAAGATATTTTAAGATACATTTGGATTGATCATTTCTTATTGCAAACTTTAAAAATTATAGGAAAAAAAATTAAAAGAAAAAATAGCGTTGTAGTATCTAAATATAAAAGCTACTTTTTATTAATAATTAAGAATTTGATTTGCTAATATATTTTATGATACATTTAAGTTAAAGAAAAGAAAGCTATAAAGAAGTTTTCATGTGTGCACTTTTGTATGTGTTAATTCAAATTATTTTTAATTTTGTATGGTATAGCTAATTTTATTTATTCATTTCTATTTTTATAGTATTGTAGTAATATTTTTTTGTTGGAAAAGAAAGCTATAAAGAAGTTTTCATGTGTGCACTTTTGTGTGTGTTAATTCAAATTAATTTTAATTTTGTATGGTATAGCTAATTTTATTTATTCATTTCCATTTTTATAGTATTGTAGTAATATTTTTTTGTTGGCTAGTGGGTAGATGAGTTATCACATATTAATTCAAATACATGTAAGTTAATAGTTTTATATCAAGATATTTTTTCAAGTTGTATGTATCATAATATTACTGGGTAAGATTATAGTTGTAAGGGCTAATGTTAGTTCAAATTTGATTAATACATACACAATTATAATTCATTTGTTTCTTTGAACAAATATTGTTAAATAATAATGAATGAATGATTTGTTAGTAAATGAGTTTGATAAAAGGTTGAATTTATTTTTAATAATAAATATTTTTTATAATATTGATGACCAAGTGATTTTTTACTAGAGTGGCTTTATACAATGAATACTTAATTGGTCAATATTAAAAGTGTAGTTGATAGAGTAAAAAAGTATAGGAGCTGCAAACAATTCAATTATTTTTCTTTTTGTAAAATGTGTGTTAGAGAATATGAGTAAATTGTTAAATGAATGGATTTCAAAAATAATGTGGCATGGAGATACGATTTTTTGTAAAAACCATAGGAAGGCATCTACAAATTGGTGGAGGTGAAATAGATTAAAACATGGAATGGGAAAGGGATAAATGAAACCAAACATTAGAAAATGGGGGAATCCTTCATCGGAGATCCCTAGTTTTGCCATAAGGGAAAATGCAATACCCTTGAATGGAAGAATATTTGATTAAAAAAAAAGATTTGAATCGCACACAGAAAAACAAAAACAATAAAGATCTTGATGACTAGAACAGAATAGGAAAAAGTGGTTCTGGTATAATGAGGCTCGTCAAAAGGAAGCAAACAAGGGTTTTGTCAATAGAAAGAAGCCAAGCACAATGATGGTGATTTCCTCAAAGATCATCACCACATTAATGAAAATATACAAAGATAGAGCATTGTATTAGAAGTGGTGTGAGAGACAAGATCGAGAAAATAATATCAAAGAATGGTGGATCAATAAATTTAAAAAATGGGTGAGTGTTAAGCCACTTTCCAATCTATTTTTTCTTCATAGAATACATTAATTCAAATTTAAAAGAAGAAATTTTAGAATGGGAAATTATTTTCTTTGAGGGATAGATATTTCTTATAATAGAATGAGTCCCTAATTTTAATGTCATGTGAGCCAAATATTCATTACAAAACTAGTCTGGGTATCCCTAGTTCAACTTCTAATAGAATGTTAAAATTTTGAAGCATTGGTGGCAATGGGGGATGTCATGGCTAAGTTTTTAGGGATGGAAGAAAAATTCTTAAATAAAAAATTGAATTTCAAACCACAAATAGTCATGGAGATCCCCTTAATTAATAATGATGTGGATGATTTGGAGATAATCATAGCGAATATCAAACGATGTCAGAAGGTCAAAATAGATATAGAGTAGATTGGAAACAAGTGTCTCATGTGAACACATTTGGGGCCTAGTTGTTGGAAAGCCCTAATTTTGGATAGCAATATTAGTAAACCTAACATCAACAACCCAATATAAAATCCACCAAACCATTTTTAACATAAAAAGAGAGAAAAGGAGATGAATGATTGAATGGGGAAAGGGGGTGGATAAATACACATATAGATGTTGAATATATTATTTTAAGTTGCATTGGAAGGAAAGATGGTCCAGCAAGGCTCAAAAGAGGAATTGAGTGCTAAGTGAATGCAGTGGGTTTATCGATATAAAATTGATGGGGAGATTAAAGATTCAAGGTCAAATGAGGAATACAATTTACTTTCAACATACACAGATTGAAAAAAGCTAGAGAGATCAATTTCGCTACCAGAAATAGATGCCAAAGATTGTAACTAACTTACAAATTTAATTTGAAGTTGAACTAGAGGGACCAAGTCAAGTGGGTCAACCTATTGCTGGGAATAAGTCAACTGGGTCACCCTACTGCCAACACTATTTAATGATTTTAGTTGTAGATTGTAGTTGAGGTCTTGTACTTTCTAAATATGATCTAAAAAATGGTGCCACCTAAACTTGCACATTAAAAAGAGATATATTATTTGGTAGAGAGGTGTTTGCCTTAGTCAAACCCTAGTTGAGGAATCAACATTTGAAAATAAAATGTAACACACCTAAATAAAAAAGAATGCTCGTATAAAGTAGAGGCTAGATCTAAAAATGTAATGCTTATACCTTCACAATTGGACTTGGAGTCATAATGTCTATGAAGATGCTTGAAGTAGGTGTTGGAATGTATTGAATTGTAGAGAAGAATAAATGATGCCTTTCACAAATGCCTAGATATACAAATACTCCTCAAATATCCAATGTTATGCTTGATTTTGCATGCCTTAAGAGGGAATCAATTCACATTGATATTTGTGTAGTTGAAAGAAAGATATTCTTGCATGATTGAGGTCTCCTCTTCTTGGCCTTCAATGAGAGAGAGATGCTTGCTACAATAGAGAAGACTTCCTTGAGAGATGCTTTGGATGCTTGAAACCTACCTTAGAATTCTTGAGATGTGAAATTGTAGGGGAGATCTTGAACAATTGTGATATAATTCCCAATGAGGAGAGGCAAGTTGCTTATATACCCCTCACAAACATTTCAGAGCTCAAAACTTGAAGAGGAATAATGAGATTCTAAATTTAATATCTTCCTTTAATAGTTGTGCTATCTTTTTATTTTATTATATAAAAACATTATTTGATGAATTTATGAATGACTCTTTAAGTGTGAAATTAGTTGTCAAAATTAAAAAAAAATTATAAGAAGATTTGAAAGCTACAAGAATAGGCTTATGGTCTTTTTATGTGTTCTTTTGATATGTTTTATATCATATTTGATTACAATTATATTTAATTTTTATTAGGCTTGAACTCTTGCTCATCCATTTTGTATGCTTATTATTTTACTTATAGATTTTTTAAAAAAATTATAAGACCCGTATAAAACCATTACTTTTATTCTTATCAATTATTTTAAAGTAATACAATGATTTAAACATATTCATTTATAGCCTACTTGTAACATTAATTAATTATTAGCAATAGATATACATTCAAATTTTAAAATATCTTATGATATAAATTAAGAGATAAAATATTTCAACTAAAATTTTGTTAACATCATAAATATTTGACTAAATAAAACAAATAAGAAAACATTTCATAATTTACACCACTTTTTAAATATTTTAAACATTCAACTATTAAAATTAAAATTTTATATAATTTTCTCCTAGAAATAATCATTCACGACTATCAATTCTGATGACCATAAATAATAATTCATTCATAACTATGCTACACATTACACAGAATCTTTCAATTAATTATTTTTTTCTGATCAAAGAATATAAAATTAAATATATTAACCTTGTATTAAAAACCACTGGCTTTTGAGCATCAACACCTACCACATATAGCCTTTCCAAATATGAATGAATTTCTGGTTAGAGTATCTTGTCTTGACTTTGAAAAAGTAGTGCAATCCATTTAATGAGCATAAAATATGAGAATGTTTGTTGGCGGGGTAGTACACTATTGTATATACGAATATCAGCATACAAATATACAAATTCTTTCGTGCTATAGTTTCTAATCTTAAAATAACTGGAAAATAGGCATAAACAAAAGATCAAAAATAATCTCCAAAACTTCTTTGTTTCATTGGATCAAATAGTTATCCACAAGTTGTACCAGCATTTCAGAAGTTTTTTATAACTTTAGAGTAAGAAAAGGAAAGTTATATAGGTAATAATAACAAGCAAAAGATGTAGCTGCCCCATTTTATTAATAGCATGTCAATTAATGTCAAAAATATCTTCAAGTTTGTACCACATTCACCACAGATTCATTCCTGCACAATAAATAATATAAAATTATAAATTTGTATTATATAGCTGATCATAATCTAAATTCTGATATCAGTAAAGAATAGTTTCTGAATTCAATTATGTGAAATTTATTTAACATCAAAGTTTTGAGTCACATTTCTTTACAATTGAATCTAGAAAGTACTCTATTATTATAGACTATAGAAATTTCACATCTTAAACAGATTAAGTTAAAAATGAAGTGTTGAATAAATGACTTACCATAGCCCAAGGTGCCCACTACTACATCAGATATCTACAGTCCCGTGGTGGGAGGGATTCAAGCCTAGATTTCCCAGTGCATTTTCTATTGCAGACATAATCAACACAACAAAATCAAGAAATTAATGTTGGATATCAATCGAGTATTTTTTATCATTTTTGGGATGTTTCAGATCATATTCAAAGATCTATAACTAATAAAAAGTAAAAGTGAAATTGAAATACATAAATACTCTTATAAAGAAGAAGGGAAGATGAGATTAAAGAAAGAGATTTAAATCTAATAAAAAATAAAAAATAAAACAGAATGAAAGAAGAGGAAAATACTATTTTTCCACTTCATTTATTCTATTTGTTTTATTTTTTATCAGATTTTAATCTCTTCCTTCCAACTCATCTACCCTGCCTTTTTTTAAAGACTTCAAATTAACTTTGAAGAAGGAGGAGGAGGAGGAGGAGGGGAGGAGGAGGGGGAGGAGGAGGAGGAGGAGGAGGAGGAGCAAGAGCAGTAGCAGAAGAAGAGGAGGAGGAGAAGCAAGAGAAGAAGAGGAGGAGGAGAGGAGAAGAGGAGGAGGAGGAGGAGGAGGAGGAGCAAGAGAAGAAGAGGAGGAGTAGGAGGAGGAGGAGGAGGAGCAAGAGGAGGAGGAGGAGGAGGGGAGGAGGTGGAGGAGGAGAACAAGAAGAGGAGGAGGAGGAGGGGGATGAGGAGGAGCAAGAGCAACAGAAGAAGAAGAGGAGGAGGAGGAGGAGGAGGAGGAAGAGGAAGAGGAGGAGAAGCAAGAGAAGAAGAGGGGGAGGAGAGGAGAAGAAGAGGAGGAGGAGGAGGAGGAGGAGGAGAAAGAGAAGAAGAGGAGGAGGAGGAGGAGGAGGAGGAGGAGGAGAAAGAGAAGGAGGAGGAGGAGGAGGAGGGGAGGAGGAGGCGGAGGAGGAGGAGGAGGAGGGGGATGAGGAGGAGGAGGAGGAGGAGGAGGAGAAGGAGGAGCAAGAGCAACAACAAAAGAAGAAGAGGAGGAAGAAGGAGGAGGAGGAGGAGAATCTCTGTCACCTTGCTCAGATATATTTATTTTATCTAAAACTTCAAAAACTTATTGCTGAAATTCAAAGGAAAACCTAAAACATCAATAAAATTTCTCTCCCAAAGGCAGGTCTGGGTATGAAAAACAATCCGGTCAAAACAACAAATAACCTGCAAGGGAAAACTTGATAGTATCCACTACAATCTATAGATAGGGTATGCTTTCAGAAAAACTAAACAAAAAAACACAGAGATCAACTATAATACACACCTATCATGGTGACTGTAATGTTTTCATCGTGCTCAACCGTTACAGTTCTGGATCCAATATCAATATCAATTCGTGCTACTCCGAGTGTCCATCAAACGATGGATCTCTTCTCTCTGTCTCTCAGCTTGGTAAATGTTTCTAACTTGAAAAGTGCTTCTTTTCAGCAAGGCTCTGCTACGAAACCCTGCCAATCTTGTTCTTATATTGCTAAAAAATGGGCACCGAGGATTTGACCACTTGTCGCAAGGGCACATGTCTTTTAGAAAGAGACAAGAGACTTATGAAAATAAATACGCATCGTCTCTGACGTTAAAAACCGCAAAATGATGAAATGCAACATCCCAAACATCTGTCTAAATAGTAAACTAAAACGCATATCTTACCAAGGTGGACACCTTCATTTTTTTTTTAGTTAGACTGGAATTGGCATTTGTTAGTTCTCATTTCGTCGAATCTTCAGTTTGGGAGTGCAATATGAAAATAGAATAGGAATATGTAAATGCTCATTTTGCCAAAAATGAGCATTTACATCTTCCATCTTGAAAAGATGGAATTGGAATTTGAATGGAGTGAAAGCAAATTTTTAAATTTTTCAAGTCTACACTTAATATTGTAATTTTTTATTTGTGTGGGGAAGGATTTAATTTATTTTTTATTTGTTTGGGTGGTTTGTAACTATATTATTTATTCAAATTTTTTTGAAAAAAAATCAATTTTTTTGACGAATTTTTTTGTCAAATTTTTTTCAATTTTTTTTTTTTAAAAATGATTTTTAATTTTTTTAATTTTTTCTCGAATTTATTCTAAATTTTTTGTCAATTTTTTTTCAAATTTTGGTTACAGTAGTGATTGTAACTTGGCTGCCTACCACCAAGTTTGGCTGCCTAAAACAGTCTATGATTCCCTTTTAAATTCAATTCTATTAATAAAAATAAATTATTAAATTCAAAAAAATTAAAACAATTCAAAAAAATTAAAAAAAAAAATCATACTCAAATTCCAATTCTAGTTTTAAAAAGTGGAACCAAACGGTCCAAAAATAATCCAGAAATGAAAAACCAGATTATCAAATTCATGATTTGACCCTTTCCAGCATTTGATCAAATCCATCATTTCCTAATTCCTGGTACTAAACGGGCCCTTATATATTTTACGTTTTAGTTTACGATTTATCCAATACCAACATCTCCATACGGAGAACAAAGGAAGTACAAAATGGAAGCAATGTACCAAACGCATTAATCCTTTGATATTTTTAGATTTCTCCATCATACCCCACACCGACCTTTAATAACTCGGAATCACAATTTCCTATAAGTACAACCTTCTACAAATAGAATTAATTATGAAATATTAGCATGTAATTAATATATATATGATTGGGAATGTTAAAGAGAAAATAATAAAATGATGTTTAATTTATAAAATATTTCAAAGTAGCTTGGAGTAGATGTTGAATACAACTTAGGTAAACAAAAGATATGTGTTACAATGTTGTTCTTGATAACAAGTGATACAAAGACATAAAATAGTAAATGTAAAATATTTTATTACGATAATGAAAAAGTATAATTTTTTGAAGAATCTATAGGGAAAAAAAACTTCTATTTGAATAAATAAGATATCTAATTGATTATGAGAATCTTTAGATAATATATTCAACAATAATAACTGTCCCAAAGAAAATTATAATATAATAGTAAATATTAATCATATTATTTACTAGATTATGGTTAGGGTTGGGGTTAAAAATAAAATTATAATTAATTCTATGATTAAAATTAGGATTAGGTTTGAGTTATAAAGATAAAAGATGTCATACTATATTAAGTGTGGACCTCTTGAATTCTCATTAGATTCGTTTATAACTAAGAAGTCTAATATTTCAAATTTTGATTATCTAAATTTAACCCCTAAATCAAATGTCCAAGATGTCTTAGAATGAAAGGACTCCAAGCCTGGTGATAAACTTTCTAAATCTCTTTGGGTGCTTTACTCAAAGTTAGCATAAAAAATGGCATATGAATTTAAGAGTTCAAAAGTCTATTTTTTATGTAGTGTGAGTGTTCAATCAAGCCACGAAAAATTAATATTTAATATGTTCTAATTTTTAGATGAGAATTTGATATGGGGTAACTCGAAGCTATGATGCTCCCAATGAAAAGGCATGGTTCAAATGAATGTAAAATGGTGAGTGGGCAAAACTCTAGGATGTTTATATTGTCATGTTTTATATTACATGGCATTGTGGTAAGTTTTAAAGTAGCATTTGATATGTTTAATATGTATGGACATTTTGATATTTAACATACAATTAATAGTTTTTTATAATTTTTTTGATAGGCAGAAATTAAAGAATAAAATTGTGTTGCACTTCATTTGATAATCAGAAATGGAGGCCTACGTAGAAGAGGAAGTCAAGAAAAGGACAAAAAGTACTTCCAACCTACCGATCAATGCATTGTATTTTATCAACGACCAATGAGTGTTTAAAATTTTTGGGTGGAGACTCGTGTTGCATTGTCAGGAAGTGTTGACATCAAATGTTGGTGTTGTAGAAATTGAATTAGAATACACTATATAAATAATTGATTTTGCAAAGGTCACCCCACCATACATTTATTTGTATGCCATGCTTACATTTTTTTAAATAGTGTGAGATTCCACACAACATTGTTGATAAAAGAAAGAAAACTCTCAAGAAGACATGGATATCTTAAAACTCTAGACATGGATATATTATAATCGTATGATTCCATGAATGTTTATGATTTTATCTACGTGATGTAGATAAATAATAAAATAAATTTGTTTGTCAAGTGGAAAGAAAATTGAAGAATTGCATAATGTAAGAAATCTCCATGATGTTATCATTGTTATCCACTATTGTTTCTATCGATATGAGCTCTATATAACTATATTAGTTATGTATATCATATCGATATGAGCTCTATTTAACTATATTAGTTATTCATATTTTAAAAGTTATTAAATGGTTTTAAGGTTGTAGTTTGAGATATAGTGTTTTGTTATAGAATCTTATACAAATTATATATTTATTATCCAACTTCTTGTATATATAGAGCATTAATACATTGTGATTCTAACAATTTATTAGACCAACTTTAGGTGAATAGAATTATATATACAAAATTATGTTTTTGTTGAAGTAAGAATAAATTGTTTGCTAAACAAAAAAATTTGAGCCAAGGATACCTAAATTTTCCTTGTAAGCTATGGCTCAAATATAAATATTACTATTGCTCTTGACCCTTTTTACATAATAGATAGTATCTACTATTTGAATGAAACATTGGGTTACTAACTATGAGAAGCAAAATATTTCTCTAATAGTAAATAAAGATTTGTGTAGAGAGTTTAGGCATAGATGAAAAGAGGAGAGTTCTATAGAAGATAGAGGCTAAGAAAATATGGAATCAGACAAGAACCAAGTTGTGTGGTCACTGAAGAAATAGGGGATGAGCACTAAGAATACAATGTAAAGAATGCAAAGAACTCGTAGGGTTTTCCTTGCTAGAATTTCCATATAGAACAAAATAGCTATGTCGTAATTGATTGAATACATTTAAATTATTGATTAAATTAAATTTGGTCTAGGACATTGTAGTATTTTCTTAAAATGGTCAATTTTGATGGAGGATTTATTGCCTTGGTGATTGAAATTGTGTAAGTTGTGTTTCATTTATTTCAACATTGGCTCCACTTATCAGCCGAACAAGGTTCAAAGGTCTTATTCAGCATCAATTAGTATTAAAGTAGGTTTATTTGTATTGAGAGAAGACCTACATGTAGCCAATATGACAAACAAAGGATGGGGTCAAAGAGGAAGAGGACCTAAAGGAACTAAGCTTGATTTTATTAACACTTTTAGAGGTTTGATAATACAAATAGACACAATGGAGATGGCTCGGAGAAGAGAAGCCCATGTAGAGGATATCAATAAAAATGGGGAAGATTAGACTGTTGAAGGAAGAGAATAAGTAAATTAGCGAAAGCTTGATCTAGGAGAGGAAGGATTTATAAAATATATCACCTAGATCAATGTAAAGTTATGAATTGATCCTCCAAACCTCAATGGGGTTTAATAATAGATAAATTAATAGATTCAATTAACAAAATAGATAAGTATTTCAAATATGAAAAATGCAAGAAGATAAAAAGGTCAAGTATACATGTAGAAAGTTGAATTAGCACACATCCTAATGGTGGGATCACCTACAAATAAAAAAGGAAGCAAAGAAGAAAGGATAAATTCAACTCATGGGACCAAATGGTGACCAAAATCAAGGCTAAATTTTTTCTAGTCATTTACCACTTCAATTTGTTAAAAAATATTCAAAATTTGAAACAAAAGGAGAGTAATGTACTAGAAGAGTATACTGAGGAGGTTTATTGGTTGAGCATAAGAGTCGGTCATGTGGAGGATGACACTCAAAAAAAATTGAGACATTTGAATGGATTTTGCATATCTATCCAAGATGAAATCAATTTGGTAAATATACAAAGTGTAGAGGAGGCATGCCAATATACATTGACTGAAAAATACAAAAATAATAGGATTCAATAGAACAACATCTAGGGTAGAGGTAGGGTGTTTTGAACATCCAATATGTAATATTGAGATGGGGGAGTCAATATATTCTTAAAACTACTAAAGCCTCTAAATAACCATCCAAATATCATAATTAAGTGTTGAAAGTAAATGGAAGCATGTCAAATAGAGCATAACACTTGACACCATAACTTTATGTGGAAACCCCAAATTGGGTAAAACCATGGAGAGGATTATGTATCAATATATTATAACTGGTTATAAGATATCATAGTATGACTCACTTTCAAAGGGATCACTACCCAAAATAAGGCTCACTACTAGAAAAGGACTCACCATCCAATGATACAATTTATGAATTGCTATAATTACATCTTACATATGCATGGAATACAGTTCCTTTTAAGTTTAGTATACAAAGTTAACACACTTCAAATATATTTTTATTATCGTGGGATGTCAAGACACTTATTATTCTAAAACTTATGACTATCTAAAAAGGTGTACAATATGTACATATATATCAATTAATGTATACACTATGTTAGCCCACAAACTATCCCAAAAATAAGTTGGCACCAAATACCATACAATGCGTCTGCACACGTTACTTAAACCAAGTCAGCCCAAAACAGTTATCTTCACAAAAAATGAATTCATAAGTTATACCACTTGGTTAACCTTGACCCCAAAAAGTAGGTCCTTATAGGCCCATAACAAAAAATGTGGTCACATAGACTAACTTACTTTGTTTTTGGATAACATAGTATTTTATAGAAGCAATGTTCAAGAGAAATATCTTCACCACAAAAAATAATTAGTACATGTAATCTCAGATATATGTACTTGTTTTTCATATGAATCAGCTGCCAAAAACTTGTTATCATATAGTTTCAAGTAGAGATGTGTGAAGCAAAAATCAGACCTCTTAAACTATCAGAGGAAACAAGTGACATCAATGACAACATTCCAACAATCTCCTCCCTTTTCATTAATGGAAACAAAATTTATTTCCTTTTACCAATTATATCCATATATCATCAAAATTTGCAATTTCTTTAAAATTTGTAGTGTAAACCAAAACAATCACCACCATAGGCATTAATGGGAAAGAGTGACAAAAGTCCAAAACTTTTGTAATAAAATGTAAAAGCTAGAGGAAAAGGTTCCTCCTCAACAAAATGTCAAAAAGAAATTTCTAAATAGAAAATGAAGAGATACATACCCTGAGGACACATGTATCAACCAAATGTGGTTGACCCTTTAATCTTTTGCACTTGGGCTTTCCATGAATCCTTATTTTCATCCCAAGTCAATACAACATCTTCTAGAAAGTTGTTGTAGATCACTAATAGTTTCAAAAATAATTATCCATCCTTAATAGATGAGGGAACTAGATTAGGTAAATTAACTTGTTGTGTTTTGTGGAGAGAACAAGAGACCATCGATAAACATTCACCCATTGAATCTCTAAGGTTTCCAAGAGGTAAACTTATATTATCACATTGTTGTTGGAGTTCAAAGTGCCTCTTATGCAATTTTTCTATATTGAATCTGGTAGTACTTGACAAGTCTTGTTCAAGATCGTAACCATCAAATGTTGTAGATATAAATGGGACTTAATCGAATGCATTTATTTTTTATGTCCTTGTGGCCTCTAGCCATTAAAAGGTAAAATTATAGAAGGTACAAGCCTTTTTGAGATAGTCAAGTTGTATTTGTAATTTAATTCAAGAAAAAAAATCATGCGGTGGCACAATGTTCCTTTAGCATACTCAATCTTTTTACTTTCACAGGTTCTCTAGCTCATTTGCAACTATGTCCTTAAGACTTGAAGAGTAAGATTTGAAAGACGTATTAAATTTATAAAATTATTAGTAGAAGATATAGAGGTATTAATGGCACTACCAAGAGTAGCATTGTGCAAGACTTCAATGATCTCCTTAATCATCTTATCACACTTCTATTGAATGTCAATCAAATATTTCATTTTAGATGCATGGAATGCATCACCAATCTAAAACTTTTGAACAAGATCCATTTTTCCTATATGGAATAGAACTTTGGATAAAGTTACTAGTTGAAAACTTCTAAAAGTTTCATGTTGAATATATCATCCAAGGGGTTGTTGGTGATGCTAGAAGGAGCACCAAAGGCTATCTCGGGCTCTAGTTTATCTTTTCACTCTTCTTTTGTATTTCCAAGAGATTGTGTATCAAAGTTAATCCAATATTCTAAGAGGCTGGAGTGAGACTAAGTATATTCTTAAAACTAATAAAGCCTCTAAATAACCATCCACATAACATAATTAAGTGTTGGAATTAAATGGAAGCATGTGAAACAAATCATAACACAACACCAATATTTTAGTTGGAAACCCCAAATTGGGTAAAACTATGGAGAGGAATATATCTAAATATACTATATAACTGATTATAATATATTATGGTGTGTCTCAGTACCTTTAAAATAAGGATTGTTTCCAGAAAAGGACTCATTGTCCATAGATACAGAGTGAACTAGTATAATTGTATCTTACATATGCATGGAATACAGTTCCTTTGAAGTTTAGTATATGGAGTTAACACAGTTCATCTAGCTTTTTGTTGTCATAGGATGTCACCACACTCCTAAAACTTATGACTACCAAAAAAGGTGTACAAGATGTACATAGATATCAATTCATGCATACACTATGTTGGCCCATACACTATTCCAAAACTAAGTTGGCGTCAAAGACCACACAATACCTCTACACACGTTACTTAAACCAATTCATGCTTTAAAATAATTATCTTCACAAAAAATGAATCCATATATTTTACCAAGTTTTATTGACCTTGATCCAAAATTGTAGACCTATAAAGACCAACACAATTTGAAATATGGTCACATAGACTAACTTACTCTATTTCTAGAAAATAGAGTGTTTTCCAAAAGAAGTATTCTAGAGCACTATCTTTACCACCAAAAAGAATTAGTACCTGTAATATTACATATATTTCATTATCTGTGATATGAATTGGCTTCCAAAAATTTGTGATCATATAGTTGCAAGGGGAGATGTGTGAAGAAAAACTTAGACCTATTATATGTCAAACTACTGGAGGAAACAAGTGACATCAATGACAACATTCCAATAGAGAGCCAACAAAAAATTGACTCCACTTTTTGGCCGAAAAGTGGAACCATTTTTTCCTATTTTTTCAAAATTATTCATGTTTGACCTAAAAATTTGAAGCACTTAGAGATTGAATCTCAGAAAAAAAAAAAAAGCAATAGTAATTGTAGTACTCAAAGTGTACTTTCCAAATATGTAATTTAATATGAATACCCAGATAATACAAATCAATTTTCAATGGGCATTACTAAAAATCAAATTCTAAATGTCACTTTTTCAAGACCATATCATGCCTGTGTACAACAAGCATAATTTGACCTAAGCGGAATTATTTCTCTGAATCCTTTGGGAAACGACATGTAGCATAGTCAAGATTGATGGTAATATTTTTTGTATTCTTTTGTTAATTTTTTATTGGGCATAATTATTATTTTTAAAATCCCTCATGTATGGTAAACATAATTTGACCTAAACGAGTGGTTGCAAGAAGTTGAGTTCCACTTTTGGGCAAAAAGTGGAAGTGTTTTCCTTGATTTTCAAATTTCCTATCAATTGATGTCTAAATTTGTGGCACTTAGAGATTGAATCTCAAAAACCTTTAGTAATATAAAATGTAGTTCTCAGAGTCCACTTTTCAAATATGTAATTTATTTAAATACTCACATGGTATAAATTTCTTTTAAGTAGGACTGTTTAAAAACCACTTTTACAAAATGTTTGTTTCAGGCCAATACCATAGCCATGTACGACCACCATATTTTGACCTAAATAAATGAATTTTTGCAAATCCTTATGGGAAAACATACCTAAGACACCAAAGATTGATGACTAGCATATTTTTCCTTAATTTTTTATTAAATATATATTTTTTAAATTAATTTCTAATTGACTATAAAGCACATTTTCAAAACCTCTGGTGTACGACCACCATAATTTGATGAAAATTTCATTTTTTTCAAATTATTTTTTTATCTTCAATATAATTGTATGTAGATTGATGTCATATAATTTATTTTCCAAAAAACCTAAAAAAAAGTTATTAAATTTTTAGTGAACCTCACTATTTTACATTTAGGTACCACTTTTAATTAATAAATAATGCAAAAATAGTAAAAATAATCATATGACTATAAAAAAATAAAAATTGATATCATGACAGTGATAACTCTAATGGGTTTTTGTTTCATAAAAAAATATGATAAGGAAGGCCCTCAAAAAATTATGACAAGGTAAAAATCTGGCATTCTAGTGCCTTAACCAAAGTTTTGGAGGTCAAGGCATAGGCTTGGTTCCACCAAGCCTGAACAAAACCTATTTTGAATCAAAATCTAAGGCGGAAGTGTGTTTCCTTCTCATGTCTTAAGAAACAAGTGCCCATTATTTGAAATTCAAAAAATGGGCACCTGTTTCTTAACAAAAAATCAAAGTGTAAAAATGCATTTCTAGTCATTAAAAAAATAGAAACAAGTACCCATTTTTAAAAAAATGGGCACCCATTTTTTAAATTTTGGATCGGGTGTCCGAACCTAAATCGGGTGCTCATTTTTTTAAAATGGGTGCCCGTTTTGAGCGACATCTTCCAATTGTATGAGATGTATGTCAAATAGGCACTGAACTTCTTGCACTTACCCAAACTTATCATTTTTTTATTTATGTTCTTTAAGTGTATTGAATTTTTTGTAGTTTGATTTCATATAATTTGTTTTTCAAAAAATGTTGAAATAAAAAAGTTATTAAAATAGGAAGAAAGTATGTCATTTCAAGTTTCTCCACCTGTTCCAGTAGAAATTAATTGAAAAAGAGAAAAATTAATCAAATTTATATATATATATATATATATATATATATATATATATATATATATATATATATATATATATATATATATATATATATATATATATATATATATATATATATATATATATATATATATATATATATATATAGAGAGAGAGAGAGAGAGAGAGAGAGAGAGAGAGAGAGAGAGAGAGAGAATCTGCAGAGTCTCATATGTAATGAGTTTTTTTCATCAAAATATCCTTCAAAATTGTATTCAAATACTTGTCCAAAATATGTATTTTTTCTAAATTTTGAAATGACCTCCAAGGTTCAAGTCAAACCAGATCCACTTGGCTATAGTTTGGTTGATCAAGCCTTTTCCTAAACCAAAACCTATCCTAGGGAAGCAATTCAATTTTTTAAAATGAGGTCATATTTTGTAGAATAGGGTGGTGTTCCATTTTTCAAATTTACAATGTATCGAAAATAATATTGGGGTCATGTTGTAGGAATGGGGTCGCATTACATTTTTTTACCTTTTTAAAAATTTTCTACAACATTTAAATTTACTACAACATATGTCCTTTTTTACAACCAACAATGACCATGTCTATAGGTTTTTATTGTTTAGATTGTCTTTTTTATGCAATATTGTATTCACTATTGGAAGACATCAATCATTGGGAGCATCTTGGAATGACTCACCTATTGGAAACATTTGTTACGATTAACTTTAATTATTATTTAAAAAAATTTAATCATGGGATCCAAACAATATTAGAAGAGGAAGGAAAGGAGGATTATGACCCTCAAGGAAATCAAAGCACGGAAAGAGGACTTCAAATGTCAAAGAGATAGAAGAATGCAAATGGGACAAATGAATAATAATGAAGCATCTAGATCCACAAAAATTGAAAACACTAAAGATGCCATGGGCGATACAATAGATGTATAATATGAAAATGTCAAAGAGGTGAATGCAAAAAAAAATACAATTATAGATACTAATCCAAGTATGACTTTGAATCCACCTTTGAATGATGTAGAAAATGTGACAATAGATGCAATTCAAGTTACATCTTCAAATCCACCTTTGAATGATATAGAAAATGTGATAATAGAAGATACCCTTTATGGTGATTTATTGGAAGCTCATATACCAATATTAAAATTGATTCAAATTCAAACATAGTTTTTCTAAGAGACCTTGAAAATGAAAATTCTCCCCTTATTGAAAATGAAAATCCTCCTCTAGATGAAAATGAAAATACTTATGAACATCATGTAAATGAAAATTCTTGTGATGTTGATAGTGAATTTTTTTTGAAAAAATTAAAAGTAATGTTTTGGATGATCTTCTTGGCAAGGTATCTTGGATACAAATAAGAAATTATATAATATAATATACAAACTATGTTTTATAAAAATAAAAATAAAGCATTTCAATGTCAACTTGTGATTCAATTGATGAGAATGTGAAAAATGAGAAAAATAATGAAATAGTTTGATTAATTCAAGCATGATTAGACTGATCGAACCCAAAATAGAAAGTAACATAAATTCAAAATGACAAGGGGGAAGGGATTCATAAGTAGTGAATACAAAGATCTTTTGAATGGAGCTACAACCATTGGGAGAAAAATATGAAACACTCCATTTAAAGAGGAGTGAAAGAAATGAAACCTGCCAAACATGAGAGGGAAGAAGCACTAACAAAAAAAGATGGAAGAACCAATGCAATTCCACACCCACATACAGGGGAGGAAAAGGCATCGAGTAACCACCAAAAAGAAAGTAGGGAACCCAAAGAGAACCAAAACCAACTAAATAAGAGGGGGCAGAAGTACTAGCAGAAAAATATGGAAGAAGCAGTACAAAACCACACCCATAAGAAAAGGAGGAAAAGGAACCAAGATGCCAAGGGTGGAAATAAAAAATAACCACCAACAAGAAGGAACTACAACATCATGAAACCAAAAACCACCAAACATGAGAAAGAATAAGCACTGGCAGAAGAGAGAAGATCCAATGTAAGTCCACATCCACATGTTGAGAAGGAGAACGCACCAAAGATGCTTGAAGTGGGGCAATCCAAGATAACTTAAACCCACAAAATATGAGAGGGTATAAGTACTATAAAAAAGGAAGAAGAACCAATAAAATTCCACACCCACAAGATTGGGGGAAAAAGAATGAAGATGCCAGGGGTGGCAAAAGAATCTCCATCCAAAAACAAGTAACCTAGGTAGTCGCTAGAAATTGAAACCCACCAAACATGAGGGGGCAGAAGCATTGGTAGAAAAAGAAGGTAGAACCAATCCAAAAACACACCCACAAGTAGGGGAGGTTAAGGAACCAAAGGCTCCCAAGAGAACAAATGAACCCCACTATAAAATATGATACTGGAAAGAGAGACACCAACAAAGGACCAAAGACCAACACAAAAGTGCACACCCACAACCCCAACAAGGATAATACCACTGATAGCCATAGAGAGCCTCTTTCCAAGAACCAAACACCATCTCCATAAGATAGAGAGTCACCTTAATAAGACTTGAAAAAGAAGAACAATTGAAGCAACTAAGCCCTCAACCAAGACATGGCCAGAACCGTGGCCCCTAAGTAGAATAAGGATAAGAATAGAAAAAAAATACCACTATTTAGATCCATCCTAGAGAGAGGAGAAAACACCATGAAGAAAACTCCACCCATAACCCCTACCTAAGTAGCCAAATAGAAGACAAATTCATCTCCCCCAAGAATAAATCTAAAGACTCCACACAACTAGAGGAAAAGGAACCTAGCACAAACCCCAGACACGACATAGGCAGATACCAAATAAAATAAATGCATTGAGAAAGCCCATAGGGACAAAGTCGTAGAGACCACAAAGTAAACATGGGCCCCCAAGGAAGTGCTTCCTCTAGAAGAAAAGAGAAATGAAAGAACCAAAACTATAGAGGGGAAGAAAAGGGCCATCCTGAGAGAACACCCAAGGATGGGAGTAGCAATGAATCTAGTAGAAGGAACGGCAGGGGCAAGGAAAACCCTAACATGAGCCAAGATTCTAGAACACCAAAACAAGGCAGCCAAAAGCAAAGAGAGGAAGAAAGGAAGGAGGAAAACTCCAACCTAGAAAGAACCATCATCTGAGAGGAAGCACAACCTAAATAAAGACTGTGAACCCCTAAAATGGAACAAAAAGAGGGAGTCTACCTCGAGATAGAAATAAAGAAACAAAACCTGGCCTCAGGTACTAGAAAAGAGCAGTCGCCCAAAGACCGAGAGGAGAAGAGCACGAGGATCAATATTTTCTCTATCATTTCCCTCCCCATTTGCATCTCCATCTCAAGTATCATCATCCACTAAAACCCTAGTGGAGATTTCCATTGCAGTAAAAAATAATGACATAGTTGGGTATGTGCAGGATCACGGTATACCAAGCTATGGCCTTAAGTGGCAATGAAAAATTAGAAAATTAGAGTTAGTCAACTTGACGTAAAAAGTTGAACATCTTATCAACCATATGTGAAAAAATTATAAGAGTATAATCTATAGGAAATTGAATGTAGTTTCTAAACTGGTAGCCCTCGTCTAAAAAAAATTAATCTAATTTTTCAAAATTTTAGATTGTACAAAAATTTTAGGAAAAAGATAAAAAGTACGTGTATGTCTGACCACCTTAATCATAATCAAATGATTATATATTTTCACAAGATTCTAGATATAAGTAGTAAACTCATGCTTGGATGTGAAACATATTTTTGTGTAATTTTTTCCCAAATAAATAATTAATTATGAATTTTCTGCTACAACTTATTTAGAATAAAAAAAATCTCGTGTTTGACCACCTTAACTAATTCTAAACTTTAAAAAATTGAAAACTTTTTTTTTCTTATACTAGGTGAAGCATAGAATGTGACACATGTTTCAAATTTCAAAAAGATTAAACCATTTGAAAGTTATAGTTATTTTTCAATCAGTCTGTCAATTAGGACTTTAAAGATAAACCAATTAGAAAATAAGTAATATTTACTTACTAAACTCAAAATTTGACAACAATTATATTAATGGAAAGTTGATAATGTCTTTAATAAACCCTTTTTCATTTCATCAATTTCAAAGGTCATCAGCTACATGGTCGAAGTCTGGAGATCAGAGGAAATATGGTGAACACGTCTTTTGGGTTGACCATCCACGTTTGGAATTGCAAATAGAAAACCCAAGGCAAATACCAAGCCTAATCAGATATGCGAAATAATATCGCATATCTGATAAAATTGAATATTCGATAATTTCACATATCTGATAATATCAAGGTATGTGCAAGATCATGGTATACCAAACTAGGCCCTTAAGTGGAAATGAAAATTTAGAAAATCATGTTTAGGCAAGTTGACATAAAAATTTGAACAAGTTATAAATATTATATCAAAAATATGTAAGAAGAGAATTTGTAGAAAATTGAATTTAGTTTCTAAGATACTAGGCCTTTTTTGAAAAACAATTATTCTATATGTTGAAAATTTCAAATTTCAATATAGTAGTACAAAAATGTCAAGAAAAAAAATAAGTAGGTACATGTTTGACCACCTTAAACACAATCAAATGATAATATTTTTTTACAAGATTCTAGATATAAGTAGTAGACTCATGTCCGGATGTGACACATTTTTTGTAATTTTTTTCCAAGTAAATAATTAATTATAATTTTTTTTTTTTTTAGGAAAAAGTGGACGAGCCACTATAATATTATAATAATAAAAGTTGATTAAAAAAAAACTCAATCAGGAAGAAAACCTAGAATCGCCACTCAATACAAAAATTTGAATCATCGAATATTTACAAGCTAAGTATAGTTTGAAGGTGCAAAAAGCAACCGGTTTACAATGTGGAGTATATACTACCTCTGAACCCATAACTTAAGCAAGAAAACCAAAATAAATAAAAAACACTTCTTCTATCTTTCATTCCTCCATGTCAGCACAGCTTCGAGAGTCTAGGTTTGTGTGAGAATCATCATTAGCAACTGCCACCCAACCACAATCCGTATTGACCTATGTGAGTGAATCCTGACCTGTACCAGTAGCTAAACCCTAACTGGACTCTCTCTGTGGAAACACATCCAAACCCTAGCTGCCGCTCTGATCAACCAAATTTTTGGGGGACCAACCCATCCCAAACTTAACATTACTTTGAGGGTCCTGCAACTGAAGAGGTGTTGGGGAAAGCCAAACATTCCACTTAGCACCTGGAGCATCAGTCGACCGAGTTGATGGCAATTATTGCAAACACTGACTGGGTGGTACATTTGAAAACCTTAACAAATCCAAGATAGCATACCCTATTTTTCTAACACGGTTTTCCAACTAAAAACCAAGGGCCTGAGCCAAGACCTGGAGTGTAGACTTCATGTGCTAAGGGCTTTGTTTCTTAACAACTCTTTTAAGTGCTTCATATGTAACCAACAGTTCATGCTTTTGTAACAATTGGGAACATGAGAACAAGCCACCCACTAAAGCCTACCTTGCCCAAAAACTCTCGTGTATGACCACATTAAATTGTCTAAACTTTATCAAATTGAAAAAAAATAAAATTTCTTGTAGTAGGAAAAGCATAGAATGTGACACATTTTTGGATTTCAAAAATGTTATACACTTTGAAAGTTATGGCTATTTTTCAATAAGTGTATCAATCAGGACTAGAAAGATAACAAGTCTACATAATTAAACAAAATCAAATGATAATATTTTTTTATAAGATTCTTGATAAAAGTAGTAGACTCGTGGCCGAATGTGATGTATATTTTTTTGTATTTTTTTCCAAGTAAATAATTAATTATGATTTTTCTGCTATAAATTTTCTTGAATATAAAAACTCTTGTGTTTGACCACCTTAGCTTAAAGTCTAAACTTCATCAAATTGAAAGAATTGTTTATTATTATTTTATAAGGTGAAGCATAGAATGCGATGTATATTTCAGATTAAAAAAATGTTGTATTGTTTGAAAGTTATAGTTGTTTTTCAAAGAGTCTATCGATTAGGACGTCTTTTTCACATTGCCACTTTTTGGCATACCATGACCTTGTTCATACCCATCAGATATGTGATATCTCCCATCCAATTTCAACATTTCAATTTGAATGCTTTTTTCAATTTTATGATTTTAGGTTTTTAGGTTATATATTATAAATTTCATTTTTTTAAATATTAATATTAAATGATAATAGCATTATTATTATATAACTATTTATATTATTATTGTATTATATAAATTATTATTATATTATTATTATTTATTTCTCTATTGTATAATAGTATAATAAATTAGTATTAAATATTTACTAAAATATTTATATTATAACAATAATACTTGAGAGAGAGAGAGAGAGAGAGAGAGAGAGAGAGAGATTTGTAAATAATATCATCTGATTTGTTTTACTGGCATCAAAATGAAAAAGTTGATTCTCTAGGTCCCTTGGTTTGAGAACCAAATTTTTCATAGATAATATCATGGGATTGTAGCTGTAGAAGACAAAAAATTACTTTTTTCACCCTTTTTGTTGATGAAACTCACAAATGAAGAGACTGAAGTATATAGAGAAATGGATAGGGTTTCCCATCAGAACAAGAGATAAGGTATGTTAACTATTAAGGAATATGTGGGCATAGACCCACCCTTAAATGTGGTTTCATGTGAAGAAGAATATGAATTTGAAATGATTTATGAGAATAATATTGAAAATGAGACTGTAAGGATTGAAGATGAAAATGTAGGTTTTGAAAATGAACATGTAGATGTGGACAATCAAAGTGTGGACATTGACAATGAAAATCCACTGATTGAATATGAAGGAATTGAAAATGGCAATGGTGCACAAGAACCAAATCAACGTAACACATCTCCAAATTATATGAGAAATGAAGTCCCTTAGGAGGAAGAAAAAAAATCTTCAAATTTGAGACCTTCAAGACCAACAAAATGGTTACTTGAAATTGATGAGAACATAATGAGAAATTTCGATGGCAAGAGATCATAAATAACCATTTGGTTGTGGGTTTCAAAACCTTTTGATCATTTTTTTACCCACAAGACATTGGTCAAGAAATGTCAAATGTTTATGTAATTGTTAAAGATGCAGAAGATGAGACATATACTAGTCAAATTGAAGATTAGTGTGAACAAGAAAAAGGAGAGGAATGCTATTATTGTGAGAAATATTTTTAGTGCTCTCAATTCCATTGGGAATACTACCAAGGAAAAAGATAAGAGAGCAGCTAGGAGCGTTATTATAGCCTCCTTAGTAAGTCATCATTTGAGAAAGGATTGTTTGATGAGAAAAACTTGTATTGACTTGAACCTAAATCGTAAAACTTTGGATAGAGCACTTGCAAGAAGAGAAAGACTTGATGATCCTCTTCATAATGATATATAGGCTTATGGTGGGAGACTTTCACAGTGTGATAAAAAGCTTACTAATGGTGTGAAGGATCAAATTCAACTATTTTGGTAATTTAACTCAAGAGTGTCACCAAATGTGAAGGATGTCTTGAAGTTGAGAATTGGCATTTGAGACCACACCCTGCATCCCAAACATCATTTGGAGGTGAGTCAAACAATGTTGTTCAAAAAAAATTGTGAGACACATACAAAATTCCAAATATCATAAAGAGCTTTTGAAGCCCTCAAGCCTTTTTTTTTGTGCCTCTTAAGATTCGAAATACTTGTTGCAAATATCATGTGGATTTTTCAATGCATCATGAACTATTACGATCCCTTCATCTACTTTTCATACTAGTGAAAAATTGGAGGAGTGTGGTGCAAGTGTTCTTCCAAAATCATCAAGAGACTTTCTAGATCATTTTTTATTTCCTAGAGATGATGGATGTTTCTTTTATAGAAAATATTGCTTAAATGACAAGTGCGCAAAGTGTGGTGGGCTAGTGAAGTTTGTTGAATGTTTTCATGAGGGCTACAAACATGATTTTGGAAAGACAATTTTCCACAAAAAGGTATATGAAACCATTAAATATACGTTGAAAAGTGGAGGTGAAGGCTCTAGATGTGAGTTGGTTACAAAAAATGCAATGTAGCTAATTTTATTTCATATTTCAGGAAAATTATTTTTTACAAGTATGGAAGGCATAGTCATAGGTCTTAGTGGTTGGATCAACAATTCAGGATGTGTAAGGACACTTTCCTGATTGACACTATTATATCGGTCATTGACTTTGTAGAGAACTATATACATTGCAGCCCCAAAATGAGTTGCAAGCTCAATATTACAATTCTATTCAAGTTTCTATTTTTGTGTACATAACATATATACATTCCCCTAATTACAAAATGAGGGAGGTAGCCTTGCATTTATACATTTTCAAGCCATTTAAGGGCTCAAGAGTTGAAGTAGTCCAAATTTGAATTTATAATCTCACTCAAAATTATAACACCAAAATCCAATTCAAATTTGGGCCCAACATAATGTGACAAGGGTGACTACCAATGACATGATCATAAAATTTATGATCTTCTCTACCCAGGTCACCATTGCCAAGGAAAAAATTGACCAAATCTTAATTGGGGGTCAATGTGATTATAAGGACTCTAATATTTTGTACCAAATAGGGGTGTGGAAAGGGGAAACATGTGAAATAGGCCTACAATAAACTCTTTCTATTATGGGAGATTCAAATTTGTTTGAATTTGGCATGTCAATCTTGCTTGACGCCAAAACTAGCAGTGAGGGTCAGTTGAAGTTGCACCATTGAGTTTCTTCCAAACCGTTCATCCTAGAACCAAACGGTATACACCATTAGCTCCGGTTGGGTAGGTAAACGCTAGTGACAACCTCATTTTGAGATCAAATTCAGTAGAACGTTCACGACCAAGCTGGACTAAAGTGTCCCCAAGGTGCTTTAAGCATAATTTGGCAGCGATCTTTCAAGGCTCATATCTCGGATGCCTTGAGAGGTATTGGTGAACTATGAGATGCTAAAGGACCATGTTTCTAAAGCCTACTATAACCTCTCTCTGTCCTGGGAGATTCTGATCAGGATTAAATTGGGAAAAATACTAAAATCTAATTTTTCAAAATTTCCTATGTTTTAGTAAATTGTAATTTTGAGGGTCTTCGGTGCATTTATGGGCTTGGAGTGCATTTCTGGGCTTGGATGGTGTCCACAAGTACCAATGGAACATTCTTACTTCTGAAATTAGGTTCAAGTTTATTTGAATACCTTTCCAATGCATCAAACGGTTCACAATTTGGAGTTAGGATGAGAAAGTTATGCCTTCTCTAAGTGGACCTAAATTTTATATATAGTTTTTTGATAAATTTTGATATTTTTAATAGTTTATTTGTAATAAACATTATGATGACTCTTCATTTATATTCCAAGGGATTTGTGTGACCCTTGGGATCCATCCAACTTGTATAAACTGGAATTTTGAATAGAATGGAGACACTTTTTGGCTTGCAATCTTGTTGTTAGTTTTTTCATCTTTTATGTCAAATTTCACAATACTACAGGTTTTACACCAAGTATTGTAATCTGATTCATAATTTAGATCAGATTCAATTTTTTGAATTTGGCATACCAATCCCGCTTGACGCCAAAACTTGCAGTGATGGTCAGTTGAAAGTTGCACCACTAGATTTATTCCAAACAATTCATCATGGCACCGAATGCTCTATGCCATTAGCTATGATTAGGCGAGTAAACACTAGTGACAACCTCATTTTGACCATAGAGTCATTATAACATTTGTAACCGTGCCAGAACAAAAGTGTCCCCAAGGTGCACTAAGCATGATTGGGTAGCAATCTTTCGAGGCTCGTATCTCGGACCCCGTAAGAGGTATTGACAAAATGTGAGATGCTACATGACTGTGTTTCTAAGGCCTACAATAACCTCTCTCCATTTTGGGAGATTTGAATTTGTTTGAATTTGGCATGCCAATATCACTTGATGCCAAAACTTGCAGTGAGGGTCAGTTCAAAGTTGCACCTCTAGATTTCTTCCAAACCATTCATCCTGGCACAAAACGGTCTATGCCATTAGCTCCGATTGGGTGGGTAAACACTAGTGACAACCTCATTTTGACCATGAAGTCACTAGAACGTTCACAACCATGCCAGACCAAAGTCTCCCCAAGGTGCACTAAGCAGGATTGGGCAACGATCTTTCAAGGCTTGTATCTCAAACCTCGTGAGAGGTATCGGTGAACCGTGAGATTCTATAGGGCTATTTTTTTGAGACCTACATTAATCTCTCTCCATTATGTGAGATTCAATTTTGTTTAAATTTTGCATGCCAATCTTGCTTGATGCCAAAACTTCCAGTGAGAGTTAGTTGAAAGTTGCACCACTAGGTTTCTTCCAAACTATTTTTCTTGGCATGGAATGGTCTCCTCCATTAGCTCCGGTTGGGTGGGTAAACACTAGTGAAAACCTCATTTCGACCACGGAGTCACTAGAAGGGAAGTACACCAGGGTCAACTCCAGAGCAAGGGAAGTACACTAGGGTCATTGTGGATCCTTGGGTGATGGGACAAGACTATTTGATGTCATTTGATAATGTATTGGACCATGATTGGTCATTTTATATTGTTTTCATCATGTTTGTAATGTTTTTGGGATCATTTGATATTATGATCAACAAAGATGCTATGTAAGCCATTTAATGGCATGAGGGTTAACTATGTAACCTTAGGATCACTTAATGGATCGAAGGTCAAATGTAAGGGTCAAGGACCTATAGGGATATATAAGATTTTTATATGGCTATTAATGCTAAAAAGATGTAAAGTTGCATGTTAATGCAACTATGGCCTATAAGGCTCATATGGAGGCTAGAGGGTTAGTTTTGATTAATAAGGTTGTTTTAAACCTTTTAAAGGTTATAAGAGGGGAATTAGAATCATTTTTTCAAGTTGACAACATTGGTTGTCAACTTGACAAGACTATTTAATCATATTTTGGTTGACAATGAGTTTTTAGACAATTTTTTGGGTAGTTAGGAATGGTTGCAGTTGGTTCTTGGAGTGTAGGAGTCTATTTCATTGGAGATCCATGTGAGTGGACATGGAATGGTGGAGTATGGTGTGAAGAAGAACCAATTTAATGATTATGAGTCAATTAAAACATTCAAATTCTCTACAACAGTGAATTTGTCTATGGAACAGTCAGTGTAATAGTGCATTCATATGCTTGGATAGAACGTGTTCCTGGTTGGATTATGGTGTAAGAAAATTCCCTTATATTTTGTTTACATATTTATGCAATCCCTTAAGTATTTTTATTGTTATTAAAGTTAAGGAATTGATTGGTGCCAAACTATGACTGGGCTTTAGAGGGTATAGTCGGTGTTTTGGGTTTGAAGACTTCACAATGAAGTGACTCTCCCACTCCTGTGGCTTATATGATTGGTGGGAGAGGTTTAAATATGTATTTTTATCCTTTTATCATAGTGTGTTTATGTAGGGATATGCAGATGATGTGTTTGGAAGCCACAAAGAGGTGGTAGTTTTCTGATTGAAGGGTGTCGGTCTTGCACTAGTCCCTTGGAGAGCGAAGGCCCTTAAGAATACATACATTTCATGATGGATTATTGTTGTATGGGATCAAAATGATGTGTTGGAACCATTGGTTTGATCTGGAGATAGTGTTTAAGGTCTTTTTGAATAGACCCTAATTGTGTGACCCTAGTATCTTTGTGAGTTTCTTTGCAAATGAGGATGAATTAGGCATATTTGGTGGGTGCTAGGTTATTGGATCTAACATATGGTCCAAATAGTTGACATCTTCCTTTCACATTTAAATTCTCAAAAAATGATCTCCAAATACGATTAGCATTTCTTTGACAAGTACGCTTGGGAATCTTGTCAGGCATTGCTTGCAAAATGTTAGTATCAATATCAATCAAATATTTTGGCTTTCTATAAATAATTCTAGGAGCATCAAAAACATTATGTTTGAATTTCATACCATCTTGAGTGCCTTCAACATGACACTATGTTGTGCCTACACCTTGGGATGTAGATAATGGTGTGCCTTCAACATGATGTAATTGTGTGCCTCCACTTTGGGATGTAGACAATGGTGTGCCTTCAACATGATACAAGGGGGTGCGTACACCTTGGGATACAGAAAATGGTGTGCCTTCAACATGATACAAGGGTGTGCCCACACCTTCAAAAGTAGACAATGGTGTTCCTTCAACATGATACAATGGTGTGCCTCCAACATTGGATGATGATGTCTCTTCAACTTGGGAACTCATAGATGATGTGCCCACATCTTTATAATTCAATTGTCTTGTTGTACGCAAGTTTCTCATTTGTTTTCTTTTTGTTTCCAATTCCAGTTCTCTCTTACTTTGCATTGATGTTTCACGTTCCTCATCCAAATAAAAATCTTCCTCTATGGTATGCAATTTCTTCTGTTCACAAAGTTGTCTCATTCTTTCCCTTTTCTTGTCTTTGTCTCTTTCATCCTCTTTTGGTGTTAAAGTCTTTATTCGTTTCCTCAACATGATGATGATTTCTACATATGAATTGATTACAATTTTAAAAATATAATATAAATATATTACAATAAGTCAAATTATAATATAAATCTCTTACAATATGACAAATTATAATATAAATCTCTCTCTCTCTCTCTCTCTCTCACCTTCTCACTCTCTCTCTTCGTCTCTCAGCCCCTGCCACCTTCTTACACTTTCTCTCACTATTCAAATCTATGAATTGAATAGGGTGCATGCCCTATAGTGCGTGTGCCCTATGGAAGTCATAGATTTGAATAGCACGTGTGCACTATAGCGTGCAAGCGCTTTGTAAGACATTGGAATCTACCAAGCCTAAGGCTTGGATTTTCCTTGAAGATCTAACCCAAAGGCCTGAGATGTGTGTTCAAACAAACATACAAACAAATAACATCTATTTTTGTGTGCTCCTTTTTAGGAACTTCACTCGTGGTTCAATAATGTTAAAATCAGGCGATGTGATATTGTAGATCTCTTTGTTAGCTATCTAACCATATAAGTTATTTTGAAATCTGATTATGTTAAGTTTTTCATCTCTAATTTCTTTTGTATGTATGTCCAATTTTTGTCAAAAACAAACATGTAGTATTTTGGGCATAGATTTTGGCTCATTCATCAAATTTTGTAACAAGTTATGTTTTTAGAAACTAGAGTCCATTCGACACACTTTTAAAAAAAAGATTTTTGATTAGTTTTAAATGATTTCTAGGGGGAGCACATAGAAATTTCACATTTTCAGGATGTGTGCACTTCATAAATTCATTAAAAAATTATACATTCATCAAAAAATTAGTAAAAAAATCTGAGATAAACTATGCGGTTTTAGCTAACTTCTAACTAGAGTGATTAAGAAAACTCAAAAAAAAAGTTAACATTTTAGGGAGAGCACACTAGATGCTATGTTATTTTTTTTCACAAAAAATAGGACCACTTTTTGTGCTCCCCTTTTTGAGGGCCTTAATATGCACATTTTCTAAAATAAATTAGCAGTTTAGGAACTAGATTCAGAGTATTACAACTCTTGGTCTTATCGCATCTTAAAATTTTGAGTCTAACTATCTTCAATTTCTTGTTGAAGTTTAGTGTTTTCTGATTTCAGGAAAAAGGTGTCATCTTATACCCCCTTTTTGGTCTCCCATCTTTGTGCACTTACCCATAATTTTTAAATTTAATTAGCATTATACAATTTTAAATATGAATTTTAATAAATAATAGAAATTGCACTCTAGTGTGCAATGGGTATGCCGAAGAGGTATGGAAGGTCAACTAAGAAAACTCTCTCTCTCTCTCTCTATATATATATATATATATCTACCTCTCTTTATTTATCACTTCCTATCTCTATCTCTATCTCCATCTTTTTGTCTCTCCTTCTCTCATTTTCTTTGATTGTTTCCTTATGTCTCCTATATATATATATATATATATATATATATATATATATATATATATATATATATATATATATATATATATATATATATATATATATATATATATATATATATATATATATATATATATATATATATATATATATATATATATATATATATCACTACCATCTCTAACTACCCCTTTCTTCTCTCTCTTTATCTATTCATTTTCTTCTGTACATTTCTCTCTCCTCCACTTTCATCTCTATTTCTATGTCCATCTCCATCTTTCTCTTCCTCTCTATCACTATCTCCTTACCTCTTTCTCTCCCACTCTTTTCCCATCTATATCTACCTCTTTCTATTGCTATATCTCCCACTAGATTTGTCCCTCCCTCCATATTTGAAAAACCATATTTCAAACATATCATGAGCTTGTTGGTAAACAATTTAAATAACAAATCAAAAAATCAAAACTATATTATTATTTTAAAATCTATATACATTAATTATATATATGTTAATCAAATAATTATATATCTTTCACTCATATTGAATTATTTTTAATATTAATTATTTTGAAAATAATAATATAAATAAAATATAAGTTAATTTTGTTTGTACCTATTATTCACCTTTGTCCAATCTTCAACACTCCCTATTCTAATTTCAGGTACTATATAATATATATTTGATAAAATAAAGAAATATCATTACACAAAATGAATATTTATTCATTAATATACTTATTTTAAATATATTTTTTAATTTAAAAAATATATTTTAAATCATTTGTCAATTTTAAATATTAATTTTAATTTTTATCAATCACATTATGAGATTTCCTATTTTCTAGATATTTGAATTAAAATAACTAATAATTTTTAATGGTTGATCTTCCTAACCTCTTCATTTTTTATAAACTTGCATCTCTTTCATGGAAATGATGCTAGAAAAATTAATTGAAATGATGTGGGTCTTTAAATAAATTTAAGATATTTGTAATTTTAGTTTCGGCATCATTTCAATTTTAAAACAAGAGCTATGTTACAGCAGGAGTCCCGCCTAATAGGAAAGAAAATCATGATCAAGGAAAAAATTAAAAAGCTTCTAAATTTTTGTTTATTAGGAAATGAAAGAGCAAGGAATTAAAGAAGAAAAGCTTCAGCTATTGCAAAACACAACTAGTTTTTTTATATGTTACTAATTTATATAAAATATTTAAACTTAAAATAATTTATTAAATGATTCGTAAATTAAAAATCTTATGACAAGAGAGACAAATTTTGTGCTGGCTTTTATTATTAGAAATGAGGAAGGGACTGGAGCATGAATTTAGTTGAAAGAAGTAAAACTGTACAGTTCATTATATTTGTTTTGCTGAACTATGGTCTGGGAGTAAGTTGTGATGATTATTTCTGCATTCACCCAAGAGTTTGGTTGTCTTATTCTCGTATGGTGTGTGGCCATTTTATTTATGTACTAGAAGGATTTTGGAGAATTTTGTAAATGCTGGAGTTTAGTACTCTCAAATGTGATACATAAAAGGTATTTGTCAAATCAGAACTACAAAAATTAAAAAGGTAAGTGAACTCAAAAAAAGAAATGCTATATCTAGATTTTCATAATCCCCAATTGCAAAGAATCTTTCTTTGAATCTTATTTCATCAATGAGCCTAAAATTATACCACTACTGAAGCTTTCTGCATTGTCTTTTCTTACTGTTATATCAAAACAGAATACAATGTTATATAAACAGTACAGTTAGTTCTTTTGTCAAAACCTAAGACAAACACATAATATTTCTAAATATATAATTTGTTAAGACTAAACATCCAATTCATCCGTTTTTATTTACTCATTTAAAAAAACATCAAATACATAAATATTAATTTATTAAAAATTGAACCGTAATATAATATCACCTCATAAAATACATGGCACCTATAGTTATTTTGTCACAATCGTAAACAAATAAAAAGTATTTACAAACATGTAATTATGCTCAAGACAACTAATCATTTATTAATATGAAAAGAACCATATATTTCAAAATATGAAATGTAAGTGCATGAGTATCAATGTTTGAACAAAGCTCTTAACAAAACATCAGTAATGCTTAAAAAATCAACACACTAATGGGCCTTAAGAGTTATTAAACCAAAAACATGATAGAGAATTTCCATATGTGAACACAAAATCTAGGTCCCACCACGTGGTGAATGTTGTTGGTATACCAGCTACATTCTATAATTTAGTTTACATGGAGAAGCTATGGCATTTGGTCAAAATTACATATGTCTTATCTGTGCTTCCACATCTTGCACTCTCCTCTAAACATGGCCTATGATCTTGCATACAAGTGTTGAAGGTGATGTTATTCGACAACCTTCGCTAGTATCCATCCTCCATGTTCATGCTAAAATGGGAGCTTTGAAATTGGTATGGACATCCATCAAAGCTTAAAGGGTTACTCTGGTATCAAGGCAGAGGAAGTGGAATCCAGCAACATCCAGAAAAATAATTCCTTGAGTAGTCTATTGTGAAAAAATTTGGTGTTGTCAATTTTTTAATATGTTCCATATGTGTATCTTTTTCTAAAGATTACTTGTCCTCAACATCACTGCATCTTTGCTTTTGCATAAAGAGCAGGAAATTGATGGGACCACAGGGCAACAATATGACCATGCGGGAAGGAAAGAGAAAATGAAAATCTAAGCTCTTTCTCACTTGGTTCTATCATTTTTTTATAGATGAAACTAATAATAGGATTTTTGTCAAATTTTGTAGTTGCAATTGCCCTGGTAGACATGTATGCAAAATGTGGAAGCTAGATTCTTGCCAGTTATCACTGGTAGCTTTGGGGCAAGGCAAGGGTATCCATTAAAGCCATAGGGAAAGTGGATTTTTGTGAGGTATACTAGGCATGTGGACTATTTGACATAAATGCCTCAAAGATATGTCATTCCATGGAATGCAATGATGCAGAATATGCAACGATTGAATTTGTTGAAAAGGATTTAGAAACTTTCAAGCAAATGCAATTGGTAGGTGTAAAGTTTAATCCTTTGCCCATGTCCTTGCTGCCTGTGCCCAAATGGAGGATTGGAATAGGGATTTTACATTCATCAAGCATAATTGTAAGGCAATTTTTTTATATATTATAATAGGAAATGTTCTGATAGAATGCATGTAATATATGCAATCATAAATGTAAGAAAAATGTGGAATCATATACAAAGATCCTGAATTATTTCACAGAATAACTCTAAGAGATGTCATCGCATGGAATGTAATGATTGCAGGATATGCACAAAATTGGTTTTGCGAGGAAGCTCTCCCAACCTGCATATACAGATAGGAAAGTCAATAAGCATTGCAAGTAAACATCGATTCAATTACGAAATATCAAAAATTAAAATGTTTATGTGGATATATCTTGGTACATTGCAAATCCTACTTAAATATGGTTTGAGCAACCTCATATAACAAATGTTTCATTATCAAATTAGGTTGAAGAAATGAATACAAAAATCTCAAATATAATTTTCTTTAAACTTATTCAACATTGTAGGCCACTTTTGGTCAGTGAAGTTAAAATTTCTTAGTTTAAGATATGGGAAAATTTTCTGCGAAATGCAATATTTGAACAAGACTTTTAAATTGTATGTTTGTGCTGATGTAATATGGGTACAGATTTCTAGATAATGATCTCATTTATCTTCTATGATTTTGTTTATTATTTGAACAAATCACAAATAGATTGACATTTCCTTATATTCCTAATTAAGTGAACCCTAGGAAAAGCATATAACCAATCATCTTACTTTGGCATGAAGGTGTTTACTTTCTCTGAGAATGAATTCAATGAGTGAGCTGTTGAGTCCGGGCATGGGAAATGCATTGACATTATAGGTGGGGACATTGAAATAGTACTATGCTCTTCTCTTTAAAGAAGATTGAAGGCAATACTCTCTTGTTGATGAATCAAACAATTGTTGATAGCATCTACTGCTAAGCTCTCACTAAGATCCAACCGATCTTTTTGCACACTACAACCTCAAAACAAAAGATTTAACCAAACATAATGAGAATTAGAAAAAGGACCATGGTCTGGTGGTAACACAGAGTAATTCCTATAGCGATGATCAATTCATGCTTTGTTAAACATGTTTGTGTTACAGAGGAGTGCAAGTGGTTTCCAACAAAGCATTACCAACACCAATAGCTTTTCCAAACAGGAAACAATCCTAAAACAAAATATATAGCTTATGTTTCCTATATAGCTTATGATGATGTGATGGAAGTCATTTGTAAGCTATTTACCACAATGGCCATCATTGTATAAGAGGGTTTTAGTCCAACTAATACCCACTTTCAGAGCCTAATGGTATTCTAAAAACTTCTGTTGCTTCCAATTATGTATGATGTGTAAAAATTTATCAATGAAAACATAACAAAAATAGCCTTGAAAGGAAAGAAACCAACAAAACTATGGCTACTTGCATATGGGTAGAATCCCTTGAAGAATGGGTCAAGCTAGATGCCCAAATGAACCATTTCCCTTTTCCTTGAGAAACTTTCAACCCTATTTTTTATCCAAATTTTGTGGGCATCAAGGCAGGTGACCCAAAACGACTTGGAACTCTGCAGCTCCAAATTTCCAAAGAGTTAACAAGCATGCCTTCTTAATAAAAGCTCTGCGTCTTAAATTTTTTGTTGAAGAGGTCATAAGCTTGCCTGTTAAAGAGGTCACATGCTTGTCTACTGCAAAAAGTTCTATAACTTAAAATTCTTGTTCAAGAGTCAATGGACTTGTTTGCTTGAAATAGCTCTCGAAGATTTAATAGGCTTGTCTGTTATAAAGGGCTCTGCAACTTAAAATTCTTTTCGTTGGTAAAAGAAGCTCTTTCGTTTAAGGGTTTCTAAATAGAAGGTTATCATATGAGAAGGCTCTGCAACTTAAAATTTTTGTTGCTGCTGAAAGAAGCTCTTCCAGTTAAGGGTTTCTGCAGTAGAGGGTTATCTATTATATGAGATCAAAGATAGGGTTTCAACAATCGATGAATGTTCAGAGAGCAAAGTATGGAAACATACCTTGAAAATCCACCTGAAAGATGTGCCAAACCACAAAACAACTAGAAGCCATAAAAAACATTGCTGAAAACATAATGGGCATAGATGCCAAAGCCAGGTACTACATAGTTCTTCAAGACCCATTTTTACAATATTATGATTCATGTTTCCTCATTACTGGGATGAGAAGAATGGTCACTACAAATGGGACTACGGCTATCTTTAACAAATATAGAGACCGATCTGAATCTAGAAACAATACCTTTCATACTTTTAACAGAATGGTGCTGCTTAGACCAAGGCATCCCTTCAACAAACCCCCAAAAAAATTACTCTGTTACCTGCAAAAAAAACTTACTCCTGCAAAATTATTTATAGAGAACATGGAGACTGTGTTGTAGTATAATGGGCCACTCGGGAAACCAAGGCAAATAATCCCATCATACAAGAACCTAGATGTATGGAGGCTTCCAGAACAAGAAAATGAAATGAGAGAGGAGACTTCCAGAACTAATAAAATTAATGGAGTTAGAATTTGATTTTTTTGGAAATGTGTAGTGAGGTACATGATACTGAAACATGAGGTATCAAGTGTGGGCCCGCCATTGTTAACTCACATGTAATTGTCCCCCACCTTCCGGGCTTTCTACTTTCACGGCACAAAAAATATTTTGATTTTTTATGGAAAAATGTTAAAAACCACTGGCAAAAATATGAAGAGCCAATTAGAAAAAAGAAATATTTTTTAGAAAATAAAAATAAAAATAAGATGAGTGCAGAACATTACAAATGTAATTTAATATTTATGTAATGCACAGTGTTCTAGGCAAACTAATAGTAGAAAATGCACCGAAAACATAAGTCTCCACCTATATAAGCGGGACTAATAAATTTTAATGATATGGGTCTTAAATTCAAATGATGCGAGTCTTAAAATCAATAGTACTTACCTTCTTGTGGGGTCATCTACAAGGTTTAAATTGAATAGTCATATAAATTTATTCAAGTAATTTATTATAAACTAGCAGTTGCATTTTTTTTTGGAATGTAATGATCAGCCGAAAGTTTAGGAGTTGGTTCCTTAGTTGCAGGGTGTTTATTAAACTGGGGAAAAAACATTTGGCATTTATTAGTCTATGATGTTTCCCATTGTTTAGTGACAAGCAGAGAGCGGGGAAGAATGTGTTGAATTTATAGCTTCTTGACACTACAAGAATAGAAGATTGAAAAATGTCTTTATTGAACACAATAAAAGGAAGGTTCCTGGGATGTAGATATGATTACAGAAGACCAAAAATAAAAAGAAAAATTAAATCGGGGATGTCTTTTTTCCACAGCTTATTTTATTGGGGGAAAGAATCCACTCTTTTCTATTTAATCATCATGAAATAATATTATTTGACACACATGGTTGAGTGATCATTATTTAAATTTAAATGGGAGTTCTCTGCCATCAGAAAACATAGTTCCAAATTTGTACAACTGCAACACTTCAGAGAAAACTGCCTCCGTACAGAAATAGAAAAGTTTTAATTGTATTAAATTCAATATAAAAAGAGTATATGTATAGGGGCTGAAACATTAATTAGGTGGTGAAATTACAAGCGTGTATAGCCAAGTCTGAGCTCTTTGAGGAAGATAGTGCATGCTCAGGTCAGTGACTTAATTTTCAATTCTTCAAAACAACTCTTTTTTCACTATGCAAATTTCCTCACTACTTTTGTTTCCATTTGAATCAAAATTTGTACAAGGTCAACTGAGTCTTCATGATTTCCATCAAATGACATAGGTAATTGGTGGTTCTCTGAGCTGTTGGCTTGCATCTTTAGCTAATACCCTTGATCTGGTTGCAGATATAGATACTGCATGCTAAGGTGACTCACTTAATTTTCAATTGTTCACAACAACCATTCATAAATGTCAGAATGTATGGATTGCATCTTTTGTTTTTGTACTTGCACAAAATAATAACATCAGCCAATATCCAATATCTACAGTACAATTTGAAAATTGACCTGTATCTTTAGGTAATACTCGTGAATTGAAGAAATATCAGCAGGAGGTAGCGGTGCATTGATGCCCTACTGAACCGACCATATCAAAATTGAAGAAATATAAATAAATCAAATAGAACGGAACAGGAGGAAACAATTTTTTGGGAACAAAATGAAGATTGAATCTGCACACACCTCTACAAACACAAGACAACTCTCCGGTCATTGGCAAGATTCAATCTGCACAAACCTCTACAAGCACAAGATAGCTCTCCGGTCAGTTGCATAATGTTAGCAAGGATTGCCACATATATACCTCTCTTTATTGCCGCATATACCTCTCTTTGGCGGTTTTCTGTGAGTTGGTTTGCTACGAGGGGAAGGACACCATGGTGGTGCCAGCGCATAGTGACATAACACAGTAGGCACGCCCATGTGTTCGGGACAACTTGTCGCTGGTTGTGGATCGTCGGTAGAAAGCTTCTCAGTGGCGAAGCACTCTCAGTCTAGTCGATGGATATGCGGTTGTCGGCTTAGTAAGCTTCTTCATGACTCTGTGTTTCTGGTGACCTCCTCGTTGGCTCTGCACTGCTGGTGCTAGTTGTGGGTGACATCAAAGAAGGGTTTATAATCGGCAGGAGCAGGCAGGCAAGTAAGGAGGATGACAAAGTTCTGACATGTGTGGGGCTGAAAGCCCACACAAATAATGCCTATCAACTCAATAATTAAACTTTTACACCACAATGTAATTTTCAAATGCTTGTTCGTTTGTTGGTTTTACAATTGAAGTAGTGTCATTTTATATTCGCCTTCCTCCAACACTGACAATTGCAAGGAAAATAGAAGGAAAGAAGATGAATAATTTGATGGTGATGGACGCCTTTAAAGAAGATTAGGGTTAAATTTGTTTTTGAAAGCATTGAAAATGTACGAGAATAATTGAGCCAGATACTATGACCACCAAATAGGAGCATTTGCAAACGTTGAAGTTGTGACTGCCATGGTACGCATGTTTGCAAATCGTTGAAGGCGCCTGAGCCAATGTTATGGTTGCAAAATATGTATAAAATGGATTTTCTTAAACAACTATATTGAGTAATTGTTGTGTTGTGCAAAGTTGTATTCTATATGTTAGGGTCTGTTTGGTGCATGAAATTAATTTATTTAGAATAAGGATCTATTCTCAGATTAATTAATCTTGAAAATGAAAGTTGGAATAATCTATTCTGCGTTTGGATCCCATAATGTGGAATCGGAATAAGGATTTTTTTTATTTTTTTAATTAATTTGAACAATATGTATTTTTAACTTATTAAAAAATTATTAAAAAAATATTTTCTTACAAATTTTAATTTTTGAACTTCTTATTTTTGTTGGTGATTTTTTAATTAAAAAATATATGTATTTTTAACTTATATATTTTTAAATTAAAATATGTATTATTAACTTTAAAAAATAAGATTATATCGATAAAATAAAAAATAAAAAATAAGATTATAAAAAAAAATTATTAAAAAAAATTTATTAAAAAAATATTATAAAAAAAATTATTAAAAAAATAAGATTATAATCCCTTAACCATTCACACACAGACCCGGTGACTTATACATTTTGTTGTAACTTCGAATCCATGAAAAACTTATTTTGGAAAAAAATAAATTCCAAGTTTTTTTTGGAATTAATTAATCCAAGCATTGGCCCAAAAATGGGGATTAATTTTCTAATTCGAGAATTCAGAAAATGGCCACAAACGTTGAATTACTTAATTCTCACATTAAATAATGACTATTCCAGGTTAATACCAGGAACCAAACGGGCCCTTAACGTATCAAAACCGACCACCTGTGAGAATAGGAATACAACTGATAGGACTGCAATTACAAAAATCAGTAAACAACAACGAATAACGATGAACGAACAAGATGCATCCTATCATCTTGCATGCTTAAGAGAGTTTCCCACCATTGATTCAAAACAAGAGGTCGTCCATTCCAAATGAGAAAAAGTGAATGTGTGTAAATGATGAAATGTGAAAAATGATGAATAGATGACGATAAAAGTATGGACGTTAGAGAGTTTCAATTGTCTTGCTTCCCCTCTTGTATACTACACGTTGTTAGATGAGAAAACCATCTTGTCCATCTCATATAAGAAATGCTTTCGACGTAATTAAATATTTACTAGCAATTGCACCTTGGTGTGCAATAGGTACGCCAAAGATATGTGAAAGGCAGCATAAAAAGACAAATTTTGTAATGCATTTAGATTAAGAATAAGAAGTTCATTTTCAAATTAAATACTCATGACGATTAAAAATAACACCTAAATATCTTTCTATGCCAAGGTAGGAGTGTGTGTTGTGGGGTTGGGTATGCTATGAAGTTTTATAACAAATTTGAGCTTATTCATTATCACAACAATGGATTACTGCATATTAAAATTACCATCAATTTCGGTATTATATAATGATATGCACAACTAATAAAAATAACATTGATATGATGAGAAGTAGCATTGCAAAGCATTATATGGTGTAATTCACGAAAAAGTACTTGAGAGAGGCATCTAATCTCAGGCTAGCCTAGAGTAATGTACCAACTGCTGGCAAGATGATGAGGGCTACTACAAGTGTGCCATTTAAATTGTGTAATAAAATTTTAGGTTTTAATATATTTAATTTTGGTTTCAAAATAAAAATGTATGGAAATTAACAAATATAAATATTTAAATTTATTTATTTTTATATTATATGTTATCATTTTAGAAATATTTTTAAATTTAATAATAATTTATTTAAATTTAAAATAATATTATATTAATACTTATAATTATGTTTTTTTAAATAATTTATTATTAAAAGATTAACATTTAATAATTTAAACTTAATATCATTTATTTTATTAATTTTTTAATATTAATATTCAATAATAAAATTTTATATTTTAATTTATATAATTTTGATTATAAAATAAAAATGTATGAAAACTAACAATTTGTTTATTTTTTACTATTAACATTTAGTAATAAAATTTTATATTTTAATATATTTAATTTAGGTTTCAAAATTAAAATGTATGGAAATTAACAAATATAAATATTTATAAGTAGGAGAATTTTCCACAGCAAGTCAAATTGTGATATTGCTATCAGAATTCAACTGTGTAGTTTTTTGAGTCAAACTCATTGACCCATGTTTCACGAGTAGTGGTTCACACGAACCCATCTCTCATGAGAATAAATGGAACACTTAGCACTCATTGGATCTAGGTGATGCTCATAGAGGTGAAGCACTGGGACTTCTCGGGAGGTCACCCATCCCAATACTACTCCATCTCAAGCGCGCTTAGCTACAGAGTTTTCTCCATGGTTAAGCCCACTCTACTTGCAACCCCATTTTCAAAACCTTCACCAAGTGTTGTGCCTTATGAACCATTCATTAGGAAGCCCCTTAAGCTCATCAATTTATAAGTAAGAGATATTTTCCACAACAAGTCAAATTGTGATATTGCTATCAGGATTCAACTATGTAGTTTTTTGAGTCAAACTCATTGACCCATGTTTCATGAGTAGTGGTTCACACAAACCCATATCTCATGAGAATTAATGGAACACTTAGCACTCATTGGATCTAGGTGATGCTCACAGAGGTGAAGCATCGGGACTTCCCAGAAGATCACCCATCCTAGTACTACTCTAGCTCGAGAAATCTTAACTATAGAGTTTCCTCCATTGTTAAACTCCCTCTGCTTGCAACCCCATTTTCAAAACCTTCACCAAGTGTTGTGCCTTATGAACCATTCATTAGGAAGCCCCTTAAGCTCATCAATTGATAAGTAGGAGATATTTTCCACAGTAAGTCAAATTGTGATATTGCTATCAGGATTCAACTTTGTAGTTTTTTCAGTCAAACTCATTGACCCATGTTTCACGAGTAGTGGTTCACACGAATCCATCTCTCATGAGAATAAATGGAACACTTAGCACTCATTGGATCTAGGTGATGCTCACAGAGGTGAAGCATCGAGACTTCTCGGGAGGTCACCCATCCCAGTGCTACTCCAACTCGAGTACACTTAACTACGAAGTTTCCTCCATGGTTAAACCCACTCTGCTTGCAACCACATTTGAAAAACCTTTACAAAGTGTTGTGCCTTATGAACCATTCATTAGGAAGCCCCTTAAGCTCGTCAATTGATAAATATTTGTTATATTTTCTTAAAATTATATGTTGACAATTTAGAAATTTTTTAAAATTTAATAATAATTTATTTAAATTCAAAATAAAATTATTTTAATATTTATAATTATATTTTTAAAAATAATTTATTAATATTTTATCGTATCTTTTAGTAATGAATTTTTAATGGTAAAATTAAGTTGGTTTTGACTAGACTAAAAATATTAGTCCTCACATTTTTTCTTGATATTAATATCAAGAAATTCTTAATATTAAGTGTATAAATTATTTTAGTGCGCACTAAACATAGAAACGTGGGATGTTTAAAAAAAAAAAATTCATCTTTATTTTCCAAGTCCCACCACGTGGTGATTTCCATTGATATCTATTGTCTGTCGTTCTAAAATTTAGTTTATGAGGAGAAGTTGTGGCATTTGGCCAAAAGTGCATGTGTCTTATTCACTCTCCAACATCTTGCACTCTCTCCTAAATGTGGTGTGTGATCTTTCATACAAGTTTTGAAGGGGATTAGTTATTCAACAATCTTAGTTAGCATTCATCCTCCATGTTCGTGCGCAAATGTGAGGTTTGAAACAAGTACAGACATCCATCAAAGTATAGAGGATAGATGTTTTTTTGTTAAATGTTGTAGTTGCAACTCCCCTAGTAGACATATATGAAAAAGAAGCAAATAAGGCACAATAGTATCCTTGAAAGAAATGCGATGTCGAGGACTATAATTATTGTAGGCTATGCACAAAATGAACTTTTTGAAAAACCTTTAGAGACTTCCAAGAAAATGCAATTGGCAGGTGTAAAGCCATGTTCTTGCCAGTGATAAAGTGAGAGCTTTGGGATAGGGCAAGGATATCCATTAAAGCAATATGGAAAGTGGTTTTTTTAGGTATACTTGGCATGTGGATTTTTTGGCATAATGCCTCAAAGAGATGTCATTCCATGGAATGCAACGATACACAGTATGTGATAATTAATTTGGTGAAAAGGATTTAGAAACTTTCATCCAAATGCAATTAGCAGGTGTAAATTTAAATCCTTTGTTAGCGTCCTTCTTGTCTGTGCCCAAATGGAGGCTTGGAACAAGGTGTTTACAAATCAAAGCATAAATCATAAGTAGTACAAATCGAACCAATTATTAATGCTTGGTTGCTGTAATTTTTGATCTGGAAGGATGGAGTGTACAGATTTGAAGAGGAGGCAGGATTTACAATTTAACAATTGACAGAGTAGTTCTGCAATGGTATGTTTCATAGAAACTAAAAAGAATGAGGACCAAAAAAAAGGAGGTTAAGGAGAGAAACAATGGGCTTATGGAGGTGAATTTTTTTTTGTAGTTGTTACTAGGTCTCTGTCATACTTATTTATATGCAAATGATGTAGATGCTTCTTGAACATCTTTGTAGATTGAAGAAGGTAGATAGCAAGATTAATTGAACACAAGGAGTTCTTGGTCAGGTAGGTAGAAAATATTTGTTCATTTAGTTGTTGATGGATTTTCTGTACTTTCTTCTTCCCAAACATTCCCAGAAGCCCACAATCCATTGATTCCTCTATCAACAGTGCCTCACTAGAAAAAAAATTGACTAAAATCAAATAATAAAATATGAAATCTATCAAAATACATCACCTTCCTGAATATCTCATTTTCTTTGAGATTAAGGATTAAATACATAATCATGGAATATATACAAGATAATATTTTTAACTCATTGTGAAGTATATAGACTAGACTTACTATATAATCTTTCACAACATGTAAAATCTCTTTTCAACAAAAGAGAAACTCTTCAGAGATTACATGTCTTTTCAATAAATCTCTTTTTATTGTAGACAATCAACAATAAAAAACCAACTGTGAATTAATCAAAAACAAAATATATCTTTCAAACCCTAATCCATAAAATCTTCACAAATAAAACATCTTCAAACCTAGAGCTCTTTGTTTTTCTTTTCACATACCTCATATCACTGTAGAGAATAGAAAGAAATAATTTATATATAGTGCAATCTCTAACTCAAGAACAAAGAACTATTGAATCTGCATAATATCCAAATTAAACACTTTGTAACTGTTAGAGGACAAAATCATCCCAACTAGTCATTCTTTTCAATTGCCATGATAATCCTTGTTAGTATTAAGCAATACTGAGAGGGGGCGTGAATCAGTATCACAACACTTTACTTTAAACTTCAAGCAATTGAAAATAAACCATAAAAATGCTTAAATGAAAAGAACATAAATGCACAACACATAACTAATGAACTACAACTAATTTAGAACACTGAATGAAGAATCTATGATTGAAGATCACTGGGGAGTTGTTAATTAGATATGTAAGATGATGAAATCAGTATTATGTTGTCATTGATGTCAACTAGCTTGACAGTACTTATCTTGTAAGCTACTATACCGACACATCTGAAGAAAGGTGAAAGAGACGAAGAACAAAAATATTTACATGAGGAAGATGTATATGTCAAATGAGGATAAGGAATACACTGAGTAACATGTTGATGAGTCTATGACTTGATGAAATTGACTTTAGTATGTTGCATTCATCTATGATGAAGAATAGAGCTGAAAGACATAAAGAAGTGTTGTCAGTAAATGAAGCATTCTAGTATACACTAATGGAGTGTAGTGTATACCAAGCATAGTGTTAACCAAGCTTGTGTTCACCAACACATTTCTTTGTTAACCGAGTAGAATAGAAAGGAATTAAATGATCAGTTTAGCCGATAAAGTGATGAGCTGTAAAGTGTATGAAATTGAGGTAATAGATAAGGTTTGTTATGAAGATCGACAACTAACATAATTCAAGAAGGATCTAATGGAGCAAATTGAAACATGTTACTAACACATCAGCCAAAGAAGGTTAGAGCAGCAAAATCAATGAATAAGATTAACTAGCAAAATCTGATGGACAAAAAGAAAATGATTTACTCATCTATATAACAGACATTGGTTTCATTGTTGAAGGATGTTGGAAGAAGAAGATACTATAGAATTATCGCATGAACAAGCTTCATGCATTCTGATCATACTGGTTAATAAGAACCGAGCTGTAGATCAATTACCGAGCTACAGAGAGTAATTATCGATGGACAGTAAGTTGATATAATATTGAATCTAAAGTGATATATTGATCAGAAAGATTTGAATGAGCTGAACATTGATCTATAAACTGCAATTGAAGTTGTTTCAAGGAAGATCATCTACTAGTACATATTTAACCATTGTACACAGTCAAATCTCTTAACCGAGTGGACTAAGAAAGTCTTTTGATGTTTCATTTATAGAGTGAACATTGTTATCTTGTCAACCCCAGAGTGATTGTTGGTTGGACAATAACTTCTGGTCTAAAATCCTCTAACAAGGTCACACCTAACAGTGTGTTTGTAAACCTTTAATAGCGTTGGGTCTTCACCGACCTCACTTCAGAAGAGTGAACATTTTGGGTTGTCAGTCCTAGGTGGTTTTTCCCTTTATAGGGTTTCCACGTTAAATATCTTGTGTTATGTGTTGATTGTGATATTTTCTTGTTATCATACTTTGCATATTACATGTTAGATTTGATCGATAACTACTATAAGTTTTAGTCTGACAATCGGTAAAAGAAAGTATTTTATGTTTACTGAGTAGCAGAAGTTGAAAAATTGTTTTGGATTATACATATTGTTTTGGGACACTAGATAACTAATTCACCCCCCTCTCAGTTATTCTAACGATTGGTATCAGAGATGTGGTTGCTTAGAATAGAGTTTAAAGGACTCCAGCAAAAAGGTCTCAAGATGTATAAGAGGGAAGTGCCAAATCTGAACAAAGAGAACTTCGCAGTATGGCAAAGTCGGATGAAGTTGCACATATCTAGAATTGAGAATTCTTCACTAGAACTGATGGAGAATGGCTACATTGAACTGACACCAGGTCCCCTGACACATGATCAACTGAAGGAAAGGCATGAACACAATATTACTATGATGGAACTTGCTGCTACCTGTATCGATGCTGAATTTGAAGACATTAAGGGATGCACAACTGCCAAAGCCATGTGGGATAAACTGATTCTAATATACAGTAGAGATGTGAATGTTAAGAGAGCCAGAGCAGAAAGCCTAAGAGGTCGATTTGACGACATGAAGATGAAAGAAGTTGAGAACATTGTGCAATACACAAATAGACTAAAAGAGGTAGTACATGCTATTAGAGCATCTGATGGAGTTATTGAGGATAAAACAGTGATAAGCAAGATTCTCAGAACTTTGCTGCCAGTTTATGCGATCGGGATCTCTGCAATTCATGAAACAAGGGCTACATCCAGCCTTACTCTTGACACACTAATTGGTAAGCTTACAACCTTTGAATTGAATAACTTTGACAACAGTGTTGTACCTTCTATTGAATCCGCTTTCATGACTTCTTTGAAGATTGGTAAGTCTAGTAGCAGGAATAGTAAGAATAATTATAGTGATAGTGGTACCGATGATGAGCTTGAAGCTCTTATGGCCAGAAGATTACCCAAAGGTAAAGCAAGGTATAGAGGTAAGCTACCTTTAGCATGTTTTAATTGTAAATAAGTTGGCCACATCTTTGCTAGATGTCCGAATAAGAAAGATGATGATAGATCCAAAGACCGATCTGAAGGAAGATATGGGAGAATAGTCAATAGAGGCTACCGATACAACAACAGAGATAATCGAGATAGCTATGAAAAAGGGATAAAGGTATGTTACATAGCCGAAGAATTTGAATCTAAATTTGACACTGATGATGATGTAGAAGTAGTATTTATTTCTATGAAAGATGATTCAGAGGAAGAAGAGAAACATGAAGAAACAACACTAATCTCTAAAGTAAGCATAAATGCTACATGGATCATAGACAATGGTTGTACACATCATATGACTAGTGATATAGAGAAATTTGATCTACTTGATGAATATGATGGAGGATCTGTTAGGATGGGAAATGATGCACCTTGTATGGTGAGAGGTAAAGGTTCACTGATGATTAATGATAGAATAAAATGTGAAAATGCATACTGGGTAGATGGACTGAACTATAATCTATTAAGTGTGGCACAGCTGAATAACCCAGGCCACTGACTTGCTTTTGAGAGCAGAAAGGTAAAAATCTATCATGATGGAGGAAGACTTGTCAGAATTGGTACACAATCTAGAGGTAATCTATTTTATCTTGATATTGATCAGTCTTCTTGTTTATTAATGAAGGATGAAGATACATGGTTGTGGCATAAAAGGTTATGCCATGTGAACTTTGATAACATGATCAAGATTAGTAAGAGGAAAAGAGTTAGAGGGTTTCCTAACTTATCAAAATTGGATCATGCTATGTGTCTGTTACCCAAATTTTCATATGCATTCAAATTTGGTTGAAAACCATACCCAGGCCTCTATTTTTACCATGTCTACCATCCCTAAAATTTTCACAAATTTATTCCATGTTCTCCGGTCTCTGCAAATTTGTTATCCCCTTGGTCTGCAGTAAAAAATTTCATAAAACTAGCCGTTCGTGTTCGAAAATCAAAAAAAAAAAAAACCCTAAGCCTTGTTATATTTTCATGTTACCTTTTTGGCAACTTAGGTTTCCAATTTGCACGTGCCCTTTATTAACCCTTTAGTCGCCAAGTCTCTGATTCCTAGCGGTTAACTCCTTAACACTCAGCGATCCCGCGAGCGATTACCATTTAGGTTGGCGGTCTTAGTTCAAATGGCTAGGACAAGATTCTTGATCTGACGGTTGTCGCATGATCTCATAGGGTCAGAAGATTCCTTGAGATCTTGTGATGATCGTCAATTTTCTCCTGCCTGCAGAGTCCAATGTGTCAGTGGGACCAATGCCACCTCATCTGATTCAGCAGCTTCTGATTGGTTGGCATGTGTTGAGTCAGATTGTCTGTCAGTAGGGCCAGGTTCTTCCAAGTGGTTAGAGGTTCTGACATCTCAAGGATCCAACGGTTGGCGTATAATCTCATAAGGTTTCTCTGACACATGAGATTATGCGCCGACTGTTGATCTTACTTTATCTTTGAGCTCTATCAGGTGGGTCCTCATTTTCTGACGTGCTTGTTCATTATTGGTTGGCCAGTCGACAGCTTGGATCTATCAGTGGGACCATGTCAAAAGACCTGCAAAGATGTTAGAAAGATGAAGATCGACGATTGGCATATCTTCGCAAAGGTTTGTGTCAGAGTATGAGATCTTGCACTAGCCATCAGATTTGCTAAAGTGTTTAGATTTGTTAGTGGGTCTGGTGCCAAGTCAGGATGAGTTGTCGAGCCCTTATTGGTCAGATTAAAGAGATATGTCAGGTGGTCCCAGTGACACATATTGCTAACATGCATGCTTTTGATTGGCTGCTGGATGATGATGAGGATTTCCAGGTGGACTGATGTGTCAGTGGGGTCCCAGATTGGATAAGGATCTAACGGCTGGCGTATAAGCGTAAGGAATATTCTGGGGCTATAAGATCATGCACCCACCATTAGATCAGTATCTCAAGTAGTGGGTCCGATGTCAGAAGGTTGCAACATGTATCCAAGATGGCACAGTTTGATTGGTTGTTGATTGTCACGGTGGTGATTGACTTGTCAGGAGGAGTTTTGACTTTTTTAAGGGGTACATCTGGGTCGTTCATCTGCTGGGAAGGTTTCTCATCGATGGTCATGTTTTAAAATGACCAGGCTAGTTGTTAACCTTTAAATTCAAATTTTTTGCAAAGGTTTTTTGCTAGGGTTTTGATCTTTTTGGCCATGCATGACGTCGGTTAGCTTAGGAATTGATTTCTTAGGATGGTTGTGGTTGAGAGGGCGATGGAGGTGACCATTGGCCGGTGTTGTAGGGTACTGTGTCGTGTTCCCATGCTGGGAAGTAATGAAAAGAGTTGGCGCCACCTTTTGCCAGTGTTATTATTGAAAATATAGATATCTTCCAGATCAGATTTGGAGCCTTCATGGCTTAGTGGAGTTGCAGGTGGGTTGGTAAGTCAAGGTTGTTGTGTCTACAGGTGAGCTCAGTACTAGATGAATGCCCATGAAGAAAGATATGATTTGATCACCGACGTTCTCAGAGATTTTCATAATAAGTGATCAGTACCCTAGGGCTTGATATCATGGTTTAATTTTGTAACCCTAGTTTAGTTTTGACTCCTGCCTGCATGCAATTGAGTATGTATATATTGTTTTGGAGCCTTTAGTGCTGAAAGGATTGGACAATTTGTAGAAGAAAATTCACCTTTTTCTTAAAGGCTATCTGTGGTATCATTTCTACCCTCTGGCTCATATAGTTGTATTTCTCCCATTGATGATTCAAATATTGCAAAGGTATTTTGTGATAATCCTTCATGTCCCTATGCTTCCTTGTTTGGATTATCTCTAATTGGATCAAATTATATGCATGTTTTCAATGATAGTTTAGGGTTCCTGATCCCTCTTGCTTTCTGCAATTTTGTGTGTTACTGTGTTTGATTTGATTTAGATGTTCTTGTGGGTATACCTCAACCCCCTTAATAGTCTTTGTCTCAATCCTACACCGAGTTGTAGAAGTGAATGTCTATTTGCAGGTCATAAGTTGTGTCTTATTCTCAGGCCCTCTTATGAAATACTTAATGCAAGCCTATTCAGTAAGTTGTTACCTATTACACCTGAGATTTTCATTGATTTCATTCCTACATACTGAGATCCAAACCCTAATTTTAGTGCATCACCTAGTAGGTAGTTTGCTTTCAAGTCATTTCCCTTACAAGAATTCCTTCTATCCCTTTCCCTGAAAAGAATTTACTTTTCCTATCAAGAAGCAAATTAAGGTAATTGTCCAAGAGGAACCAACCTAGAACCTAGAGGTTTCATCCTAGTTAGCATAGGTCCCACACCTGGAGATGAATCTAATGTTATACTAGGTTATCAAGACCAAGAGAGCTTGAGACAGAGGCGCAAACTTAGTGTATAACATTTTCATGAATGTCAGAAAGGTAAGATGACTAAGTCTAGTTTTAAGAGCAAAGACTACTCAACAAAGAAGATATTTGAGTTGGTTAATACTGACCTATGTGGTCCTATGAGAACTCAAAGTTATTATGGTGATAGATACTTTATTATTTTTGTTGATGACTACACTAGACTGATGACAATTATGTTCTTAAAAGAAAAATTTGAAGCTTTTAAAATATTTAAGTGGTATAAAGCTAAGCTAGAAAAAGAGACTAGAAAAGAATTAAAATGCTTAAGATTTGATAGAGGAGGTGAATTTATCTCTGATGAATTTACTAATTTCTGTAATGAGCATGGTATTAAGAGACATGTCTCTATACCGAGAACACCTTAGCAAAATGGGATTACTGAAAGAAGGAACAAGTCAATCATTGACTATGCAAAGACACTAATGCTGCAAAAGAATATTTCTCAAACATATTGGAGAGAAGCTGTCAGTACAACTATATATGTGCTTAACCGAGTACAACTAAAGAAGGACACCAACCTGACACCTTATGAGATATGGTTTGGACACAAACCTACTGTAAGTTATTTTAGGATTTTTGGAAGAAAATTTTTTATTTTGAAAGATGAGAGAAATGGGAAATTTGATTCTAAAGGCGATGAAGGAATATTCTTAGGATATTCTACTAAGAGTAAAGAATACAAATGTTTGAATAAGGTTACAAATGAGATAATTGAAAGTACTAATGTCTGTGTTGATGAGTTTGATGACAAGAACACAGAGGAGAGAAAGGAACTGGAAGACTATGGTAGATTTACTTAAATTGAACTTCCTGACTATCTACTAAAGTCGCAACCTGTGATAACCAGTCAGCAAGAAAATAACCCCGAGGAACAGGAAAGGGAAACCAATGAACAAGATGGAGCTATCGAGTAAGCACATGAACCTGAACAGGATGAAAAAGAAAGGAGAAACTGAGTACTGGATAGTTTTGTCAGAAGACATCATCCTAAAACACAAATTATTAGAGACAAACAAGCTAGCATGCAGACAAGAAGCAAAGCAAGACAAGGTACATTTCTATTTTGTGAATTTGAACCAAAGAATGTGAAAGTTGCATTAGAGAATGAAGAATGGGTTAATGCAATGAAAGAGGAAATAGATCAAATAGAGAAGAAAAAAACTTGGTCCTTAGTACCCCAACCTAAAGATAAAAATGTTATCGGTACTAAATGGATATTCATGAACAAACTGAATGAAAATGGCGAAGTGACAAGAAATAAAGTGAGATTGGTATGCAAGGGATATGCACAGGAAGAAGACATTGACTATGGTGAGACATTTGCACCCGTTGCTAGATTGGAAGGAGTTAGAATGCTACTTTCATATGTTGCACACAAGAAATTTAAGGTTTATCAAATGGATGTGAAGTCAACATTTCTGAATGGTATACTTGAAGAAGAGGTCTACATAGAACACCCTGAAGGATTCATTGATCTAGATAATAGAGACATGGTATGTAGATTACACAAAGCTTTATATGGTTTGAAGCAAGCACTAAGAGCATGGTATGAAAGGCTGCATACTTACCTGTTAAGTATTGGATTTATAAGAACTAGTGAAAACAAAAATTTGTACATGAAAGGTGATACTAATGACACTATTCTTATTGCTGAAATTTTTGTTGATGATATTATTTTTGGAGGTCAAGATCATGTATGTAAATCTTTTGTTAATGACATGAGGAATGATTTTGAAATGTCTATGTTCAGAGAGATTAAATTCTTTCTAGGACTACAAGTGATTCAGCAGAGTGATGGGATATTCATCACACAGTCCAAGTACATAAAGGAAGTATTGAAGACATTTGGCATGGAAGATGTTAAACCTGTGGGAACACCGATGGCTACTGGATGTAAATTGACAAAGGAAGATGAAACTATAGAGGTAAACCAGACACTTTACCGATCCATGATTGGTAAGCTAATGTATGTAGTTCATAGTAGACCAGATATAGCACATGCTATGGGAATTGTTGCTTCTGCTAATCCTTGAGAATCACACATGATTGCTACTAAAAGGATCTTAAGATACTTGAAAAAGATAGAGGATTATGATTTATGGTATCCTGAGGAAGGTAAATTTGAACTGATGGTCTATACCAACATTGATTGGGCTAGAAATGTGGATGACAGAAAAAGCACCACCGAAGGAGCATTTTTCTTTGGTGAAAGACTTGTAACTTGGAAAAGTAAAAAGCAAGCTTGTATTTCTTAGTCTATAGCTAAAGCAGAGTATATTTCTGCTGCTACTAATTGCTCAAACATTGCATATATCAAGCAAGTGTTGGAAGGAATGAATGAGGTAATCATTGACCCAATGATTATATACTGTGACAACACAAGTGCTATTAATATCTCAAAGAATCTAGTGATGCACTCTAAGACAAAGAATATATCAATTAAGTATCATTACTTAAGAGAACAAGTGCAAGAGAAGCAAGTGAAGTTAGAATTTGTTACATCTAAAGAACAACTTGAAGATATCTTTACAAAGCCTCTACCGAAGGACACATTTGAATACTTGAGGACTAGACTTGGGGTCTGTCCCATGTCTATCGGTCACTAATGTGATCTGGATGTTGCATCAGCTTACAATTATCAGAAGATCACACATGTTGATGCAGCATAGTTCACACTTTGGATAATGTTCAAGGTTGTGATTAAGTTTGAAGAACTGAAACAGATTGGGATATCAATATATAGAGATACAAAGAATGTATTGGACAATAAAGAGTTACTTGGCTACTACAGATCTGATTATTTATTTGTTTCTTTGGCATTGTTGTCAAAGGGAGAGATAAATAATATGAAAAGGAAAGGGAGAGATATGCATCGATGAGAATTATCTAAGGGAGAGAATGAAAAATATGTATGTTATAATGTTGTTTAGTAATGTAGTGATTAAACATATTAAGCTAGGGAGAGCTTACACTACACAGGATTTGATCACAGAGTTGTAGAATACATGTTTGGTATGTGTATGGTACACTTCATATTACTTGTGTTTCCATCAATACCAAAGGGAGAGATTTATGAACTACAACTGATTTAGAACACTGAATGAAGAATCTATGATTGAAGATCACTGAGGAGTTGTTGATTAGATATGCAAGATGATTAAATCAGTATTATGTTGTCATTGATGTCAACTAGCTTGACAGTACTTATCTTGTAAGTTACTATACCGACACATCTGAAGAAAGGTGAAAGAGATGAAGAATAGAAATATCTACATGAGGAAGATGTATATATCAGATCAGGATAAGGAATACACTGAGTAACTCATTGATGAGTCTATGACTTAATAAAATTGACTTTATTATGTTGCATTCATTTATGATGAAGAATAGAGCTGAAAGACACAAAGAAGTGTTTTGGTTAAATGAAGCATTCCAGTATACACTGACAGAGTGTAGTGTATATCGAGTGTAGTGTTAACCGAGCTTGTGTTCATCGATGCATTTCTTTGTTAACTGAGCAGAACAGAAAGGAATTAAATGATCAGTTTAGCCGATAAAGTGATGAGTTGTAAAGTGTATGAAATTGAGGTAATAGATAAGGTTTGTTATGAAGATCGATGGCTAACATAATTCAAGAAGGATCTAATGGAGCAGATTGAAACATGTTGCTAACACATCAGTCGAAGAAGGTTAGAGCGGAAAAATCAATGAATAAGATTAAGTGGAAAAATCTGATGGACAAAAAGAAAATGATTTACTCATCTATATAAGAGACATTGATTTCATTGTTGAAGGATGCTGGAAGAAGAAGATACTATATAATTATCACATGAACAAGCTTCATGAATTCTGATCATACTAGTTAATAAGAACCGAGCTACAGAACAATTACTGAGCTACAAAGATACCGACGGATAGTAAGTTGATATAATATTGAATCTAAAGTGATATATTGATCAGAAATATTTGAATGAGCTAAACATTGATCTATAAACCACAATTGAAGTTGTTTCAAGGTAGATCATCTACTGTTACATATTTAACCATTGTACACATTCAAATCTCTTAACCAAGTGGACTAAGAAAGTCTTTTGATGTTTCATTCATAGAGTGAACATTGTTATCCTGTCAACCCCAGAGTGACTATTGGTTGGATGATAACTTCTGGTCTAAAATCTACTAACAAGGTCACACCTAACAGTGTGTTTATAAACCTTTAATAGGGTTGGGTCTTCACTAACCTTACTTTAGAAGAGTGAACATTTTGGGTTGTCGGTCCCAAGTGGTTTTTCCCTTCACAAGGTTTCCATGTTAAATCTCTTATGTTATGTGTTGATTTTGTTATTTTCTTGTTATCATACTTTTCATATTACATGTTAGATTTGATCGGTAACTACTATAAGTTTTAGATTGTCAATCGGTAAAAACACAGACAGTGAAAGTATTTTATGTTTACCAAGTAACAGAGGTTGAAGAATTGTTTTGGATTATACATATTTTTTTGGGACACTGGATAACTTATTCACCCCCCTCTCAATTATTCTAGCAATAACTCATGACACCATGAGTTATTTTTGAGGAAACCTTGGCCAAGGGAAAACCCCGGTGGAGATGGTACCCACAATTATGCACTAAAATATTATATCCTTGTTAGGAGATCTAGCCTTGTTAGGAGCTAATTATTACATAATACATTTCCTTGTTAGAGGAATACAAAACCCTGTTAGGGGTATACAAAAAAATTGTTACAGGTGGTGAGCTTACAACTCTTACAATTATAATATTGTTTCAAAGTGTTCTCCAAAAATGAACAATACAACGATTTTCTATGCTTAGATAGTTCTAGTTGTATCTCTATCAAACAATGATCTCTCATATGTTGTCTACTCTCATATTCACATCATCACATCACTATCACAATCACACTTATCACTTCCACAAAATACTCTATACTTATACAAACTCTGCCATCTAGTTGGCTCTCCAAAATGCATTACAAAATATAATAACTACTAATGAAAATGATAAGCATAGAGTCAGGGATCATATATTACTAAAGTGTTAGAAATATACAATATCCAACTAACTTAGCACATTTCCATATCAACTAACCTTGCCTCAATTATCACAACTATTTATGTGCCCTATTTCATTGATTTTATATTTTTGCATATCTTCACAACACTGCATCTCACTGATTTGATCACCAAAAAACATGTGACCATAATTGAAGGTCTAACATATTCCAAAATGTCTTCTAATAACTTCACAAGCAATAAATACATCATACATTGTCATCGCTAACCAAAATTGTAACACAACTTGTATTGTTATCCCAATTATGTACTTAGTCATTTTCATGACTGTGACTCCAGTACCAAAATTCTCTATATGTGATCACTCTAGCATAAGTGTTTCCATAAATGAAAACCCTCAAGTGATCCCTAGTGCTCTAAAATATCACTTGCCAACAATCTCTCCCTTTGGCATTGATGGCAACACTTAGTAAAAAATGACTAAGTGTCAAGATTACTAACTTTATTCTACTATATACATAAACTCCTTTTTTTTTTCTTTTCTCTTTTTCTCTTTTCTTCTCTCTTTTCATTTTCTCCTTTCATTTTTCTCTTCTCTTCCTCTCCCTTTGACATCAATAGAAAATGTACTTGCAAAATTTCAAAACTTCTTAAGAACAAAAGGACTTAGTGCTTACTCACTAGATTTAGAATATCTTGGAAAGAATCTTCCAAGGTTTTCACTTCCTCAGCCCATGACTTAATCAAAAGTTCACTAGCATGAATTAGTCCATTCAATGCATAGGATGTTGTTTCTTCTGCCTTCAACTCTGTGGGTATAGATATTGATCCTTCTATTTTCTCCATCTCTGAGAAATAAGCTTCAAGCACAGATAGCTTAGAAGTTATTAAACTCTTCAACAAACCAAATCTGTTTACCACTCTGATGAAGTCAAGGTTGGGGAATCCAATTAAGGACTATCCAACCTTGCAGCCAAACCAATACGCAGTAAAAATACACAACAATAACAACAACAAATCTGATATAGAATAGAAATCTTTATTCATCAAATCACTGATTGCATGCAATGTGTCGGGCTATAAGGCCTTCCCGATTATGGTGAAATACAAAGCAAGTATCAATCTACAAGATTTCATAGGATCCAAATCTTTTCCACAACATCACTGCTCAACTAGCCTAGGTTTGCAACACATAACACACTAGTAGGCACCCAGGAGAGATCTAAACTTGTACTCAAACTTCCAAGAAATCTTCCTATTCCTAAGCTCACAGGCTGCTAACTCGCACTACCAACCATCTGATTTCCCTAAACATCTACCCAAACATCCACTTAAATACTAAATCCCAGCCACAAGTCAACTCTACAGGATATGCAAATATTAAATGCCAAAACATTATTCATCTCTCAAATAGCCTTACAAATAAATAAACTCTCCAAGATGGCCCCAAATGGTCATCAGATCTACATGGAAGAATGTAACACACTAGATCTAGGTCCCCACATGTCTAATGGTCAATCCATAACTCAAGGAGTGTGACCCAAACCAACAGAACTAGTCGGCCAAGCTGATCCATCCAAAAAAACCAAGTCGGTAAGCAAGAACACCGAGCAATAGAGAAATAATCGAGCACCAAAAATAAACCACACCAAGCATGACTGAGTGATGCAGTTATCATCGACCACCAGTGAACCAATGCCTTCAATTACCAAGCATTCTTCAGAGATTGAGCAACCCCGGTAACCACCAAAATTGAGCAACTAGTCTCCCAAACCAAGCAAGTACTCCACCAAACCAAGATCAAAACTATCAATCTACCTTCAAAGACAAACATATTTTTGGTTGATACAGGATTGCCAAGAATCCTAGGATGCTCTTGCATTAGACATCCCAGGTAAGAAAGATTTTCTCATAAGGAAATCAGGAATGTCTCAAGGGAATCAAAATAGGTATGCTAAATTTGTTCTTCACCCATATCTCCTCTTGTCCTTCATTCCAAGTAGTCTTCACTTCATTCACTTCTTCCTATAGCAAGTTCTTCTACTTTCCACTTTTCTTATCTTTCTGGTCGGCAACCGATAATAACTGACTCTGACTATTCCTTCCACTACCGATCACATCAATACCTTGGTAAACTTCATCCTCTTCAGAATCCTTAATCAACTCAGTATCATCTGCATCTCTCTTTGTCATAAATGTCATTATCTGCTATACAATATCTGTCAGACAGACCATCTAACTCTTAATCTCAACAAACTCCTCAGTTATATCATTCTCCTTCTCCTTCAAACTAGACTATGTAGGAATAGCTTCATCAACCTTATGCTCCTGAGGTTTTTCACTATCACATGGATAACACCTGATAACTCCACATTCCTTATTCCCTGTCTCCTATAAAGGTATCAGCTTATGCCGAGCTCCCTCATGCCTAACCACATAGATGTTAGCATGACCATCAACCAACACATTTCTATCAAACTACCAAGGTTTATCGAGCAATAGATGACAAGCATCCATAGGCAATACATCACATAATATCTCATCCTGGTAAGATCCAATTTGTAAACTAACCAGTCAATGTTCTTCAACTCTAACCTTAGAAACATCTTGTATCCAACTAACCTGATAAGGGTTAGCATGTTTCCTTCTTTCCAAACTCAATTTACTGACCATTTCATCTGAAACAAAGTTATCAGAACTGCCACCATCAATTATGACATTACATACCTTATTATTGCACTTACATCTGGTTCTGAACAAATTCCTTCTTTACACTGGTTCATGGACACATGCAGCTAACCTCCTAGTAATAAGAGTCTCACCTTTCTCTACAATATTCACAATATCTTCTTCGGCAGTCAATGTCACCCTCTTCTTAGGACATTGAAAACTTCTATGACCAACTTCACCACATTGATAACAAGTACCAGTGAACTCATTCTTCCACCTTCCTCTCTGTCCACTATTGTAATTCTTACTACCATATCCTACATCAAGATTAGGATTCTCTACCACATTACTTTCAACAATTGTCTCACAAGTCTTACCACCTTTGTTCTATTGTTCTATCTTCCTTCAAACTTCTTATCCAACTTCTCTTCAATCTTCAATGCCATCAGATAAGCATCTCCTATTTTTGTCATCCAAATATTAAGTAACTCTTCTTGAATACTAGGTCTCAAACCATAGACATACCTAGCAACCTTCTCTTTATCAGCTTCAGAATGACCAGTCCTAATCAAGATTCTGTAAAACTCCTCGGTATACTCTTGTACCAATTTTTTAGTCTGCTTCAAGGCTTGCATTTTATTAAACATATCTAATTCATAATCCACTAGAATGAATTGTTTCTTCAACTTGTCAACCATTCGGTTCCACATAGTGATCTTTTCTTTTCCTCTTCTACCTCTTTCTAACTGAACTTCTCTCCACTAAATGTTTGCATGACCCTTCAGTTTAGTCTTTGCAAATCTAACTCTATCAAGATCTTCTATTTCTTCATACTCAAAGTATTCATCAATCTCATTGATCCAATCAATCAATTCTTCTAGCCTAAGGCTTCCAGAAAATGCAAAAACTTCAATCTTAGGTCTCTTTCCAATCTTAGACACAGCTTTCAGAATTTTATTCTCCTCTGGATCTCTAGCTTCATCTATAGCTTCTTCAAAATGATCTTCCTCAGATTCATCAGCACTATCCTCTTTCAAGGTAGTCTTCTTCTTTCTCAATTCCTCTTTTAGGTCTTGCACTTATTTCTGCAAAGCCCTAAAATCATCAAGATTAAATTCTCCAACAACTTCCTCTACTGAGATCTCATGATTTCTCCTCGGAGGCATCTTCAAATCAAGATCCAGGTGCAAACACACAATATCTACTCAGCTCCAACAGGAACAAACTTCACTCAAATAGGAACAAACTTCGCTCAAACATGAACAAACTTCACTCAAATAGGAACAAACTTGGCTCTAATACCACCTAACATAGTCAAGATTGGGGAATCCCATTAAGGACTATCTGACCTTGCAGCCAAACTAATACACAATAGAAATACACAACAACAACAACAGATCTGATATAGAACATAAATCTTTATTCATCAAATCACTTATTACATGCAATGTATTGAGTTGTAAGGCCTTCTTAGTTACGACCATCTACAAAGAAATTAATAGTCTACAAGATCTCACAGGATACAAATCTTTTCCACAATATCAGTACTCAACTAGCCCAGGTCTGCAACACACAACACACTGGTAGGCACCCAAGAGAGATCTAAACTTGTACTCAAACTTCCAAGCAATATTCCTATACCTAATCTCACGAACTGCTAACTCCCACTACCAACCATCTGATGCCCCTAAATATCTACCCAAAAATCCACTTAAATACTAAACCTTAGACATAAGTTGGCTCTATAGGATATACAAATATTAAATGCCAAAATATTAGTTGGCTCTCAAATAGCCTTACAAATATATAAACTCTCCAAGATGGCCCCAAATGGTCATTAGATCCACATGGAAGAATGCAACATGCTAGATCTAGGTCCCCACACGTCCAACATTCAATCCATAACTCGAGGAGCATGACCCAAATCAACAGAACCATTCGGCCAAGATGATCCATCCAAAAAAACCAAGTCGTAAGCAAGAACAACATGAAACAGAGAAATAAATGAGTCAGAAACTGACCATGACAAGCATGACCGAGAGACGTAGTTATCACCGACCGCCAGTGAACTGATGCCTTCAGTTACCGAGCATTATTCAGAGACTGAAAACCTTGGTAACCACCAAAACTGAGAAACCAGTCTCCCAAAGCGAGCAAGTACTCCACCAAAGCAAGATCAAAACTATCAATCTACCTTCAAAGACAAACATATTTTTGGTTGATACATGATTTCCAAGAATACTAGGATGCTCCTGCATCACACACTCTCTTTCTCTGCATTCAAAACACTTATTTTATCCAAAAGCTTGGATGTTTGTTTATCAATTTCTACCATAGTTTGTGAAGATGTTTCACAACTGTCCATCAAGTTGTCAAGTGTAGCCCTATCCTTGGCTATGATATCTTCAACGTTCTTCAAATGCCTACAAGGATTTATGCAGTAACTATATATTTTCCTTCCCTGTGTGACATGGCTCTTAGCCTTAAGTGTAGTTACTTTAAGGATGTCCAAGTCCCATGAGATGGACTTAAAAACTTCTTTCAACTTCTTCTCCAAGAAACTCTTCTCTGCCTTATCCTATGTGGTCTTTAGCAATGACTCAAAGTGATTGTCAAAGTTGTCCAATGCCATGCCTAGGCTCTTTACCTCATCCTTTCCTTGAAAGATAATCGGTGTAGGGAGTATATTGTTTACTATCTCCACTACCCTAGAAATCACCTTTACTCTTTTGTCTCCTTTCTGTACTGACTTTTCTTTTGCCTTAGCAAAGGCCATGAAAGATAGCCTCATGAGCTCATCCTCATCCATGGTCTCTACATCTGCACTCACCGGTTTAGCCATACTTGCCAATAATAGAGTAGAGGAGGTGTTTGGTTCTTTCTTTTGCTCAACTATGACCTCTAATTTTTCTTCTCTTGTTTCCTCTACCTGCCTTTCTTCTTTTTGTATTTCCTATTCTTGTTCTTTCTCTTCCTATTTTTCCTCTGTATGTTCTTCCTCTACTTGTCCTTCTTCAATTGTCATTGCATTGTATAAAAATGGATCATTTACATCATGCGAGGTGTCAAGGGTCACATGCATACCAGAGACAAAGAAGTTTGGTTGCATGCCAACTTCGCTTACTTGTTTACTCACATCAACTGTCTTGGATCTTTCTCCCATTCCTAAGAGTGCAGGCTTGGTAAGCTTGGTAGGTGATGTCTTCTTAGGCATATCACTCATTAGAATTTGATCTAGTGCCTTTTGAGTGTTCTCTTTGACTTCATCATACTTTCTAGCCATAATTTTCACTAATCTGGCCTTTGTCCTCAATAAAGGTTTTAACTCTTTGATGATTCTCTCCCTCTCTTGTATAGAGACAATAGGTAACATGTCTTCTATGGTCTTGTTCCTTATGTTTTCATCTTCAAACTATACCAACTATTTTCTAATTTCTAGCTTACTGTACAATTCCTTAGGGATTCTTCCTTCAATCTCTAACTATTTTTTCTTAAAGACCAATAAGTACTCATTTATGGTATCCTCAATTATTTTCTAATTTTTAGAGTCATACCTTTCATACTATCTATCTATTGTCCTCATATTTCCATCTATTATAACTCTCTTTTGCAACTTTTGAATGTCTGGCTTCCACAGATCTTGTGGCCTCTTCTGTACTTTTTCTTCTTCCTTCTCAATTACTTTGTCTTCTTTCTTCTTCACTTCCACTTCTACCTCTTGTTTCTTAGGGATTCTTTTCTTGGTAGATCTTGTAGATCTTCTAGGAATGTTTGCAAGTATAATTTCTTTTGCAGTCTTCTCATGTGTAGAAGATAAATCAATTATGCCTACTGTAGGATTTACTGTTTTCTCATCTTCAGAAGGAGTAGGTGCATTAATAGCCATGTTGGAAGAGGCTTATGTCATCTTAGTCCTTATGTTCTTCAATTGCTCCCTAGTGATTCCTACCTTCGCAGTGATATCCTCAACTATTTTATTAATTTTTCTCTTCCTTGTCACTTTTTCTTGTTCTTCTCTAACCTTTTCTAACTTTTCCCTATATGTTCCCCATCTCTCTTCAGAAGTTTCTATTTCTTCTGCCAATACATGCTCTACTTGCATAGTTAGAACCTCAGAACTAACTTCATATCCCATAGGGTAACACCATTTCTTCCTAGGTTCCACTACCTCAAAGAACACACAATTAGTTTCAACCATGAAATAGATAGTGTCCTTATACTTCTCAACTAGTTCTTCAGGTATTCTATATCTTTTTTTCATCTGTCTTTGTAGAATTTTGGTCATAGAAAATAATTCTCCATCTACCCAATTCTTACTCTATCTTTGGTAGCTTTCTAAGACCTGAATTCCAGTAGGTACATCATCCTTCCATGCCCTAGGGTGCATGCCAAGGAACTTGCACTCAATGTAGATGTACATATGAACCAATAGTGATCCAAACCTAAATGCCTTAGTCTTTTCTTTCTCTATAACTTTCACATTCTCCAAAAACTATTGTGCAAGAACTTCACATAGGTTGTACTTCTTATTTCCCTTGACCATTCTATATGCCATCATAATAACTCCAGCTGAAACTGAGTTAGGCTTGTTGCTATAGAATGCCTTATAACCTAATATCATAGCTACCAACCTCACATCTTTCTTATATATGTCATTAACTATCATAGTTCTCTTATCCCACTTTGAATGGGTTAGGGTTTCCACTTGTTTTTTGATATTCTTTTCTACAACTTGGAGGGATCCATCATTATCTAAACTGGTTATCTCATGTATCATTTGAGCCCATATTTTTATTGGTTTTTCTCCGATCCATATAGTTTGGTCATCGATTCTACTAAGGATTATCTTAAACCATTCAGTTTCAATGAATTCTGCTAGTAAGGTTAACTTGATGATAGATTGATCCTCTAGGTGCTTAAACTCTTCTACCATTTTACCATTTGCTTCTATCATACCATCCAATTCACTATAGATATTTACATCTCCTATGATCTCATACTTGTAATGTATATATGCCCTAATATCCTCGACATGCAACACGCCTTGTGAAAACACTCCTTCTAGATCATCCTCACAAGACTTAAACAAGTGTTTCTTAAACTTATACCTAGGTCTATCCACAACATCAAAGATTACTGGTGCATCCATATCTTCTCAGAGAGTATAAATTTTAAATACCTTTAACACACTAAAATTTAGAACTTTGCTTCAAGCGATCACATAATATGTCTGCTAGATGACTGAAATGCTTCACAACTCTTCTCTCCTTAGTCGTTGATCAACAAATAGTGTAGAAAAGATATCCTTCAAGATCTTTTATCCTTCACAAGTTGAGTAAGTGCATAAATCAAAGGTAGCTCAACTTTGCATGTTGTCCAGTCAACACAAATCTCACAAACATAGAATATGAATCTCCAAGTGTTGCACTCTCAAACATAAACTCCTCAATGTTTGTACACATCATATCTAAGCTTGCATCAGCTCACTCCACATATTCAGGGGCTAGATATAATCTATTATCTGCATCCAATGCTCCCCTTAAGGCCATGCGGCCTTCTAGGTCGATGTTCCAAAGAACTCATCATGCAAAGACACAGTATCATCTTTTGTCTCTCCCTGAACCAATGCCCTATTTAAATCCTTCACCTTACATATCTTGTCATCTTCTTTATTTTCTAATTTCTTAAAATGATTCTCAAACTCATTCATATACTCATTAAGACTTTTACCACTGTCACCAACTTTCTTCTTTATAACCACAGGAGGTGGTCCTCTTGGTTTTGTTATATTGTCTCCTCCATTGTATCTGCAAAACTTCACTATGTGTCCAAGGTTGTTGTATTTGTAACATGTAGGTGGTCTCCTTCTATCCTAATTTACTTGTAGCTTACAATACCTTGCAGTATGCCCATAGTTATTGCATTTGTGGCATGTGATCTTGGCTACTGACTCTTCTCTGAAATAATCTTGTTTATACCTAAACAGATATGGTTTTCTACATTCTTCCTTCTTGTGTCCATAATTATAAAAATTATAATAGTAACCATAAAAGGGTTTGAAAGGGCCTTTACCTCTACAATCTCTCTTCATGTGTCCTTGTTGCATCCAAAGCATCTACCTCTGAAAGGTCTAGTCTGTTCTTTAGTTTCTTCATGAGTAGGTCTTTCTTCAGTCTTTTATTCATTTGCTTCTTCATTAGTCTCTGAACATTCACCTTCATTGAATCCAATTCCAGTCATGTCTCCTTTAGGTTTCTATCTCTCTCTTTGCTCATCAATTTTATCACTGCTCATGTGTAACTTCTCAATAATAATATAACATTTAATATTAATCAATAATGTTTATCAAGGTTAAAATCCTTATTAAGGTTAGGGTTATAAATAAAGTTATAATTAGTATCATGTTTAGGGTTAGGATTAGGGTCAAGTTTGGTTTATAGGGAATAAAGGTTCCATGTTTAGATAAATTTAATAATATTGTTGGGTTCATGAATAGTTCCAATGCACGTGAGATTCTTTCGTTGTGATTACAACCCTTAATACTGAAATAGACAAAGAAAAATGTATGAGTTTTCCAATTTCCAACCTACTGATCAATGCCTTATATTTTATCAATGGCAAGTGAGGGTTACGATATTTAGGGAGGAGATATTTGTGTTTATTTTACACCTTTGCAAATAAGCCTTATTGTTAGTCCCTACCTCTATGGCGAGGACTTATGTTTTCGGGCGTTTATTTTGTAATACACCCTGCTTTGGAAATCATGTAATATCAAAAATATTCCATCTATACTATGGTCAATGCATTAATACTTTATTAAAATGAATTTTTGAATTTAAAATTTCCATTTTTTGATTGGCACAGCTCTTTTTTGCCGGCAGTCTTTTTATTTTTCCGCTTGAAAAATTTGCAAAAAAAAGCTTGGGGAGTCTCTGCCATGCAAATTTGGCGGTTACCACTTTGTAGAGTTGTCACCCTCTACTACAGTTATCCATGGTGAGTGATGGATGAAGAACCCTCTTCTATAGTTGTACCTCTCTCCTTCACTTGATCCAGTTCCTTCACAGATGTGCCTTTTTCATGATAGTCACCGCTTTCCAAACCAATTAGGCTATGTATACATATGACAGTCGACATTTATGGATGAATTCTCTGTGTGCTCTATATTTCTTCTATTCCTTTGGTTTCCAACTTGCACTTTCACAACTCATTTCTACCTCTTCTCTGATTCATCTTTTCGAGGGTTTGACTACAACTGTCTTGATCAAGCTACAACTTTTTAACAGGTTTTTCTTACATGCGTATGAACTTAAAACTTGATTTATTTTGGTGGCCATTTTTTCTATTGGTGGGATTTTGATTTTTGACTATGTATAGGGTTTTCTGGCTTGTACTGGGACTCATTTGGTCAGTTCTTTGGGTCACAGAGGTGTCTAGGCTACATTATTTCCATGTGATTGATAGAAAAATTACATTTGTTCCTCTAATTATTAACAATTTTTGGCTGCATCTATCTTCATCACATGTTATTTGTAATAGTCATCAAGTTTTTGCTTCCATTTGGGTAGGGTTCATCCTCTTTTCAATATTATTTCAGTGATTGTACATTCCTTTGGGGCCATTTGATTTGGTTTGTGCAATTTGAAGGTGTTATATTCTGTTGTGCTTGTTGTACAAAGTTTAATGTTTGACTCTAGGATTTAAGCATTGTTTACTGGACACATTTATATTACAAATAAAAAATTAAAAAGTTTCAGATTCCTTATGCCTTCATACAATATTTCCTCTCATTTCCCTTTATATGTATAACGACATTAGTAAATATTGGCAGCAAGCTACCCATAAATTTTGCATTTGGATGCTTCGCCAACTCCTCCCATTTGCAATTTATTTGTCATGTCTAGATTCCTGGACAAGATTGTCCATGTTAACTTTCAAATATTTGGGGACTTTTGTCAAACTTTTTGAGATACTTTTTAAACATACTATGAAGTTTAGAATACACAATTTTTTTATGTGGAAGCTTGATATTGCTATTGGCAATTCTACTTTCACATCAAACACTTTATATAAAATGCAATGTAAACACTTTTGCATGTGCATTGTAAATCTCACATTCATCTCACACATGTACTATAACCCACAATAACATTATTGCTATAATTAAGGCCTTCTGCATATTCATAATCGAAACAAATATGAAACTTATTGTTTCTGAGAGGAAAGGTTCTTGGATGAATGGCCTGCAACAAAATTAATTAATGTGTTTTTATACACATTCTCCTATTTAACATTACAATTGAAATGAAAATACATTAGTTATAGTAATAGGTTCTATATTTTTTAAACCTTAAAAAGTATGCTTACCAAGAAGTGAGGATTTCCTTTTTCTTTTATGATTTTCAACCAATGCTTCAGGCTCTTGGATATTTTCCTCATCAGAAACCAAATCAATCACCAATTTATTATCCATTTGTTGATTTAAACCATGCAATTTTTTAGAAGAGAATCTCCCATTTGAAACAATGTCTTCTTTTTATCATTATCGACACTAAAATTCTTCTCACACTCAGATCTTCTAAACATGTGAACTTTCATGTCATACCTCACTATGCAATTGAACACAACAATATCTCCCACTTGCAGGATGTGATAATCAACAAATCCTTTCCAACCATGTCCAAATTCTAATTCATTGATTGCACTTCTTATTTCCACTTCCCACTCCTGCCCATCTGGCCCTTGGAGCACCACATGTTTTTCCTTCTCATTTATGAGTTCAGGAGGAATACGCTACAAGGTTAAACACATTATACACTTTGTAAAGGAATTTAGTAAAATAAAATGATAAAACATTGTGCAAGTATGGTATACAACTTACCAATTTCTCATCAAAGTCTTTCATAATAACTTTGAAGAAAAAAAAGGGCCCATTAAAATGCTCTTTCTCAGACTTCCTAACATGTTTTTTATAACAATTCTGAGTGCATGCCCTACATTCTATAGAAAGATCCCCTCTTTCTTCATCCTCCATCATTGCAAACATAGATGCAAAAGCCTGTTTAAATCAAGCCAAACTACGAGAGGGAGAGGGTGAAAAAGCCTATAAAATGAAAAGTAGTTTAGAGTTCATACATTATGGTTTAGACAATATTTGAGTGGGACTTCAAAAACCACAAATATCACATTCTTCAATGCATCTGCAACTAATTATTTGGGCAATAGCCAACTACTATAACATGCATTAATTGTATGTGATAACTATCACAGCCTGGTACATAAAATGTTAAGTCAGGATAATTAGAGAGGCTTCATGATTTTACTTTACCAGACACCAAAATTCATTTGATGACTGGCACACACTAAAAAACTTGTCATAACTTCCTTGAATTTATCGGTTCTATAGAAAAAAAAATTATCCAAAAAATGCTTAGCAACAATATTTCTCATGATCTTACCATTTCTGAACACATTGGCTTTTTTAGTCAGAACATTGCATTCAAGACAATCAAATAAAACCACTTCTCGAATTTATTAGAAGCTAAATTTAACTATGAAAAGAAAAGTATAAATACTTGCTAAAATAGTTTAAAGGCTCTTATAAGCTATTTATGGATTAAAGAACTCTACACATTTTCTTTACCTCGACTGTGAAAATCATACTCGTTAATAATCCCAGATAAGTTTCATATTTTTTATCTCAGTCTACTTGAGGGATTTTACTTTAACTTGCACTGTGTTCTCCAGCTCTGGTTTGTGGTGCCCTATTGTATGCAGTGTTTTTTGGTTATACGCTTTTAATTCTTGAATGTATGGGATGGAGTTGAAATCCATGAAAAATTGTATAAGATGCTTTTCTGTGTGGTGGAAGTTATGTACAGAATGTCCCTTTTGTGTTTAGAATATTTCTTCAATTTTTTCATACATATCATTCTATCTAATAACTTACCCCAAAAAAATTTCTTTATTTTTACATACATATCATTGTATCTAAATGTATCTCTAGATAACTACAATGACCACAACCATGAGAACCAAACAACATTCGATTATAATTGCTCTTAGTAATGAGACATTCTAAGCATTAAGTTTCAACAATTATTAGGCTACATCTATTCTTTCATGTGCTAATGTCTGGTGCACTACAGATGTAGGAAAAAGGGGAATCTACCTAGAACTAAAATTTAAACAATTGATAGTAGGAAGCTCACTATATTCATATCTACCACATTGTTACATGCACAGACAAAAAAAATGCAAACATAGACATAGAGCTTCTACTTTTATATGGATACTTGTACGTTTTGTAGCACTGAATATTTACTAGTTTTCTTCAATTCAATGCTTTAATAATGGTAATGATACAGTGTGTAATACCACAAATCAAATTACTGATTTAAAGATTACGCTACAAGAATTAGAAATGAAGACACCATTGGACTGTATTCAATGTTGAAATATCATTTTTAACACACTGTTTGACATTTTTAAACTTCCTATTTCATTTTAAAAAGTGACATACAATGACATTGTATTCTCTATTTTTTGGGTTTTGTAGGTTGTTCATTGAACCCACACATGCACACTACCCAAGGTAAGAAATTGATTTCTATACTCTTGAGATGTTTCCAAATTGACATGCTCATAAAGGGCCTTTTGCATTCACACTATCACTTTGCTTGTACATGTACATTGTTTGAGGTAAATAATCACCTACTAATGTTGTTACCGATGACTAAGCTAGTCTAGAAACCATAGTTCTCCAAAGTTTGTAGCCATTTACTTTGCAATATTCATTAGTTTACTAGTGCATACATGTCTACCGCATTTACAATACAAGCCCATTCACTCCTAACCAATCAAATGACCAATATGGAAGCAAAGAGCTTTACCCATATAGAAAAAGAGCCACACAATTTGATTATAGTAGAAACGTACATATCAAATAGCCAAACAAAGACAATATCAATTGAAAAAACTCTCGACAATGTCAATTACTTTTAGATTGATCAATTCAACTTCAAAATTGGAGGTTTCTTATTTGATGTAATCCATGTTCTCCTTCATTGTCAATACATAGCTAATGAACTTTGCAGTGAGCTTGTTGACCATTTCTTGCATTGCCTCCATCATGGTTGTGCTATAGCCTTAAGATATTTTGAATATGAGATGCACCCAACAATATTGTATGATTTGCACAAGATACATGAAAAAACCACCTACTTACGTAGAATGGCGATTTCAGAAATAAAAACAAACACACATGCTGAGACTGGCCTTTGGGGTGACACATTTTGTATCCAATGGAAAGCACAGTGGATGAACATCCCCATATGTCTTTGGTCATCAACACCAAAGAAACCATATCTGCATTTCAACAAAAATGTGTCGCATCATATGATATCAATTCTTTTCCACGATGCTATCCCAACGTCAGGACACTATGAACCGATCTTTTTGAGGAAAAGAACACACATTGTGCAACAAAACATAGAGCCAAAAATCTCAGATGCACACTGCAACATAGTAGATGTTTGGAACAACATTGCTGCAGCATTTGATAAAATTGGCTTCAATCAGCTTACTACTTTTACTGCCCCATGTGGTAAAAGTATACATTTGCTGCTATAGCCTTCCTGGCTGATAATCAATTTGATGCAATAGCTTTGTGATTATTTGTAGCTCAATCATTAGCTAATGCATGTAGCATGAAAAACAAATACGCATTATCATGTTTCAAATTACTACAGTAATATTCTAAAATAGATAACTATTCCTCTCGTAAATACAGACACTAGTTTCTAAGCTTGGAATACTATATTTTGAAATCCATTTTGAAGGTTCTCAAAATTTCTTTCCTTGGCTATCGCACATATTTCATCTAACTATATACATATGGAAAGAAACTCCACAACAAATGCCTGAAGTATATTGCAATTGCACAGAATCAAAGAAAAACATTAATCTAATTTCCTTCGAAAATAGGTTAGGTCATTGTCATTACGAACCGCTACTACTGAGTGAACATCAGTCTAATTACATGTACACAAACCAAGACATGATTCCTAAAATTGTGGCAAATGCATTGCAATTAAAAATCACAAATAGAAACACAAAAGAAAATGCTAGCACTGCACAAATTGAAAAATTGTCCGATGCAAATTTGAACATTTGTCATTCATTGCAGCTATTAAAAGTAGAAATAAGAAACAAGGATATGAAACAATCAGAAACATAAAATGCCCGTGCTATTGAGTCCCAAAAAATAACAAACGGTAGCTCTATACATGTTGCAAAATTGCTTGAAGGAAATTTGAACATTTGTGGAAAATGTATTCGCTGACAACAAAATACATGAACAAACAAAATTCAAAGAACAGATACATATAGATGACATAATTTCAGAACATTATGAAGAACCCATAACTGAATCACTTATCCACTAGTTCAATGACCCGCACTCGATCAAAGACCTGGATACAACCATTATTAAAATTCCACCATCAGAAGGATTCGAGACTATCAACATATTCCACGATACTTATTCAAAAGAAATGAATTTTCTAACGCTCTACTATGGCTCTGCATGCCCCGAAGATGTTACAAAGAATTTTTCGTACTAGAAAATAGTGAAATGGGAGTACATGTATAAAGACAACGACTTCACAAAACATAAAAAATAATTTTTTCAAAGCGAACAAAATAATAATCCAACAGATATCTTCACTGGCATGGGTCTGTATACGCAAAGCGAAACTCAAAGGTCAAATTTAACTGCAAAAGATGTGTGCAGTCCTGCAAACCTAGAAAATATCTTAAAGTCATCGTTGGGCTTCAAATCTCTAAGAAGTATTCACACGTCTCCCAGCTATTTAGAACACACAAATAAAAATATATTTGCAATGATACGACAACTAGGCCCCCCAACTTTCTTTGTAATAGTGATGAGTGTTGAGCATTTCTGGGAACCACTACACAAAGCATTACACCACACCTTTACAAAAGAAGAACACAATGAAAATATAGAAGATAAAGACCTAGAATTTGACATTAGGAAAAACCTCGTGCTTTGCAATTTCTACTTCAACCACAAGATCAACGCATTTTGAAAGATGATGATGAAAAACTACAAACTATTTGGCAAAGTTTCAGATTTCTTCTTTGTAATAGAATTCCAAAATCGAGGAAACAAACATGTGCATTTCATGTTATGGATAAAAGATGCACCTATATATGGAAATTGACAAAACAATGTAATCAAATACTTTATCAATAAATATATTTCATGTGACTTTGCATTACTGGATGCAAATCTTGTCAAAATGCAAACACATCACCATACAAAAACCTACAAAAAGTACAAAACATCAACTTATCGATTCAGCTTCCCACTACCTCCCATGAGAAGTACAACAATATTAGAACCTCTATGTGTTACCAATACCATATTAAAAGAAAAAGCCAAAATTTTATTCAAGCAACTAGAAAAAAATAGTATGCAAAGGAAGATACATTTGACAGTTTCTTAGATGAATCAAGGTACATTTCAATGCTACAAGCAACACTCTCACGGAAAATTATTTTACTAAAATGAAACTGGAATGATATTTGGATAAATGCATTCACAAAAGAGGTCCCTCCACTATGGTATTCAAATACAAATACATAATTTATCTTAGATGCATATGTTGTTACATCTTACTATAATTCGTACATGACCAAGCAAGATAAGACACTGTCACTTGTATTTTGCCAATTACAAGAACAATGTACTTATGCTTACAATGAAAATGTACAGTTCATATGAAAATTAGGCAATGCATTGATCAACTACCAACAAATATCTACTAGACATGCTATTCACATTGTTCTCTCACTACCATTACATATAAGTTCAAGGAAAATTGTTTTCATCAACACTGGCCCACTAGAGACTAGAATTATGATGTTAAAAAGTCTGAAGCTACTAGCACAACAATCAGACGACTCTAAAAATATCATGTATGCCTCTGTGATAGAAAAATACATGAATCATCCAAAGCCCTTTGATAGTCTATCATTAGCTGAATATACAAAATTTTACTCTACCAACCCAAGAAAAACACAAATCAGAGAAAACACATTGGGCATACGCTACGTAAAATACAACCCACATATCGATCATGAGAACTATTGAAGGGAAAATCTTATGCTATTCATACCTTTCATAAAAAATGAACATGCATTGTTAGTTAGACATGCAACATGGACTGCAACATATGAGGCAAAAAAAGTACAAATTTCAAATATTGAAAAAAAGTTTACCAGAGAGGTAGACAACAAATGGGGTGATATTGAACAAGTTGCAATAGAGGCTAACAATGATAATTGTCCAACAATAGACCTTGACACAGAACATCGCCAAAAGATGCAAGAACATAAAATAGAGAAATATGATATCATGGTCGATCTGAAACATTATAAAAATGCAAAATACGTACACGACACTTGCAACTCTTTATTCTTAGAAAGAGAACACCCATTTTTTCTTAGCAACGGTGAATATTTCAAATTATGAAGATAACTAAACAAAGAGAAAAAAACCATAGTTAAAGATGTATTGATGTCAAAGAAACTCACACCCGATAAACCACAATACTTGTTCTTGACAGGTGGACCTAGCAGAGGAAAAAATTTCACAGCTAAAGTACTTTTCAAAGCATTGGTTTGGATCTATGATGGTCAATTAGATAGTGACTTGTACAAAGTGAAAGACATTATTGTAGCTTCTACAGGCAAAGCAACATACAATGCAGGTGGCATAACCTCTCATTCCTTTTTCCACTTGCCATGTAACTCCACAACAATGTTGCCTTTGGATTCAAACACTTTGGATAGCCTAAGCAAAAAACTAGAACAATTACAAATCTTTCTTATTGATGATGCCTCGCTTATTGGCTCCAAAATATTGTACAACATTGATAGAAGACTTTGTCAAATAAAACATACACCAACAAAACCCTTTGGTAATATTAATATAATATTTTGTGGTGAATTATACCAAACACAGCCTGTGTGTTACTCTTGGATATTTGAAAAACCAACAATAAATAATGAGAAGTTCCCATACACATTTTGGTATGATAATGTACTATGCTTTGAACTAAACAATGTCATGAGACAAAAAAATGAACATTTCATCTCCATATTGAACTGTACCTGAACTTGTCAACAAACTGACAAAGATATTTCCTATATGAATAAAACATGTTGCAAGTACCCTCCTACTGATCCAAAGTTCCCATATTTTTTTCAAAGAAATTTAGTCGTTGATGCACACAATAAGAAAATGCTAGATTACTTTCCCCCTAAGCTCTACGTATTCGAAGCCATTGATAAGAAAGATACTCCAGTTGACCATGTCCATTTCCAAGTTGAATCTTCATCATTTCTTGATACAATCTATGTCAAACAAGGAATTTTGGTTGAACTAATATCTAAAAACTTAAACATAGAGGACAGGCTAGTCAACGATGTCGATGGCCTCTTTCAAATGCACACAACTAAACAACCAGACATTGTTTGGATACAATTCAATAACACTACAATTGGGAAATTACAACTCCAAAGAATGCAAAGCCTATACACAAACTCCATTTTGTCATCTTGGACACCAATAATGAGAATAGTCAAAAAAGTGAAAACAAGTACAAAAATAGTCACAAAAAACCAATTCCCTTTTCAACTAGAAAGTGCATGAACTATCCATAGAGCACAAGGATTAACAATGGATACACTTTCTTTTAACCCATATAAAGTCTACCAACATGGTCTTTGTTACATTGGTTTGTCTCGTGAATGAGAAATTGATTCACTCTATCTAATGCACAATCTGCAACATGAAAACTTTAGGAGATGCCACAAAGTTAACAAAGAAATGGACCGTCTTCGAACCTCAACAAAATGGACCCCTCAATACAATCTTTTTTCAACACAATTAGACAACTTCATTATATGTTATTTGAATACTTGAAGCTTTGCATTACATCAACAAGAAATAGCCAATGACCACAATTTGGTTCGAGCAACTGTACTTTATCTTCAAGTAACAAGAATTTCAACTCATGACCATAATACTATTGGCAAAATAGTCAATGCTCCCATCAGGATTCGTGACATGGCCTAACCACCTCTTGTATCTTCTATAAGTCTAGTGGTTGTATTGAGCATTAACAAATCGATCTTTTGGTGTAACAACAACCATTACTTGTAACAAGTGGTATCAGAGCTTGGTCACAGATTTGAATCCCCTCGAGTAACGCTAAGGGGGAGATTGTTGGTAAAATAGTCAGTGCTCCCCTTGAGATTTGTGACATGGCCTAACCGCCTCCTATGTCTTCTATAAGTCTAGTGGTTATATCGGGCATTGAAAGGTCGATCTTTTGGTGTAACGGAAACCACTACTTGCAACAAATACCTTCCTCAAAGCTCATTTCAACTCGTATTGCAGGGACTTACGTTTTCACACATTTATTTTGCAATACACCCTACTTTGGAAACCAAGCAAGCTTGGGAATCTCTGCCATGCAAATTTGGCAGTTACCTCTTCGTAGAGTTGTCACCCTCTCCTACAGTTGTCTGTTGTGATCGATGACTAAAGAAGCCTCTTCTACAATTGTACCTCTCTCCTTCACTCGATGTGGTTCCTTCATAGATGTTCCTTTTGCATGACAGTCACTGCTTTCTAAACCAATTTGGCTATGTATACATATGACAGTGGACATTTGTGGATGAATTCTTTGTGTGCTTCATATTTCCTCTATTCCTTTGGTTTCCATCTTGCACTTTCGCAACTCATTTCTGCCTCTTCTCTGATTCATCTTTTCGAGGGTTTGACTGCAACTATCTTCATCAAGCTACAACTTTTTAATAGGTTTTTCTTACATATGTATGAACTTAAAACCCAATTTTTTTTTGTGGTCATTTTGTCTTTTGATGGGATTTTAATGTTTGACTGTATATAGGAATTTCTGGCTTGAACTAGGGCTCATTTTGTCATTTTTTTGGGTCGGAGAGGTGTCTAGGCTGCATTATTTCCATGTGATTGATAGAAAATTACATTCATTCCTCTAATTGTTAACATTTTTTGGCTACATCTATCTTCATCGCATGTTATTTGTAATATTCATCAGGTTTTGTTTCCATTTGGTTAGGTTTTGTCCTCTTTTCAACATTATTTCGGTCATTGTACATTCCTTTGGGGCCATTTTATATGGTTTGTGCAATTTGAAGGTGTTATATTCTGTTGTTCTTGTTGTGCAAATTTTAATGTTTGACTCTAGGATTTAAGCATTGTTTGTTGGACACATTTATATTAAAAATAACAAATTAAAAAGTTTCAAATTCCTTATGCCTTTAGACAACCTTTCTTCTCATTTCCCTTTATATGTATAACAACATTAGTAAATATTGGTGGCAAGCTACCTATAAATTTTGCATTTGGATCCATCCCCAACTTCTTGCATTTACAATTTATTTGTCATGTCCAGATTCCTGGACAAGATTGTCCATGTTACCTTTCAAATATTTGGGGGCTTTTGTCAAAATTTCTAAGATACTTTTTAAACATACTATTGGCAAACCTACTTTCACACTAGACACTTTATATCAGATGCAATGTAGACATTTTTTCATGTGTAGTGTAAATCTCACATTCAGCTCAAACATGTATAACCCACACTAACAATATTGCTAGAATTTATTCATGCTACATATTCATAATTGAAATAAATAAAAAAATCATAGTTTCTAAGAGGCAGGGTTCTTGGATGAATGGCCTGCAACAAAATTAATTAATGTGTTATTATACACATTCTCCTAATTGAAATACAAATACATTAGTTATAGTAACAGTTTTTATATTTTTTAAACATTAAAAAGTATGCTTACTAAGAAGTGAGGATTTCATTTTTCTTTTATGATTTTCAACCAATGCTTCAGGATCTTGGATATTTTACTCATTAGAAACCAAATCAATCACCAATTTATTATCCATTTGTTGATTTAAATTATGTATTTTCTTAGAAGAGAATCTCCCATTTGAAACAATGTCTATTTTTTTATCATTAGTTTTTAGATATATGTTGTACTTTACATGCTAATAGGAACAAACAGAAGTCAAAGAATAGATACATATAGATGACATACCATCAGAACATGATGAAGAACCCATAATTGAATCACTTATCCACTGGTTCAATGATCCACACTTGATCAAAGACCTGGATACGACCATCATTGAAATTCTACCATTAGAAGGATTCAAGGCTCTCAACATATTCCAAGATACTTGTTTAGAAGAAATGAATTTTCTAACACTCTAATATGGCTCTGCACACCCCAAAGATGTTACAAAGAATTTTTCATACTGGAAAATAGCAAAATGGGCGCTCATGCATAAAGACAATGACTTCACAACACATATAATAAATATTTTTTTTAAAGTGACAAAAATAATAATCCAACAGATATATTCATTGGCATGGATCTATATATGCAAAGCAGAACTAAAAGGTCAAAAGTTAACTACAAAAGATGTGCGTAGTCCTGCTAACCCACAAAAAATCTTAAAGTCATCATTGGGCTTCAAATCTCTAAGAAGTATTCGCACATCTCTCGACTATTAAGAACACATGAATAAAAATATATTTGCAATGATATGAAAACTAGGCTTCCCGACTTTCTTCATAACAGTGATGAGTGTTGAGCATACTACAAACTATTTGGCAAAGTTTCAGATTTCTTCTTTGTAACAAAATTCCAGAATCAAGGAAACAAACATGTGCATTTCATGTTATGGATAAAATATGCACCTACATATGGAAATTGTCAAGACAATGAAATTGAAAACTTTTTCAACCAATATATTTCATGTGACTCCGTATTACTGGATGCAAATCTTGTCAAAATGCAAACACATCACCATACAAAAACTTGTAAAAAGTACAAAACATCAACTTGTCAATTCAACTTCCCACTACCTACGACCATGAGAAGTACAACAATATTAGAACCTCTATGTGTTACCAATACAATATTGAAAGAAAAAGCCAAAAATTTATTCAAGCAACTAGAAAAAAATAGTATGCGAAGGAAGATACATTTGATAGTTTCTTAGATGAATTCCAAATAGCTGAAGCAGGGTACATTTCAATGCTACAAGAAATATTGTCACAAAAAATTATTTTACTAAAATAAAACCCAACTAACATTTGGATAAATGCATTCGCAATGGAGGTCCCTTCACTATGGTATGCAAATAAAAATATATAATTCATCTTAGATGTATATGTCATTGCATCTTAACTGTAGCTTGTACATGACCAAGCAAGATAAGACACTATCACTTGTATTTCACAAATTACAAGAATAATGTACTATGATTATAATGAAAAAGTATAGTTCATATGCAAATTAGGCAATGCATTGCACAACTACCAAAAAAATCTACTCGACACGCTATTCACATTGTCATCTCACTGCCATTACATAGAAGTTCAGGGAAAATTGTTTTCATCAACACTGGCCCATCAGAGACCAGAATTATGATGTTAAAAAGTCTGAAGCTACTAGAACAACAATCAAATGACTCTGAAAATATCATGTACGCCTCTATAATATAAAAATACATGAATCATCCAAAGCCCTTTGATAGTCTAATATTAGCTGAATATACAGAATTTTACTCTACCAATCCAAGAAAAACACAAAGTACAGAAAACACATTAGTCATATGCTACATAAAATACAACCTGCATATCGATCATGAGAACTATTGCAGGGAAAATCTTATGTTATTCATACCTTTCAGAAACAATGAACTTGCATTGTTAGTTGGACATGCAACATGGACTGCAACATATGAGGCAAAAAAGTACAAATTTCAAATATTAAAAAAATGTTTACCGCATAGGTAGACAACAAATGGGGTGACATTGAACAAGCTACAATAGAGACTGACAATGATAATTTTCCAATAATAGACCTTGACACAGAACATTGCCAAAAGATGCAAGAACATGAAACAGAGAAATATGATATCATGGACGATATGAAATATTATAAAAATGCAAAATACGTACATGACACTTGCAGCTCTTTATTCTCAGAAACAACACACCCATTTTTTCTTAGCAACGATGAATTTTTCAAATTACGAAGACAACTAAACAAAGAGAAATAAACCATAGTTAAAGATGTATTGATGTCAAAGAAACTCACACCCGACAAACCATAATACTTATTCTTCACAGGTGGAGCTAGTAGAGAAAAAACTTTCACAACTAAAGTACTTTTCAAAGCATTGGTTCAGATCTATGAAAGTCAATTAGATAGTGCCATGTACAAAGTGAAAGGCATTATTGTGGCTTATATAGGAAGAGAAGTATACAATGCAGGTGGCAGAACTGCTCATTCCATTTTCCACTTACCATACAAATCCACAACGATGTTTCCTTTGGATTCAAACACAATAGACAACCTAAGAAAAAAACTAGAACAATTACAAATATTTCTTATTGACAAAGCCTCACTTATTGGCTCCAGAATGTTGTACAACATTGACAGAAGACTTCGTCAAATAAAACATACACTAACAAAACCCGTTGGTAATATTAATTTATAATATTTTTTGGTGAATTATACTAAGCACAACATGTGTGTTACTCTTGGATATTTCCACAACCAACAATAAATAATGAGAAGTTCCCATACACATTTTGGCATGATAATGTACTATGCTTTGAACTGAACAATGTCATGAGACAAAAAAATGAGCATTTCATCTCCATCTTCAACCGTACCCAAACTTGTCAACAAACTGACGAAGATATTTCCTATATGAATAAAACATGTTGCAAGTACCCTCCTAATGATCCAAAGTTCCCATAGTTTTTAGAAATAAATTTAGCTGTTGATGCACACAATAAGAAAATGCTAGTCTACTTGCCTACTAAGCTCTACGTATTCGAAGCCATTGATAAGAAAGATACTCCAGTTGACCATGTCTATTTCCAAGTTGAACGGTCATCATTCCCTGATACAATCTACGTCAACGAAGGAATTTTGGTGGAACTCATATCTAAAAACTTAAATGTAGAGAACGGGCAAGTCAACGATGTTGATGACATCTTTCAAATGCACACAAGTAAACAACTAGACATTGTTTGGATAGAATTCAATAATGCTACAATTGGCAAATTACAATGCCAAAGAATGAAAAGCCTATACACAAACTCCATTTTTCCGTCTTGGACACCAATAATGAGAATAGTCAAAAAAGTGAAAACAAGTACAAAAATAGTCACAAGAAAATAATTCCCTTTTCAACTAGTAAGTGCACGAACTATCCATAGAGCATAAGGATTAACAATGGATGCAGTTTATTTTAACCCTTATAAAGTCTACCAACATGGTCTTTGTTACACTACTTTGTCTCATGTGTGAGAAATTGATTCACTCTATCGGATGCACGATTTGCAACATTAAAACTTTAGGATATACCACAAAGTCAACAAAGAAATGGACCATCTTCGAACCTCAACAAAATGGACCCCTTAATACAGTCTTTCTTCAACACCATTAGACAACTTCATTATATGTTCTTTGAATACTCAAATCTTTGCATTGCATCAAAAATAAATAGCCAGCGACCACAATTTGGTTCGAGCAACTTTACTTTGTCTTCAAGAAACAAGAATTACAACTCACGACCATGGTACCATTTTGCAAGCTCATTTCAACTCATATTGTAGGGACTTATGTTTTTGCACATTTATTTTGCAATACACCCTACTTTGGAAATTGAGCAATATGAAAAATATTCCCTCTATACTATGGTCGATGCATTAATACTTTATTAAAATGAATTTTTTAATTTAAAATTTCCATTCTCTGATTGGCACAGCTCTTTTTTCCTGGTAGTCTTTTTTATTTTTCCACTAGAAAAAATCTTGGGGAGTCTCTACCACGCAAATTTGGTGGTTACCTCTTTATAGAGTTATTACCCTTTGCTATAGTTGTCTGTGGTGAGTGATGACTGAGAAAGCCTCTTCTACAATTGTACCTCTCTCCTTCACTTGACGTGGTTCCTTCATAGATGTTCCTTTTGCATGACAGTCACTGCTTTCTAAACTGACTCGACTATGTATACGTACAATAGTCAACATTTGTGGATGAATTCTCTATGTGCTCTTTATTTCCTATGTTCCTTTGGTTTCCAGCTTGCACTTTCACAACTCATTTTTGCCTCTTCTCTGATTCATCTTTTTGAGGGTTTGATTGCAACTATCTTCATCAAGCTACAAATTTTTAACAGTTTTTTCTTACATACGTATGAACTTAAAACCCATTTTGTTTCAGTGGGCATTTTGTCTTTTGATGGATTTTGATGTTTGAATGTGTATAGTATTTTTTGGCTTGAACTGGGACTCATTTTGTCAGTTTTTTGGGTCAGAGAGGTGTCTAGGCTGCATTATTTCCATGTGCTTGATAGAAAATTGCATTTGTTCCTCTAATTGTTAACAGTTTTTGGCTGCATCTATCTTCATCACATGTTATTTGTAATATTGATCAGGTTTTTGCTTCCATTTGGTTAAGGTTTGTCCTCTTTTTGACAGTATTTTAGTCATTGTACATTCCTTTGGGGCTATTTGATTTGGTTTGTGCAATTTGAAGGTGTTATATTTTGTTGTGTCTATTGTGCAAATTTTAATGTTTGACTCTACGATTTAAGCATTGTTTGATGGACACATTTATATTACAAATAACAAATTAAAAGTTTCAGATTTCTTATGCCTTTAGACAACCTTTCTTCTCATTGGGCCCTTTATATGTATAATGACATTAGTAAATATTGGCGGCAAGCTACCCACAAATTTTGCATTTGGATGCTTCCCCAACTCCTTGGATTTACAATTTATTTTTCATGTCCAGATTCCTGGACAAGATTGTCCATGTTGCCTTTCAAAGATATGGGGACTTTTGTCAAACTTTCTGAGATACTTTTTAAACATACTATTGGAAAATCTACTTTCACACTGGACACTTTATATCAAATGCAATGTAAACATTTTTGCATGTGTAGTATAAATATCACATTCAACTCACACATGTATAACCCACACTAACAGTATTGCTAGAATTTATTCCTGCTGCATAATCATAATCAAAACAAATCAGAAACTCATTGTTTCTAAGAGGCAGGGTTCTTGGATCAATGGCCTACAACAAAATTAATTAATGTGTTGTTATACACATTCTCCTATTTAACATTTTAATTGAAATAAAAATATATTAATTATAGTAATAAATTTTATATTTTTTAAATATTAAAAAGTTTTCTTACTAATAAGTGAGGATTTCCTTTTTCTTTTATGATTTTCAACCAATGCTTTAGGCTCTTGGATATTTTCCTCATCAGAAACCAAATAAATCACCAATTTATTATCCATTTATTGATTTAAACTATGAATTTTCTTAGAAGAGAATCTCCCATTTCAAACCATGTCTAGTTTTTTAATCATTATTAGCACTGAAATTCTTCTCACATCCAGATCTTCTAAACATGTGAACTTTCATGTAGGACCTCATTATGTAGTTTAACACAATGATATCTACCACTTACAAGCTATGATAATCAACATATTATTTCCAACCCCATCCAAATGGATGTGTTGTAACAATAAGATGTTTTGAATATGAGCTACACCCAACAAAACTGTATGATTTGCATAAGATGCATGACAAAACCACCTACTTATGTAGAATGATAATTTCAGCAAGAGAAACAAACACACATGGTGAGACTGCCCTTTAGGGTGACACATTTTGTATCCAATAGCAAGCATGGTGGTTGAAAATCCCCATATGTCTTTGGTCATCAACACAAAATAAACTATATCTGCATTTCAACAAAAATGTATCCCATCCTATGATATTGATTCTTTTCTACGATGTTAACCCAACATTTGGACACTATGAACTGATCTTTTCAAGGAAAAGCACACACATTGTGCAAAAAAACATAGAGCGAGAAATCTCAGATGCACACTGCAACATAGTATATGTTTGGAACAACATTGCTGCAACATTTGATAAAATTGGCTTCAATCAGCTTACTACTTTTACTGCCCCATGTGGTGAAAGCATGTTTGATGCTATAGCCTTCCTGGCTGATAATCGGTTCAATGAAATAGCTTTGCGATTATTTGTAGCTCAATCGTTAGCTAATGCATGTAGCATGCAAAATAAATATGCATTATCATATTTCAGATTACTACATCAATATTCTAAAATAGATAACTATTCTCCCTCACAAATATAGACACTAATTTCTAAGCTTGGAATACCGTATTTTGAAAGCCATATTGAAGGTTCTCAAAATTTATTACTATGGCTATCACACATATTTCATCTAACTACATACGTATGGAAAGAAACTCTACAACCAATGCCTAAAGTATATTACAATTGTACAGAATCAAAGAAAAACATTAATATAATTTGCTTCAAAAATAGGTTAGGTCATTGTCATTATGAATCACTACTATCAAGAAAACATCAGTCTAATTAAATATACAAAAACCAAGAAATGATTCCTCAAATTATGATAAATGCATTACAATTAAAAATCACAAATAGAAACACAATAGCAAATGCGAGCACTGCACAAACTATAAAATTATCTTATGAAATTTTGAACATTTGTCATTCATTGTGGCTATTAAAAGAAGCAATATGAAACAAGGATATGAAACAATCAGAAACAGAAAATGCCAATGCTATTGAGTCCCAAAAAATAGCAAATGGTAGCACTATATAGGTTGCAAAATTGTCTGAAGCATATTTTAAACATTTTTCATTCATTGCGAGTCTTAAAAGAAGCAATATGAGACAAGAATATGAAACAATCAAAAATAGAAAATGACCATGCTATTGAATCCCGAAAAAATATGAGCCAAACACAACCAAAGAGAAAATCTATATTCCATAAGCCAAAGCCAAGTCACTACCCCACTAGGCATGCACATGCAAGTGTACAAGATAAAATTAACAACTCCATTAGATTGTACTTGCAAAGCATTAATGATACACCAACCCTATCATATAGTCTATGCAAGATGTTATGTTTCCACAAAGATGTCTATAAAGCTAAGAAAACAATTGTCATGTTTGCTTATGCTTTCTGCTCCAACCAATATGAAAACAACTTCAATAGGTGAAGCTATTTGTAGACAATGTATAAAAGTTGTTGTAGTTGGTAAAGTCTATCTTTGCTACTCCATTGAACATAAGACATAATAAACATATAGAAATTGTCCATACCCTAACTACTTTAGAGGAAAGGCTTGTGTCCCTCCACATTTCTTTTGCATAGATTAGGAAACTTGGATACAAAAGAGCACAATATGGCTTAAATGATACAATTATCAACATTTCTATGGATTTTTACAAATTACAAAAGGCATTGCCTAGACAAGTAAACAAAACTAAAATGAAAGCAATTAAATTAAAATGTAAGTTACAATACAAAAATGCCTACACATAAGGAAATGCTAGACCTGCATATGTCATAACTACTTTAACAGTGCTATCAAAGATACCCCTATATATTAAAGAGAACATCTCAATTAACAAAGATTAGGAAAATATTTTTTCTATCAACAAAAGACAGGAATGAACAGAAGTCGAAGAATAGATACATATAGATGACATACTATCAGAACATGATGAAGAACCCATAATTGAATCACTTATCCAATGGTTCAATGACTCGCACTCGATTAAAAACCTAGATACCACCATTATGTAAATTGCATCGTCAGAAGGATTCAAGCCACTCAGCATATTCCAAGATACCTATTCTGAAGAAATGAACTTTCCAATACTCTACTATGGCTCTGCACACCCCAAAGATGTTACAAAGAATTTTTGGTACTATAAAATAGCTAAATGGGAGCTCATTCATAAAGACAATGACTTCACAAAACATATAACAAATATCTTTTTCAAAGCCACCAAAATAATAATCCAATAGATATCTTCGCTGGCATTGGTCTGTATATGCAAAGTGGAACTAAAAGGTCAAAAGTTAATTGCAAAAGATGTGCGCAGTCCTGATAACCTAGAAAAAAACATAAAGTCATAGTTGGGCTTCAGATCTCTAAGAAGTATCCGCACATCTCTTGACTATTTAGAACACACAAAGAAAAATATATTTGCAATGATACGACAACTAGGCCCCCCAAATTTCTTCGTAACATTGACGAGTGTTGAGCATTTCTGGGAACCACTATGCAAAGCATTACACCACACCTTTACAAAAGCATAACACAACGAAAATATATAAGATAAAGATATAGACTTTAACATTAGGAAAAATCCAGTGCTTTGCAGCTGCTACTTCAACCACATGATCAACGCATTTCGAAAGATGATGTTGAAAAACTACAAACTATTTGGAAAATTTTCAGATTTCTTCTTTGTAATAGAATTCTAGAATCAAGGAAATGAACACGTGCATTTCATGTTATGGATAAAAGATGCACCTATATATGGAAATTGTCAAGACAATGAAATTGAAAACTTTGTTGACAAATATATTTCATGTGACTCCACATTACTAGACACAAATTTTGTCAAAATGCAAACACATCACCATACAAAAACTTGTAAAAAGTACAAAACATCAACTTGTTGATTTAGCTTCCCACTACCTCCCATGAGAAGTACAACAATATTATAACCTCTATGTGTTACCAATACCATATTGAAAGAAAAAGACAAAAAATTATTCAAGAAAATAGAAAAAAAAAATAGCATGCAAAGGAAGATACATTTGACAGTTTCTTAGATGAATTCCAAATAGATGAAGTAGAGTATATTTCAATGCTACAAGCAACACTATCACAGAAAATTGTTTTACTAAAAAAAAACCCGACTGACATTTGGATAAATGCATTTGCAAAAGAGGTCCCTCCACTATGGTATGCAAATATAGATACACAATTCATGTTAGATGCATATGTCCCCACATCTTACTGCAGTTCATACATGACCAAGCAAGATAAGACATTGTCACTTGCATTTCACCAATTACAAGAACAATGTACTTATGATTACAATGAAAAAGCACAGTTCATATGTAGATTAAGCAACACATTTCTCAACTACCAGAAAATGTCTACTCGACGGGCTGTTCACATTGTCTTGTCACTTCCATTACAAAGAAGTTCAAGGAAAATTATTTTCATCAACACTGGCCCACCAAAGACCAAAATTATGATGTTAAAATTTCCTAAGCTACTAGCACAACAACCGAATGACTCTGAAAACATCATGTATGCCTTTACAATAAAAAAATACATGAATCTTCCAGAGCCCTTTGATTGTCTATCATTAGCTGAATATATGGCATTTTACTGTACCAACCTAAGAAAAACACAGAGGAGAGAAAAGGCATTAATCATACGCTACATAAAAGATAACCCGCATATCGATCATAAGAACTATTGCAGGGAAAAGCTTATGCTATTCATACCATTTAGAAATAATGAACATGCATTGTTAGTTGGACATGCAACATGGACTACAACATATGAAGCAAAAAAAGTACAAATTTCAAATATTGAAAAAATGTTTACCGCACAGGTAGACAACAAATGGGGTGACATTGAACAAGTTGTAATAGAGGCTGACAATGATAATTGTCTAGTAATAGACCTTGACATGGAACATCTCCAAAAGATGCAAGAACATGAAACAAAGAAATATGATATTATGGTTAATCTCAAACATTATAAAAATACAAAATACGTAAACGACACTTGCAACTCTTTATTCTCAAAAACAACAAACCCATTTTTTCATAGCAATGATAAATATTTCAAATTACATAGAGAATTAAACAAAGAGCAACAAACCATAGTTAAAGATTTAGTGATTTCAAAGAAACTCAGACCCAACAAACTACAATACTTGTTCTTGACAAGTGGAGCTGGCATAGGAAATACTTTCACAGCTAAAGTAATTTTTGAAGCATTAGTTCAGATCTATGACAGTCAATTAGATAGTGACCCTTACAAAGTGAAAGGCATTATTGTGGCTTCTACAGGTAAAGAAACATATAATGCAAGTGGCATAACCGCTCATTCCATTTTCCAATTTCCATGCAACTCCACAACGACGTTGCCTTTGGATTCAAACACGCTGGACAACCTAAGCAAAAAACTAGAACAATTACAAATCTTTCTTATTGATGAAGCCTCTCTTATTGGCTCCAGAATGTTGTACAAAATTGACAGAATACTTCATCAAATAAAACATACACCAATGAAACCTTTGGGTAATATTAATATAATATTTTGTGGTGACTTATACCAAGCACAACTTGTATGTGACTCTTTGATATTTAAACAACAAACAATAAATAATGAGAAGTTCTCATACACATTTTGGCATGATAATGTACTATGCTTTGAACTGATCAATGTCACGAGACAAAAAAATTAGCATTTCATCTCCATCTTGAACCGTACCTAAAATTTTCAAAAAATTGACAAAGATATTTCCTATATGAACAAAACATGTTGCAAGTACCCTCCTAACGATCCAAAGTTCCCATATTTGTTTCAAATAAATTTATCCTTTGACGCACACAATAAGAAAATACTAGACTACTTTCCCACTAAGCTCTACATATTCAAAGCCATTGATAAGAAAGATACTCCAGTTGATCATGTCCATTTCCAAGTTGAATGGTCATCATTTCTTGATACAATCTACATCAAACAAGGAATTTTGGTCTAACTAATATCTGGAAACTTAAACATAGAGGACGAGCTAGTCAACGGTGCCAACGACATCTTTCCAATACACATAACTGAGTAGCCAGATGTTGTTTGGATATAATTCAATGACACTACAATCGGGAAATTATAACACCAAAGAAAGAAAATCCTAGATACACAAACTCCTTTTTTTTGTCTTGGACACCAATAACGAGAATAGTCAAAAAAGTGAAAACAAGTACAAAAATAGTCACAAAAAAATAATTCCCTTTTCAACTAGCAAGTGCATGAACTATCCATAGATCACAAGAATTAGCAATGGATGCACTTTCTTTTAACCCTTATAACCAACATGGTCTTTGTTACATTGCTTTGTCCCATGTACGAGAAATTGATTCACTCTATCTAATGCATGATCTGCAACACAAAAACTTTAGGATATGCCACAAAGTCAACAAAGAAATGGATTGTCTTTGAACCTCAGAAAAAGGACCCCTCAATACAGTCTTTCTTCAATACCAAAGTAGACAACTTCATTATATGTTCTTTGAATACTCAAAGCTTTGCATTGCATCAATAAGAAATAGTCAGCGACCACAATTTTCTTCGAGCAACTGTACTTTGTCTTCAAGAAACAAGACTTACAACTCACGACCATGGTACCTTCCTCAAATCTCATTTCAACTCATATTCTACATTAGCTATTCATGGCCTTCTTACCTATTGCAAAAAAACAACTACAAATTACTAAAAATAGAAACTTTTGCAGCAAAACATTTAGAATCAATAACTACCAATCTCCTACATCTAAGAAACCCTCTATGAATCACAAACTTATACATAACACCAGGTGCTCCTCTTGACGATATTTTCAACCTAATACAAACTATTAGTAGCAGATTTCTACCCAATGAAAAAGTCATTGTTCTTGGAGACATTAATATTGACATGTTACAACCCACAAAATCACAAATAACACTTCTAGAATTCATACACGAACACAAATTTTCTCTAGCTGCTGACAAGCCAACAACACAAGGTGAAAGTTTTTTATATCATATTTGGATCTGTAATATTGATATTGCTTATACTGAATTCACTCTAATAGATACATATTGGATAGACCATCTTTCTTTATCCTTAGAACTCCTCTTCAACTTTGTGTATGAGAGATCAACCCATACGTCAAAGATAGAATTAGCCAGTTCAATATGTCTCGTATATGATTCCTATGATATGAAGTAGTATTAACAACTTGAATACTCCTCTCACTTTAAATTTGGCACACAACACCAAAAATAGACCATAGCTTATCTCGGAGCTATACACGCCAAAGAGACAGAGAAATGACCAAGTTTGTGAAAATTAAATTTATTTGACTCAAGTACTTTAGTGTTGTCAGTGTTGTCTTCAATAGAGGGAAAAAATAATATCTGAGGGTTTTGAACTACTGATGATCTTTTCAATTTTTGAATGCTCCATTTGATTTTTTTCTTCCATGGCTAGATCTGGTGGGAGAACCCCCACTTAGGGTTAGTCTTTACTTATTGATAGAATTAACTTCATGGATTTCTTTTCCAGGTTGAATTTGCATGTTTCCACATGTCTAAGGTCCTACTTACTACTGTCTATTGAAATTGACTCTATAACTTCAATTACTTATACTTACTACTATCTATTAAAATTGAGTCTATACATTCAATTACTTATACACAATTACTTCTACAAGTACCCCAACTTGTACATATAATTACATGGAAACTATTTCAAAAATTCCATTGTGTACTCATTCCTATAAAAAAATTTACTCTTTCATCTGAAACAAAAATATGATATTTCTATGTAAATAGAGGGCTTGGATATTTAGTCCACTCCAAGCATCTTGTTGTGGGTCTTAAAATAGGGTAACCAGAGGGCTTCGATACTTTATCCACTCCAAGCATCTTTATATGGGTTTTATAGTAACAGAGTCTCGGTTGAACTATTGATATTGTTTTCTATTTGCATGCTAGTCTTATTTCAAACATAATTTCATTAAGAACAAATTCTATGCCATTCTTCATAATTTACTAGTATTTTATTAAGTGGAAAAACTCACCAAGACAAGAAACATTTCATCCTAAAAAATTTCATGGTTTTATGGCCTCCATAACAAGAAACACAGAGGATAATCTTCCATAAAAAGAATTCATAAATAGCATTCATGTATTTCTCAAATCAAATTGGTTAAATACTAAAATAAGTATATACCTAAATACCAGAACTGTTACATCTTCTTTAAAATATCTACAGCCTGGACTTTCTCGTTGATTTTCACACCAAATCTCCCATGTATTTTTAAATAATTTGCAGAGGAATAAGAGGATGGTGTAGCACTCACTTGGATCAATCCCTGGCAATGAGTTGTTTATCTCAATCTCCACCCTCAAACACACCACCTCCTCTCGTTTTAAATATGGCACACAACACCAAAAATAGACCATAGCTGATCTCAAAGCTATACATGCTAAAGAGATAGAGAAACAACCAGGTCTGTGAAAATTATATTTATTTGACCCAAGTACTTTAGTGTTGTCAGTGTTGTTTTCAATAGAGGGAAAAAATAATATCTGATGGTTTTTAACTACTGATGATCTTTTCAATTTTTGAATGCTCCATTTGATTTTTTTCTTCTATGGCTAGATTTGGTGGGAGAACCCCCACTTAGGGTTAGTCTTTACTTATTGATAGAATTAACTTCATGTATTTCTTTTCCAGATTGAATTTGAGTCTTTCCACATGTCTAAGGTCCTACTTACTATTGTCAATTGAAATTGAGTCTATAGCATCAATTACTTATACTTACTATTGTCTATTGAAATCGAGTATATAGCTTCAATTGCTTATACACAATTACTTCTACAAGTACCTCAACTTGTTCATATCCTCAAATGGAAACTATTTTAGAAATTTCATGGTGTACTCATTCCTATGAGTTTTTTTACTCTTTCATCAAAAACACAAATATGAGATTTCTATGTAAATAGAGGGCTTGGATATTTAGTCCAGTCCAAGCATCTTGTTGTGCATCTTAAAACAAAGTAACCAGAGAGCTTGGATACTTAATCCACTCCAAGCATCTTTATATGGGTTTTATAGTAACAGAGTCTCAGTTGAACTGATGATATTTTTTTCTATTTGCATGCTAATCTTATTTCAAATAATATTAATGCATTAGTATAACTATTACATTTTTGTTTGTTATTCTGTACATGGGAGATTTGGTGTGAAAAGAAATGAGCAAGTCTAGGCTATAGATATTTTATAGAAGATGTAACAGTTCTGGTATTTGGGTATATATTTATTTTAGTAATTAACCAATTTGATTTGAGAAATACATGAATGTTATGTAATGATTCTTTTTATGGAAGATTATCCTTTGTGTTTCTTTTTATGGAGGCCGGAAAATCATGAAATCTTTTAGGATGAAATGTTTCTTGTATTGGTGAGTTTTTTCACTTAATAAGTTACAGGTCAATTATGAAGAGTGACACGGGATTTGTTGTTAATGAAAGTATATTTGACAAATAAATTTTACATTAAAATTTACGAGCATCTATGTCAAAAACTTATCAATTCACCAACATAAATTTTAATTATTTTTAAAATCAATTGTCAAAGAGTTGCCAATAAAATTTTATTTTCATTTAAAGTGCTTATTTGTGTAGCCTGCAGTTAAATCCATATGCATCACATTTTTGTAATGATTTCCAGAGGTGTTAATGCAAATTGACAAAGCACAAAAGGCATGGGAATTACAAAGGACTTTTGTGAGCTATTAAACAGAATGCATGAAAGAAATATGATCAGGTAGATTGCATGATCACCAGATATACACAAAATGGATTTGTTCAAAAACCCTTGTAAAATCTTAACAAGATGCAATTGGCAAGTGTATAACCATACCCTTCAACCTGTGCCAGCATCCTCATTACCTATGCCAAAGTGGGAGCTGACATTTGCAACATGGTATTGATATTGATTGATTTATTAATACAATTGTGTCATAGTTTTCATATTTTTAATACATTATATACATTCTTGCATTTGTAATTTAGTTCAAAGTCAAATTCTTAATTTCTTCTTTTTATTAAAAAAATTGTAAATGCAAATGTTAAATTATCTATAGAAATTATAGGCAGTTAATAATTTAATTCTGGACATAAAGTTACTATAAATATTTGGTTGTACAAAGCTTCAAAGTTGTAGGCGCGTAACGTATCAGTAGAAATTCTTAAATGTGTTCACAGAAGTGCAAACACTGCAATAGACAAAAGCCTCTTGCAAAAGACAATGTACAAACTATTTCTTAGAAAATAGTAAAAATGTAAAACCATTCAATAGTCCATGAGCACATCTCCCAACAATAAGCAGCATGCTACCCAAGCACTATAAACAAAAACTTATTTTCTATTATTCTCTATTATCTTTTAGTTGTAAAAAGCTAAAATTAAAATGTTGCGTTCTACAATCTTTACAATTTCAAATAATAGACATTATAATGTTGATTTCTCCTTTACTTTCTAATTTCTTTATAAATATTTCATTCATTTTTCTAAACTTCCAAAATCTTCAGATCTTTATACCAAAATTCTTAATATTTTGAGTGCAAAAAACATTGTTGCAACCTGCCAAAAAAAAACCAATTTATAGGCCCCAATATTTACATTTTTGTCTTCGTTTCACTTATTTCCTTTTACCATTCTCTCTTATACATCTCCGATACCACAAATAAATCTGGTTGTGTGATTTAGCTTCAATAGCTAATTCCTTGTAATGGTTATAGTTTCCACCTTTGCAAAAAAAAGATTTGTTTCATATTATGAACCCGCAAGCAATCACAAATATATTGATAACTAGTACATGTCTTTTAAAGAATTTGTTTTTAACAACAAATTAAGTGAAATGCTCAACTTTTGTACATGACAACTAACAAGTCTACAAAATTTTCATATCTTTGAAATCCTCTTTCAGGACACTATTACCGTTGCAACTAAGATGGAGCACAGTTCCGTAGATAGGAAACGACCACATATTGCAACAAGGCATTTCTATTATGAATTTACATCCACCTATATGCTTTCTCTATACACTATGTATCATCTCCATAGCTAATTATTTCTCATACAATTATTATAATAAATCCTATCTCATACCTTTCAGCTCATTAAACACAAGCACTAGTGGAACTACAAATGACCCCTATGACAGTCAAGAACAAAAATGGTAAGCACTACACTTAAAAATCTTAATCTCCATCAAATTTACTAGATATTTATATTATTACCACTAACTTTTCTATCACTTGATGATCTCAAATACTTCTTCTTTCCTAGGTGTAGAACAAAGGCAAAACCACAACACATATCTACTATACTTGAAATCTGTACAACACAAACTGGAACCTCTTTCAAAGGTGACATACTAGTCACATATGACCCTACATTTTCTAAGAACCAAGTCAATCCACCAAGAGCACAAATAGTCCACATTGACATGCTAGATAGTCAAGGGAAAATGACTATCACGGCTAATATTACCACTACCTTAATTGATGAATTCCTTCCTAAGCTCCAAACACGCACAAGCATGCAATTAACAAACTTCACAGTAAAGAAATAAACTCAATATGAAAGAGGAAACACTGACTACTACCTGCAGCTGACTTCCAGCACAACTATTGAGACTATTCAGAAAGTCTACAAACAATAAAGACTCATGCTTGACACAACAATACATGACCTTCTCAACTCACCAAACAACTACTTGGTTGGAACATTAGGTGTCATTGTTACATGATACACCCAAGCATCAAACAGATATTACCTACATCTACAAGATGGACAATGCATATCTGATTTAGCAACAATAAGCTAACTCTTCCTTAGATCATTGTAAATTCTAATCAGATTACACAGTACAATTACAACTCTATATTGACTAATGCATAATCCTTGTACACAGGTCATTGTCCTCGACTAGCACACTACTACATGTGCTTGACTGAGACAAATCCTTTCCAAAGTTATAACACCACTAGTACTACTTAAGAATGTCTCCCACAGTAGTATGAAAGACACATGAAGTGTTAGGTCAACCCTAGCAATGTTCATAGAAGAGCTCAACAATTTAAGTGTTAGGATTAGGTAGTACTGAGAGGGGGGGGGGTGAATCAATATTACTGAATTTTAATTTAAACTTCAACCAATTATAGATAAACCAAAACAATGCTAAAATGAAAAGAACATATAAGCACAACACATAACTCATGACACCATGATTTATTCTCGAGGAAACCCCGTTAAGGGAAAACCTCGGTGGGGATGATACCCATAACTATGCACTAAAATATTGTATCCCTGTTAGGATATCTAGCCCTATTAGGAGCTGATGATTACATAGTACATTTCCTTGTTGAAGGATTACAAAACCCTATTAGGGGTATACATAACACCTAATTTAAAGGTGGTGAGAAAACTGCTCTTACAATAAAAAAATTGTTACAAAGAGTTCTCCAAAGTGTGAACAATACAAGCACTTATATTGCTTAGATAGTTCCAGTTATAGCTCTACTTCTTACTAATCTCACATCTGATCTCTGCTCTCAGATTCATAACCTTTCTTCATACTCGTTGTAAAAGCTAAAATATGGATAAGGTCCTAGAACAATGGTTTGCACATAAAAGAGACCCCAAAGCCAATATTTTACACTTATATGAAATTGTATTGATATGGGAAGTAAATGTAGATGATTAATATTGAGATTAAGAAATAAAGGTACTTACCTCTGAAAAAGAATTAGCTGAAAACCCTATCAAATGGTCTCAAAAACTATCAATTTCCTTTAGGTTTAACTAAAACTACTAGATCTACAAAACCCATAAATGTTTTTCCAATCTGAGGTCAGGTCATCCTTGACCCTCATAAAAGGTCAAAGACAACCTTGAGATTTTGAAGGTCAACTTTGACTTTGTTCATGAATCTCGGAAGTTCAGTGCAAAGGGTATCCAGATTTGAACTTCAATTCGTCATCCCATACCTATACCTATAAGAAAACCGGTTTTGTTTGTTGGGCGGAAGGGGTTTGCCTCAATCAAACCCCAATTTAGGAATTAACCTTGAAATTGAATTGAAATTGCAGCAGTAAACAAAGTAAATGGAACAATTCACCTTGCTTATGTTGAAACCCTTCTGGAGGATTCAAATCCTCGAATCTACAAGAATGGATGAATGTAGAATCAAATGTAGGATGTCTCCAATCAATTGTCTTTAGATCTTCAACACCAATCTTGAATGGATCTTGGAATATATAAGAATTGGGTTGATGGTGAACTATTTTCCATGACAAAGATACTACATAGGCAGATGAAAGAAAGGTATAGGATACCGAAAAACATAGTGTAAAAGTATGAGGACACCATCTGAATCATGGTTGAAACTGATTGTATTTTCTTTAAGGTAGTAGAACCAAGAATGAAATGGTGTTATCCTATGTGATATGAAGTAAGTACTGAGATTCTAACCATGCAAGTAGAGAATGTGCTGGCAGCATGAATAGACCCTACCCAAGAAAGATGGGGAATATATAGGGAGAAGTATGAAAAAGTTAGAGAAGAGCAAGAGAAGGTAACAAGGAAAAGGAAAGTCAGAAAAATTGTTGAAGATATCACTGTTAAGGAAGGAATCACTAAAAGGTAGTTGATTGACATGAGAAATAAGATGGAAGCATCTTCAAGCATGGCCATTGACACTTATGTTCCTTCAAAAGTAGAAAAGATAGTAACTCCTACTGTTGATATTGTAGACTTATCAATTTTACAAGAGGAGATGGTATAAGAATTTGTGTCTGGGATCATTCCTAGAAGGACTACAAGGTCTAGCAAGTAGGACAATCCTAAGGAGAAAGAAGTAGAAGTGAAAAGGAAGAAGAAAGAGGAAAAGGATCCTGAGAAAGAAGAGGGAAAAGTAGCACCAAAGGATCCATGAACCATGTTGAAACCTGATCTTAAGTCACTATAGAAAAGAGTGATTAAAGATAGAAACCTAATAATAGTGGATAGGTACTATGAGAGATATGACTCTGAGAATCAGTCACTCATTGAAGATACTATTATTGAGTATCTCTTAGTTTTCAAGAAAAATCTATTAGAGATTGAAGGGAGTGTCCCTAAAGAACTATATAACAAACTATAAATTATTAAATAGTAGGCATAGTCAGAAGATGAAAATATAAGAAACAAATCTATTGAGGACATGTTACCTGTCATCTCAATACAAGAAAAGGAGAGGATAGTAAATGCATTAAAACCTTTGTTGAGAACAAAGGCAAGACTGGTAAAGATCATGGTGAGGAAATATGATGAAGTAATTGAGAACACTCAAAAGGCGTTAGATCAAATCATAATGAGTGATATGCCAAAGAAAAAATCACCTCCTAAGGTAACTAAACCTATTTCTTTGGGATTGGGAGATATTTCCAATATAGCAGATGAAAGTGAAGAAGCTAGCATGCAACCAAATTTATTTGTCTCTGGTGTACTTGTGCTTGTGACTCTTGACACTTCACATGATATAAATGATCCATTTTTGGATAATTTGGATAGTGTGATGGAAGTTGAAGTCCAAGGATAGGAAGAGGAAGAGAAAAAAGAGGAGAAACAAGAAGAGAAATCGCATGGAAGGAAGGAAGAAGAGGCTAAAATAGAGAAAATAGTTGAGATTAAAATGGAGCAAAAATTAGAACCTGACACCTCTTCTACCTTATTGTTGGAAAGCATGGCCAAACCGGTAAGCACAGATGTAGACAACATGGATGAGGATGAGCTTATGAGGCTACCCTTCATGGCCTTCACCAAGGATAAAGAAAGGTCAGTGCACAAAGGTGAAAAAAGAGTAAAGGTAATGGCTAGGGCTGTTGAAATAGTAAACACACTACTTCCCACACCTATTATCTTTCAAGAAAAGGATGAAGCTGAAAATCTAGGTATGGTACTAGATATTTTTGACAATCATTTTGACTCATTACTAAAAGCTACAGAAGATAAGGTAGAAAAGAGATTTATAGAGAAGAAGTTGAGAGAAGTTTGTCAGTCCATTTCATGGGACTTAGACATTCTCAAGGCTACTACTCTTAAGGTTAAGAGTTTTGTAGCACAAGGCAGGAAGATTTATAGCTACTGCATAATTCCTTGCAGGCATGTAAAGAACATTGAGGATATTTTAGCCAAGGATAGGGCTACTCTTGATAGCCTAATGGACAGTTGTGAATCATCTTCACTAACTATGGCTGAATTGAACAAAGAAACATCTAGACTTTTGGACAAGATAAGTTTACTAGAAACGGAGAAAGGGAGAGTTATAGACATATTTGGCTTATTGAGAAGCCTATTGACCCCTAAGCTTACAATGCTTGAGTCACAATTTTTAGAGATGAAAAAGGTAGAAGGCTCAATGACTGTACCTATAGAGCTTAAGGCAGCAGAGACAAAATTATTTGCACTGAATGGATTAATCCATGTCAGTGAGCTACTGTTAAAATCATGGGCTGAGGAAGTAAAGACCTTGGAAAACTCTTTCCAAGATGTCTTAAATCTGGTAAGTAAGCATTGAATCCTTTTTGTGCCTAAGCTTTGAAATTTTGAATGTACCTTTGCCATTGATGTTAAAGGGAGAGGAAGAGAAAGAAAAATGAGGAAGAGAAAAAAAAATTACCATGTAGAGAAAAGTAAAAGAAAAGGAGACAAGGAAAATAATAAGAAGAAAAAGATGAATATAATAAAAAGTAGAAAAGAGAAAAAGAAAAGAAGAGAGTTGTATTAGTCATTTTTCTAAGTATTTCCATCAATGCCAAAGGGAGAGATTATTAGCAAGTGATGTTTTGGGGCACTAGGGATCACTTGAGGTTTGTCATTTATGGCAACACTTATGCTGGAGTGATCACATGATGAGAGATTCAGTATTGGAGTCACAACCATAAAAATGACGAAGTCCATAATCAAGGTAATAGGGTACAATGTTATAGTTTTGATCAGGGATGAAGATTTATAAGGTATTATGGCTTGCAAAGTTAATAGAAGGTATTTTAGTATATGTATATGCTTAAGTTAAGAGTGCATAATTTTTGGTGATTAGATAAGTAAGATACAATGTTTAGAAGGTATGTGAAGAGAGTAAAATCAGTATAATAGGGCATATGAGCAATTGTGGTGATTACAGTAAGGTTACTTGGTATGGTAACATGATAAGTCAGGTGAATGGAGTATATTGCTGACTCTTTGGTGATATATGATCGTCGACGTCATACTTACCCTTTACATAGATAATTACTATGTTTTGTATCGTATTTGTGAAGCCGACTGGATAGAAGTTTTAGTATAAGTATAGAGTGCTTTTATAAAAGTGAAGTGTAATGTATGATTATGAGTGTATCGTCTTAAAATGGAAGCACTTCCATGGTAAGAATATTTAGCCCTTTGAGTAAGTGGTTTGGGGTCATGTTGAATGCCTTGAATGGGTATTTGACTTGGATCTAGTTTTTTTCACTATTCTTCCCCATTTTCCACTTCTTCCTGGCATAATTCTTCCTTCCTGAATTGAGAACTCGGGATTCTTGACCTCAGGGTCAAGGTCAACCTCTTAGGTCAAGGTCAACCTCAACCCTAACCTAGGTCAGGGATGACCTCTACCCTGACCTAGGTCAAGGTCGATCTCATCCTTGACCCTAGGGTTTGGGATCCTTAGGGTTAGCTTCTAGTTTCGGGCTTTCATCAAAATCTTGTTTTTTCCCTTTTCGAGGCCACTATTTCTTGGATTAAGTGTTGAATTATCAAATTAATATTTGAGGTGGACCTTTCTCAAGATTTGTATAGGATTCCTAATTTATTATTGGAGATTAGCCTTTCTCGAGTTTTGTGCCTAATGCTCAAATTAACTTTGGGGTTGGCCTTACCTCAAATTTTGTGACAAGGCTCTTAAATAATTATTTTATTTCTATATTAAGGGTGGTCCCCTTCTAGAGTTTTATGTCAAGACTTTAATTTAATTTCCTCTCCATGTGCACCTCTCTAGATTTTTGTGCCATGGGCCCTTAATTATTGTTTTCTACGAGGCTCCTCTTGTGCCCTAGATCACTATAAAAGCGAGCCTTCCTCTCTCATTTTCACATCAATTCACATCTCATCTCACAATCTCTCAAGCTCTCAAGCAAGAAGATCAAGCATTCAAGCATTCAAGCATTCAATTCATCAAGGAGATCCATTAGTAGCCATTGAAGGATTCAAGCTCTATGGAGCCCTCTTGTTGAAGATTCATCCATTCAAGAATCTTCAGGAAATCTTGTCTTTGGTAGTACTCTAAAATCTGAATTCCAATGGGTACATTATCCTTCCATGCCCTAGGGTGCATACTAGGAAACTTATGAATAATATGAATATACATGTAAACTAACAAGGACCCAAACCTAAATGCTTTAGTCCTATCTTTATTTATCACTTTTACATTATCAAGGAAATGTTGTCCAAGTACTTCATAGAGGTTATACTTCTTATTTTCCTTGACCATCCTATAGGCCATTATGACAACACTAGTTGATATAGAGTTTGGTCTGCTACTATGAAATAACTTATCACCCAACAACATTGCTACCAACCTAACATCTTACTTAAAGATGTCATTAACTATCATCACCCTCTTGTCCCACTTGGAATGGGTTAGGGTTTCTGCTAGGTTCCTTAAATTATTTTCTGATACAAGTAGGGCTCCTTCATTTTCAAGGCTTGTAATCTCATGGATCATCTGTGCACAAATCTTTACTGGTTGTTCTCCAATCAAGATAAACCCGATCATGAACTTTGCTAAGAATGATCTTAAACCATTCAATTTCTGTGAATTTTGTGAGTATAGTTAGCTTGATGATGATTGTGTTAGAAAGTAAAGATCCCCAAGATAATTGAGAGGGGGGGCATGAATTAGTTATCAGATAATTTATCCATTCAACAGATTTAAACAATATAATCAATGTACTAATCAACCATAGAAAGATAATCATACATAATTGCACAATAACACAAGATATGTTAACTAGGGAACCTCTTGAAAAGAGTAAACCCCGGTGGGAATGATGCCCACAAAATGATGCACTAATATGAAAGTTCCTTGTTAGAGGATGGACCCTGTTAGGAGTCTTATGAAATACATTCAGTACATATAAATCCCTGTTAGGAGATTTTGAATCCCTGTTAAAAGATTCTAACCCGGTTAAGAGTTTATGGAAGACAGAAGGACCCACTGCCCAAACAGCTTCAAGGCAAGATCTCTGAACCCACTGTCCAAAAGATCTTAGAATTATTCAAAAGAATAATATGAAATATATTACCTCCTTCACACTATGCAAAAACTGCACTCTCTGCTACACAAGATCACAATTCCAGATCTCTGTACTCACAAGTCTTCCTTCATCACTGAATTAGCTCTTTTCTTCATTTCATGCATATATTCGCATCTCAATCTTCATAGTACTCATTACAATAAGGAAAAAATTCCTTCTTATATACCAAACATAAATAATTACAAATGAGTCAGTCCTCAATTACAAATAATAAATTCTACACGCTACACACAGAATTCACATAAAACTGTCGGCTTCCAGTTACTGTAACTTTCTCCAAACATATCCTCAAAGTTTGCGCTATGAACCATGTCATCATTAATGAGTCTCCAACATCCCTTTAGTTATGCAAAATTATATTCCATCCTAGCTAAGAGATATCCTCCGATTTCTGAACATCGCTACACAGAAACACTGTCTAAACACTGCTTTCACCAAAATGCTCATAACTCTTACAAATGAATGAATTTATTTTTGCACTGTTAACCATAGGTTAATAACACACCAAAGAACATACCATCAACTGTGCAAAATCCAATCTACAATACAACATGTACGTAAAACAAAACTATACCTGCTTTCCTACTAATATCTAGAATATCACTGTGTTGACATCAATGACAATCCAAGTCATGAATGCAACAACAACTGCTACAGATTGACTACCAAAACACTTTGCATTCATTCCTAAAAGATTGATCTTGTAGGTTTTTGAAATCTTCAACCATGGATCCATCCTCTTCTATCATGTTATCCAACTCACTATACATGTTTAAATACCCAATGATCTCATACTTGCAGTGTATGTATGCCCTAATATCATCCTCACAAGATTTGAAAGGATGTCTATCCATAACATCATAAACCACTGGTGCATCCATAACTTCTTTATGAGATTAGGTCTAAATACTTTAAACATGCTTGAATCCAGAACTTTCTTCATGCGATCACACAATCACTCTACTAGATGATTGATAATCTTCTCAACTTTTCTCGCCTTAATCACTTATCAACAAATGGTATAGAAATGAAGTCTTTCAATTCCTTTTATCTATTGCAAGTTGAGTATATGCATTAAACATAAGTAGCTCAACTTCACATGTTGTTATGTCAACACAAAACTTGCGAACACACAGAAAGAATCTCCAAGTGTTGCGCTCTCATACACAGACTCCAAAGTGTCTACACAAACCATACCTAAGCTCACATGAGCTTACTCCACATATACAGGGGCTAGATATATTTTATTCATTGCATCCAATGCTCCCCTTTAGGCCATGTGACCTTCTAGGTCAATGCCTCAAAGAACTCATCATGCGAAGGCACAGTATCATCAACTGTCTCTCCCTGAACTGATGCCTTGTTTAAAACTTTCACCTTCCATACCTTGTCATCCTCCTTGCTCTCTGATTTATTGAAATGATCCTCAAACTCATTCATGTACTCACTAAGACTCTTACCACTGTCACCAACATTCTTTCTTATAACCACAGGAGGTGGTCCTCTTGGTTCACTAGATCTTCTTGGTCCTCTTTTATTGTCCTCTCCATTATATTTGTAAAACTTCACTATGTGTCCTAGGTTGTTATAGTTTTAACAAGTAGGAGGTCTCCTTATATCTTGATTAGTCTACAATTTACAATACCTTGATGTATGCCCAAATTTATTACATTTTTGACATGTGATCTTGGCTATTGTTTCTTCTCTGGCATAATCTTATTTATACCTAGACTGATTTGGTTTTCTACAATCTACTTTATTGTGTCCATATTCATAATAGTTAAAATAGTAGTTGGTAAAGGGTTTAGAGTTACCTCTACTTTTGCAATCTCTTTTCATGTGACCAACTTTGTTGCATCCAAAACATCTACCTCTGAAGGGTCTGAACTGTTCTTTAGGTTCTTCATGAGTGGGTCTTTCTTCAGGAGTAGGTCTTTCTTCAGTCTTTGCTTCATTTGTTTCTTCATTGGTTTTATAACTTTCTGTTTCATTGAATCCAACTCTAGTCATGTCTCCTTTGGGTTTTTGTCTTGCTCTTTTCTCATCAATTTTGTCACTGCTCATGTGCAACTTCTAAATGTGTAATTTGGCTTGAGTGAGTTCACCTTTAATGATCTGATTGTACTTCTCCAATTCTTGATATTTATCTTTGTAGTGGTCAAGTTCAATCTTCATTAGTCCTATCTACTCATTTTCTATTTTTAGTGATTCTTTGACTTTTTTCTTAGCATCCTTTTCATGTTGAATTTCTTTTATCATCAAAATATTGATCTCCTCTTTTTCTTGCTCCAGCCTCTTCACTTGATCTGATGTATCATTGTCTGAATCTTCTTGGATCTTGTCCATAAGATCTTGTTTCTAATTTTTTGAAGCTTCCATTTGTTACTTTAGTTTTTTGATGAAACCTTCAGCTCTTCTCAATTTGAATTTTAGCATACCATTCTCAGCCTTCTCTTTGTCTAGATCTTCAAGTGTCGCTTTAAAGTTCTCTTGCAAACTTTTTGAATCCATTCTGATCTCCCTTAAGCTGTTAGTATTTATTTCCAAGGGCCAATAGCTTTGATACCAATTGTTAGGATAAGGTAATACTGAGAGGGGGGGTGAATCAGTATTACTAAATTTTAATTTAAAATTCAACCAATTATAGATAAACCAAAACAATGCTAAAATGAAAAGAACATATAAGCACAACACATAACTCATGACACCATGATTTGTTCTAGAGGAAACCTTGTTAAGGGAAAACCCTGATGGGGATGAAACCCACAACTATGCACTAAAATATCGTATCCCTATTAGGAGATCTAGCCATGTTAGGAGCTGATGATTACATAGTACATTTCCTTGTTAAAGGATTCCAAAACCCTGTTAGGGGTATATAGAAAACCTAGTTAAAGGTGGTGAGCAAAATGCTCTTACAATCAAAACTTGTTACAACGAGTTCTCATAAGTGTGAACAATAAAAGCACTTATCTTGCTTAGATAGTTCCAGTTATATCTCTGCTTCTTACTAATCTCACATCTGATCTCTCCTCTTAGATTCACAACCTTTCTTCATACTCATAATCACACATTACACTTTTCTTTTATAAAAGCACTCTATACTTATACAAAAACTTCTATCCAATCGGCTTCACAAATACCATACAAAACATAGTAATTACTTATGTAAAGGGTAAGTATGAAGTTGAAGATCATATATCATCAAAGATTCAGCAATATACTCCATTCACCTAACTTAGCACATTACCATACCAAGTAACCTTACCGCAATCACTGTAACTACTCATATGCCCTGTTATACTAATTTTACTGTCTTTGCATACCTTTTGAACAGTGTATCTTACTTATCTAATCACCAAATCTTATGTGCTCTTAACTAAAGCATATACATATACTAAAATACCTATAATGTGAACTTCACAAGCCATAATACCTTATAAATCTTCATCGCTGATCAAAATTGTAACATTGTACCTTGTTACCCTAATTCTGGACTTAGTCATTTTTATGGTTGTGACTCCAATACTAAATTTCTCATCATGTGATCACTCCAACATAAGTGTTTCCATAAATGAAAACCCTCAAGTAATCCCTAGTTCCCCAAAACATCACTTGCCAATAGAAAGCAGTAAAGCTCCACTTGTAGAGTTGCTTTCATCCACTTTCAAGGTAAGAAAAAGAAATTATTCAACAATGTAAACACAACTAATAGTCAAGCATGCACATATCAATAAGAATGAACTTTATTTATTGAATACTCTACTCATTGTACAAGTCATCGACACATTAAAATCCAGGAATGCTCATTTACCACCATATCAACTACTTTGCACTATCTCTCACAAACCAATAACCGTCTCCCACCAATATGCTATCAACAGTCTCAAATTCTTGGCATGTGCAATAATAATGCCCTTTCCATATGAACCCTTTCTGTAATGTGTGATATAAACTATAGACTGAATTATCAAATGCAATATGCATGACAAAATATTGAAAGAACAAATTCCTGAACTTGGAAAGATAACTTTTGAAAATTAAAAAGAAAACATGTCAACTGTTGTCTACCTCCTACGAAATTTAAAGATTCATGCCACATTTTCAATTTCTATGAACAATAACATAACCTCCATTGCCAAAGACTCTGACATTGTAAGTTTATTCTGACTTCAACATAACATATATTATATTACATATTTTCTTAGCATTAGATCTCTCACATGTACTACATATTTTCTTAGCCTTACTTCTACATGCTAGCATTCAATGCCCCTTCAATGTGACCTTCAAAAATATGGACTGTAACTACCCCTTTCAGTGAAGCACTAAAGACTTTTGTAACAAAAATTAAGGTACAATGCTCTCTAATTTCATAATATCTAAATTCTACACTATTAGTACCTTGTATTTTTAGCTTGATAACAAACAAAATAATTGCATTGGCATCCTATTATTTGTTATGTTAGTTTTCAGATATTTCCTTTCCTCTTCACCTCTTTTCTATGTGTTTTACCCTTACTTACTACTCCCATCAACTTCTAACACATGTAAATTTCTTGTTGCTTTATGTTCAGGTTGACTATAAGACAATGTTGAAAACTGCAAATAGTTTCAACTTCATCATTTTCATCAAAAGACATGCAGCTATAATTTTCTGCTACAATAAAATTTGACATAATCAGACACCTCTAAATTTTTTTATCTAATTGGATTCATGTACATGAATACTTGCAAAGGTTGTAATTTTATTTATATTTCACTATCTAAGTGGATTCATGTACAACAATACTTAATACATACTACCTAGAACCAACATACTCTAGTAGATTTCTTTATATTTTTCTTTTATCTATACCTTCATTATTGCTACTTGTACAACTCTTTGCTATACCTTCATTATTATAGTTGTTGATCACATACTTGTAAAACTCCTTATGTAATCTTTAGTTTGGATTTTTGTGTTTCTCCATTGGCCCATATTCTATGCGAACCTTATACTAGTAGATCATTTTGTAGCCATAATTGATCCCCTTGTTTCCTTTGATTGCTTCCTCTTTTCAGCCATAATTGATCTCCTTGTTTCCTTCGATTGCTTCCTCTTTGTTTGAATTGTTACTAAATCTAATGGTAGTCATATTATCACAATTATTTGCATGCATTAGCTTCTATATGATTAAAGTCAGGTACATGTTTATTTAATTCATTTACATATCAAGCTATTTTGGATCGTAGTCCATGAATCTTCATTGTATTTGGATATGTGCAGGATCATGGTATGTCAAACTAGGCCCTTAAGTGGCAATGAAAATTTAGAAAATCAGGTTTAGCAAAATTGACATAAAAATTTGAACTAGTTATCAATATTATATCAAAAAAATTGGATATCCGAAAAAGCCCGCCTATTTTGAAATTTGAATTGCCCCACTTTTTCCAATTTCAAGTTACAAGGATTTATACAAATATAACATTTAAGTATAAGTTTGATTTATTTAATTTCTTATACTTTAATTTATATTTGTATAAATACAAGTTAAATACATTCCAGGATGTTTGAGATAGGTTTCAACTTCATAGGAGTTAAGATGCAAATTCTAGATTTTGGGAGAATTCAAAAAATTCTAGACTTAGCCAAATTTTAGGATTCAGCAAGCCTTTACCAAGGTTACCTACCATAATCCATCATGGATTTCTAAGGTCAAACTGAAGCTAGCAAAAGGATTCTCAAAGGGTTTTAACTCATTTTATCACAAATCACTTAGACCCCTTAGGACACACTTGAGGGTTCTAATATGTCAAAAGGGTTCATGGGGACTTCCTAGGGGCCCTAACATGTGATAAGGCATACTAGGACCCCTATGAAGTCCCCATGACCCCTTTTGACACATTTGAACCCTCAAGTGTGTATGAAGGGGTCGTAGAACCCCTTAGGATACACTTAAGGGTTCTAATGTGTCAAAAGGGGTCATGGGGACTTCCTAGGGGTCCTAACGTGTGATAAGGTGTACTAGGACCCCTAAGAAGTCTCCATGACCCCTTTTGACACATTGGAACCCTCAAGTGTGTCTGAGCTAACGAGAAAGAACTTTGCATGAATTGTCACTCAATCTTTAGTATTTCTATCTTCAAAAACAAGGTGAGGACTCTATATGCCACGAGACAATAATGTAAGTGGATCTCATACTCTGGTCATTTTTAAGATTGCAATACAAATTATGAGGCTTTCTTCTAAAATAGAGGATACTCTGTTTTGAAACAAAGCTTTCAATTTTTTTATGTTGATCATTGAACTATTTTATATTTGTGGTTTTTAATTACTTTTCATATTCTATCTTCCTCTATCAGTTGCTCATAGATTTAACGCAGTAAGCACCCATCCTGCAGAAGAATTATGCGCTGACACTAGAATAGTACTCCAAACTAGCAAAAGCAAGTCCATACGCCACCTCCTTGCTACTACCCTACAAAAAGAAGGGACTTGAGCTGCATGCAACCCTTGTTATATTATGATTCTTGCTTCTTTCAATAAATAAATAAAAATGACCAGTCGCTAGAAGGTTCTAGATTTTTTACCGCACAAATTTTAACATAGAATATTTTTCTTTGCCTTAGTTATCATGTAGGTTGACTATTGAACTTGCTCCATTCTTTCCACACCATTTAATTTGAATGGAACATTAACCAAGTTCAATGTATCACTTAAAATAATGAAAATAGAATGGGAGTAGACATTTTGTTTTAATTAAAATAAACTTTACGAGATGTAGTTTACATATATTTCAACCATGCTTTATTCTATTTTAATTTTCTTGTTAATCTTTGGAAATTTCATTTTTCAAATTATAAAGAAAATTGATCACATCACATGAAGCTCTTTATTAGGTTTTAGGTGGCATTTGTTTTTGATTAGGTAAAATAGGTTTTGAATGGTCCCTGAAACCATATACAAGCAGTTTTTGAAGGGAACTGTAACCCAAATAGGAAGAATTAGCACAAATCTAAGATGAGATAGTTGGGAGAAGAAGATAATCTTTACAAAGCCCCCCAACACTGACTGCCAGTGGAACTACCAGCAGCCCCAGAACAACAAAACAACAGCATCCTAAAGAATGCTAAGCACTAAGGCACTAGCTGCACGGAACCATTAGGGTGAAGCCTAAGCTTTACACCAACAGAAGAAGACCAGGGTTTTCAGGTACCCCAAACTTGTAAGATGGATTTTGAAGTGGCTTCCATAACTAATTTGGGTTTTAACTTGGGACCCAAAACCAGCATGGTGGTGAAACCAATCCACCCTTGTAGATTCTAACATGAATAAAAACAATAGCTTAAAATTTTTGAGCAGTTTTAACTTGAGTTGCACCTGGGCATAAGGGTTTTGAAAGGCTCCCCCAACCATCACTAGAAGAATGGGGCAATGAAAGTCTCCCCAAACCACCAAGCCACAATCTGCCAGGAGAAAGAAAGTACAGGCAAAGAGTTCAGGCAGAAAGAGCTCCCTCCAACATAGGCCAAGCCCAGCAGAAAAACTCCTTCACACCACTTTCGACCAGCAACAAGCCTCCTTTATAGGCTGAGCCTCCACCTCAAAAGGATCTTCCACCTCAATAGGAAGCGGGAAAGGAGAAAGAAGAAGAGAAGCCAATAGCAGCCACTGGGCCCAGGAATGAAACCCCACCTCAATAGGGATCTGCGCCACGAAATGGAAAGGGAAGATCAAGCCTGCACTCAGCTGCCCTCTAACCCTGTGTAACAGAGCAAAGAAGCCTCTCCAAAACAAAGCATCAAGGGGCAGAGCACTCCGTAAGAAGCTAAGCCACAACACAAAAACAAAGAGCTCTGAGAAAATAGAGGGGGAAGACTAAAAATAAGAAAACCCCCTGCAACAAACAAGGCTTAACCCCAACAACCATCCGGCCCAAGAGCTCAAGGGGAGAAATAGCACCCAAAAACCTTCCACTGAGTGAAAGGAATAGAGGAGGACAGGACAGATCCACCGAAAGAGCCTTCAAGGAGCCACCGGGTCTGTCCCCCCGAGAAGAAAAGCCACACCACCGACAAAGCAGGCACAGGGCAAGGCAAACACAAGCCAAACCTCACGACACCCACTCCATTAATCCACACACCGAGCAAGAGCCCAAGGGAGAGGGATGAAGCAGGAGAGAGACCGTGCATTGCTAACGAGAGTGGAGGAGGCCACCACACAAGCAACACCAGTCATCCCAGCACAAATAGGAGCAGACTGGCACACCAGGAAAGCTTCAGGTTGAAGCATGTTGGGCACAAAAAAGACCCCATCCACCAAATCAAGCAAAAGCACAGGTGGGTCATCATCTTCATTGCCAGACTGGCTCGGCTCCTACGAAGAACCAGAAGCCCTAGCTCCTGTGGCCCTATTCCTGCTCTGATCCATTTTTTGTTTGTAGAAAAAAAAAATTAGGTGGCATTTGTTTATCTTATGCATGTATTGATTTGAAATTGAGTGTTGATAAAATACAAAAAAAAAATGACATACAAAATTTTCTTGATTAAATAATATGTTCAATTGGATATAAACAACTTTAAATAATGTATCTAAATAACAACAACTATCTTTCGTATAACCTCTAAATTTAGAGTATAAAATGATGAGTGGGTATGAAAAAATAATAATAATAATTGCATAATAAAACTTATAATATAAATATTAATGTGATGATGAATGAATGAATAAATGAGTTTTAATGACATCTACTAGACCATCAATTTATGGGACCAAGAGCAGCTTCATTAACGATTTTCAAGCTCTTTTTAATATCAGCCCTCCTATTGTGAATCTTGGTTATGAACCCTGTAATTTTGTGAAGTCTTACCTCCTTAAATAGTTCATTTAGACTACTCACCTTCAAATTTTCCTTATATTGTATGAGAATATCTTCATATGCTATAGACTCAAAGATGAATTGTCATTCAATTTCCAACACTCCTTTATTAAAAAATACGAGTTCTTTCTTCCCACTCCTTAGAAACCATCCACCAGCCTAGCCTATCTGACATCCAAAATGATAAAGCCTCACTCCCTTATGTAAAAAGCAAATGTCACCGTCGTTTAAAAATCAAACCAATCCAAGAAGAAAAGAAAAGTAGAGCACGGTGAAGACTTGGGTATGGCATGGTCAGACAAGGCGGTGGGTTTCAATGCACGTAAAAATTCAATGAAAACGGAAGCTTCAAAATCATTCCTACAACATGTGATCATAAGAACAAGTGCCACGTAGTGGCCAAGTACTTTCCTTTAGTTTTATAAATAAATTTTATTTTAATTTTGATTTATATGTAAAGTGAATTTTTAATTATAATAATTTATAACTAAGTTTAATTTTAATTTTAATTTATATGTAAAGTAATTATTTAATTATAAAAAATTATAAAATTAATATAATTATAATTCTAATAATATTTTTTAATTTTATAAATAATTATAAAATATCATTTATAATTAATTTAAATTGTAAAATAGTTCTACTTATAATTAATTTTAATATTAATTATTTTGTCCAAATAACTCTTTTTCAACAATATTATAATGTTATTCTATTAAATCTAAATTTATATAATATATATTAAAATAAATCTAAAAAATATTCAATATTTAATAATATAACAAAAATAGAAATATTATTTTAATATAAGGAAAAACTGATCAATCTCTTAATAGGTATCTATAAAGTTGTAAACCATAAACCAAATAAAATCAGATGATATATAAATTAGATTGTATTATTTGAATGCACAATTTTCATGTACAATAAATAACAAACGTGGTACATTTTAATTGGTTCACTCCAGTAATAAGACCTCAAATGTATTAGCCAATCATATCATCAAAAAATAATTTTTACAAATTATAAACTTAAAAAATTAACATTTAGACTATAGAATATGTGTTATTTTTAACAAAATAAGAAAATACTAAATTATAATTGGTGCAAAAAATTGGTTTTAATCACTACTTAATCGAAGAAATGCAAAAAGTGATGCAATGACAAGTACTAATAAGAATTATTCGTGCAATAGTCGCCATGCTTACGTTGAATTGTTTGAGATCGCGTACAACATAATTGATAATAGAAAGAAAGCTCTCATAAGACTGAATGAATGTTTAGGATTTTATCCACGCGTTGTAGAATAAATTTGCGAATGTTTAGGTCAAAAGAAAATTCTACAAGTGCATTAATGTGAGAAATTTCCATGTGTTATCCAGCTATTGTGTCTATATGTATTGAATTGTACAAAACTTCGGAAGTCAATATAAACTTTTCCAACATCGGAAAGAAATAAAATATATGTTATTTAATTTTCCAAACGAAACGTATCACTGAAGCTTCTTTTGTAGTGCCATTCTTTAATACGTATTTATCAAATTTAAACGAACACTTGACTTGGACTTCACCAACTACGGACTTTACAAATATGTTGGAAGACGAAAAAGTTCAAGTGGCGGAAGTGGTTGGGCAGTTACAAATCTAGACTTAGATTATAATGGGATGAGGAATACTTCTATAAAAATCTATTTTATCAAACATAGAAGATTTCTATACGATTTTTATTGATTTTATTTTTATAATTTGTCTCTATAATATTGTAAAAACTGATTATATTTAAAATGTTAATTCAAATTGTTTTAAAGTTTTTATAGTATAACTAATTTTATTTATTCATTTCTAATTTTATAGCATTGTAATAATATTTTCTATTGGCTAGGTAGTGGGTAGATGAGTTATCACATATTAATTCAAACACATGTAAGTTAATAGTTTCAGATTAAGATATTTTTTCAAGCTGTATGTATCACAATATTATTGGGTTAATGAAGATTATAGTTGTAAGGGCTAATGTTAGTTCAAATTTGATTGATACATACACAATTATAATTCATTTGTTTCTTAGAACAAATATTTATTAAATAATAATGAATGAATGATTTGTTAGTAAATGAGTTTGATAAAAAGTTGAATTTATTTTTAATAACTGTTTCGCCTCACCTCCTCTTCGGAGGCCAGATGCAGGGTCTGGGTGGCCTCCTGTGCTTACTTCCACTACTGCTGCTTTTGCTCGGCCTTCGGCCTCTGCTCCTGTTAATCAGGGAAAGTTCCCTCGCCTGGCGCTGGCTATTTCGCCCAGGCGGGAGGAAGGAGAAGTTGAGAAAGATCTTGAAGATGGCTGGGCCATCCCTGATCAGGCTCCTTTGCCCAATGTCTGGGGCAATCCGGATGACAAAGATCCTCCTCCCTCTTCTGCTATTTCTCTCACAGCTTGAGGGTTTTTGGTTTTATAGTTTTTTTTTTATGAATAGTTGATTGTTTTTGGCCTTAGTGCCGTGTGAACTTGCGGGGTGATTCGTTCCCCTGGCCCCTTTTTTTGTGAATATTGTACTTTAATATTTCTTATTAATAGTGAAGGCTTCTATTCATCAAAAAGGTTGAATTTATTTTTAATAATAAATATGTTTTATAATATTGAGGACCAAGTGATTTGTTACTAGAATGGCTTTATACAATGAATACTTAATTTGTGAAAATTAAAATTCATTGTGAATATTAAAAGTGTAGTTGATAGTGTAAAATGGATTGTGGAAATCTAATAGATTTGAGTGTAAAAATGTGCAAGAGCTACAAACAACTCAATTATTTTTCTTATCGTAAAATGTTTGTTAGAGAATATGAGTAAATTGTTAAATGAATACATTAAAAAAATAATGTGGCATAGAGTTGCGAAGTTTTGAACTATAGGGAGGCATCTAAAAATTGGTCGAGGTGCAACAGATCAAAACATGGAATGGGAAAGGGATAAATGAAAACAAGCATTGGAAAATGGGGGGATCCTTCATGGGAGATCCCTAATTTTTCCATAAGGAAAAACACAATACCCTTGAATGGAAGGATATTTGGTACAAAACAAGATTTGAATCGCACATGGAAAAAAAAAACAAAGATCTTGATGACTAGAACAAAATAGGAAAAAGTGGTTTTGGTACAAGGAAGCTCGTCAAAAGAAAGAAAACAAGGGTTTTGACAATAGGAAGAAGAAGTCAAGCACAATGATGGTGATTTGCTCAAAGATCATCACCACAATAATGAAAAGATACAAAGTTAGAGCACTATATTAGAAGTGGTGTGAGAGACAAGATCGAGAAAATGACATCAAATAATGTTGGATCAATAAATCAAAAAAATGGGTGAGTGTTAAGCCACTTTCCAATCTATTTTTCTTCATAGAATGCATTAATTCAAATTTAAAAGAAGACATTTTAGAATGGGAACTTACTTTCTTTGAGGTACAAATATTTCTTATAATAGAATGCATCCCAAATTTTAACATCATGTGAGTAAAAAATTCACTACAAAACCAATTTGGGTATCGCTAGTTGAACTTCCAATAAAATGCTAGAATTTTGAAGCATTGGTGGCAATGGGGGATGCCCTAGATAAGTTTTTAGGGATGGAAGAAAAATTCTTAAATAAAAATAAAAATTTCAAACCACAACTAGTCATGGAGATCTCCTTAATCAATAATGATGTGGATGATTTGGAGATAATCACAGAGAATAGGAAATGATACCAAAAGGTCAAAATTGATATGGAGTAGATTGGAAACAAGTGTCTTATGTGAACATATTTGGGGCCTAGTTGTTGGAAATCCCTAATTTTGGATAGCAAGACTAATAAACCTAACATAAAAAACCCAATAGAAAAAATCCACCAAACCATTTGTAACATAAAAAGATAGAAAAGGATATGAATGATGGAATGGGGAAAGGGGATGGGTAAATACACATATTGATGTTCACTATCTTCTTTTATGTTGCGTTGGAAGGAAAAATGGTCCACATAGGCTCAAAAGAGGAATTGAGTGCCTAGTGAATGCAATGGTTCATTCATTGTTATGCAATGGGTGTATAGATGTAAAATTGATGGGGAGATTCAAGATTCAAGGTCAAATGAGGAATAAAGATCACTTTCAACATACATAGACTCACAAAAACTAGAGTAATCAATTTCGCTACCAGGAATAGAAGCCAAAGACTATAAGTAACTTGTAAATTCAATTTGAAGTTGAACTAGAGGGACAAGGTCGAGTGGGTCATCCTATTGTTGGGAATAAGTCAACTGGGTCACTTTACTCCTAACATTGTTCAATGATTTTAGTTGTATAATATAGTTAAGGTCTTGTACTTTCCAAATCTGATCTCAAAAATGGTGCCACCTAAACTTGCACATAAAAAAGTGATAAATTGTTTGGTAGAGAGGGGTTCGCCTTAGTCAAACCCTAGTTGAGGAATCAACATTTGAAACTAACAAGTAACATACCTATGAAAAGCATATTGATATAAAGCATATGCTAGATCTAAAAATGTAATGCTTATATACCTTCACAAATGAACTTGGAGTCATAATGTAGATATGAAGATGCTTGAAGTAGATGTTGGAATGTCTTGAATTGAAGAGAAGAATAAAGTATGCCTTTCACAAACGCCTAGATATACATATGCTCCTCAAATATCCAATGTTATGCTTAATTTCGCTTTCCTTAAGAGGGAATCAACTCACATTGATATTTGTGTAGTTGAAAGAAAGATATTTTTGCATGATTGAGGTCTCCTCTTCTTGGCCTTCAATGAGGGAGAGATGCTTGCTACAATAATGAAGATTTCTTTGAGAGATGCTTTGGATGCTTGAAACCTACCTTAGAATGTTTGAGATGTGAAATTGTAGGGGAGATCTTGAACAGTTGTGATATAATTACCAATGAGGAGAGGTAGGTTTCTTATATACCCCTCACAAACATTTCAGAGCTTAAAGCTTGAAGAGGAATAATGAGATTCTACATTTAATATCTTCCTTTAATAGTTGTACTATCTTTTTATTTTATATATATGATGAATTTATGAATGATTCATTGAGTGTGAAATTAGTAATCAAAATAAAAAACTTTATAAGAAGATTTGAAAGCTAGAAGAATAGGCTTATGGTTTTTTATATTTTCTTTTGATATATTTTATATTATATTTGATTACAATTTGACTTTATTTTTATTAGGCTTGAACTCTTGCTCATCCATTTTCTATGCTTATTATTTTACTTATAGATTTTGTGAAAGATTATAAGACCCATTTAAAACCATTACTTTTATTCTTATCAGTTCTTTTAAAGGAATACAATGATTTAAATATATTCATTTATAGCCTACTTGTAACATTAATCAACTATTTGACAATAGATATACATTCAAATTTTAAAATATCTTATCATATGAATTAAGGATAAAATATTTCAACTAAAATTTTGTTAACATCATAAATATTTGACTAATTAAAACAAATAAGAAAACCTTCCATAATCTACACCACTTATAAAATATTTTAAACATCTCTAGAAGTCAAATATTAATATTGTATAATTTTCTCCTAGAAATGATCATTCACGACTATTAATTCTGATGACCATAAATAATCAACCATTCATAACTATGCTACACATTACACAGAATCTTTCAATTAATTAATTTTTTTCTGGTCAAAGAATATAAAATTATATATATTAACATTGTATTAAAAACCACTGGCTTTTGAGCGTCAACATCGCCACATAGAGCCTTTCCAAATATGAATGAATTTCTGGTTAGAGTATCTTCTCTTGACTTTTAAATGCAGTGCAGTCCATTTAATGAGCATAAAATATGCGAATGTTTGTTGGTGGCGTAGTACACTAGTGTATACAAATATACGAATTCTTCAGTGCTACAGTTTCTAATCTTAAAATAACTGGAAAATAGTCATAAACAAAAGATCGAAAATAATCTCGAAAAGCTCATTGGATCAAATAGTTATCCACAAGTCGTACCAGCATTCGAGAAAATTTTATCTATAACTTTAGAGTAAGAAAAGGAAAGTTATATAGGTAATAATAACAAGCAAAAAAAGCAGCTGCCCCATTTTATTTATAGTATGTCAACCAAGGTCAAAAATATCTTCAAGTTTGTACCACGTTCATCACAGATTTATTCCTGCACAATAAATAACATAAAATTATAAATTCATATTATATAGTTGATCATAATCTAAAGTATATCAGTAAAAAAATGGTTTATGAATTCAATTGTATAAAATTTATTTAATATCAATGTTTTGAGTCACATTTTTTTACAATTGATTCAGAAAGTACTCTATTATTATAGAATATAAAAATTTAACATCTTAAACAGATTAAGTTAAAAGTAAAGTGTTGAATAAATGGCTTACCATAGTCCAAGGCGCCCACTACTGCATCAGATATCTACAGTTCTGCGGTGGGAGGGATTCAAGCCTAGATTTCGCAGTGCATTTTCTATCGCAACATAATCAACACAACAAAATCAAGAAATTAATGTTAGATAGTAATCAGATATTTTTTATGGTATTTTTGGATGTTTCAGATCATATTCAATGATCTATTGTTAAGAAAAAAAAAAGTGAAATTGAAATACATAAATAATCTTATAAAGAAGAAGGGAAAATAAGATTAAAAAAAGAAATTTAAATCTAATAAAAAATTAAAAATAAAATAGAATGAAAGAAAAGGAAAATACTAATTTTCCCCTTCATTTATTCTATTTATTTTAATTTTTATCAAATTTTAATCTCTTCCTTCCAACTCATCTACCCTGCCTCTTTTTAAAGACTTCAAATCAACTTTGAAGGAAAAGGAGGAGAAGAGGAGGAGGGGAGGGGATTCTCTGTCACCTTACTCAGATGTATCTAAAACTTCGAAAACTTATTGCTGAAAGTCAAATGAAAACTTAAACCATCAATAAAATTTCTCTCACAGAGGTAGGTCTGGGTATGAGCAAGGATAATAAACGGACTCACAATCATACAGACGGTAATTTAACTATATTTTACAATTAAAACCCAAAACAACATATAACCTGCGAGGGCAAACTTGATAGTATCCACTACAATCAATAGATAGGCTATGCTTTCAGAAAAACTAAACAAAAAGACACAGAGATCAACCATAATACGCACCTATCATGGTGACCGTAACAGTTTGATCGTGCTCAACAGTTACGGTTCTGGATCCAATATCGACATCAATTCGTGCTACTCCGAGAGTGTCCGTCAGACGACGGATCTCTTCTCTCTGTCTCTCAGCCTGGTAAACGTTTCTAACTTGAAACCTGCTTCTCTGTGTCATTTTCTGATACCCTGAGTAAAAGGTTGTAAGACTCTGCTACAAAACCCTGCGAGTCTTGTTCTTATATTGCTGGCCTAGGGACGATACTTGTACTAGAAGAAATGAGGGAGTAAAACTGATCTTGAATCCTCACAATTTCAATATATAGGCTATTCTTCAGATCGGACGGAAATAAGTTGCAAGGCTCTGCTACAAAAGCTTGCGAATCTTGTTCTTATATAGCTGCCCTAGGGACGATACTTGTACTACAAGAAACGAGGGTGCTACTAAAAGAGATCGGACGGACACGAGAGCATTTGCAACTATTGAAAAGATGAAGCCACGTGTCAAATTTGGCGCTAGATTGACGGGGAAGGAAGTGAATAAACTGTGTTTTAAATGTCGACATCCATTATTAAATTCGTAAGTATTCAAAAGAGTCGATAAATATCATAATTCTACACGCTATTTAGATAATTTAAATCCACCTTTGAAGAGCCGTTATTGCAAAAGGATGACACGCAATCTGAATTCTGATTTCAAACTACCCATTGCTCAGATGAGAATATTTTCGTGGGTTTTTCGAAAACCAGTGGCGTTTATGAAAGGTGGATTTTGAAAACCAGTGGCGTTTTTTGATAAGATTAAACCTGTTTTTTGTTTCAGTTTGTAGACAGGAAAAAACCATGACAGGCTGTAAATTTATTTAATAATCAATCTTATCTTCAAAAGAATAGTATGCTGAATACCTTCTAGAGGAATTTCAACATGGATTGTTTTCCTTTGCCATAATATACATTGAGAGTTAGGGTTTCCAACTACTCCAGTTATGTTTCTGTCTCTTTTGCTCGCGTTGCACGAAAACTAAAATCGGGTTTACTTTATCCATTTGACGGATTATTCAACCTTTGTAATTTGAAGAATTCAAACTGGATTTTTTTAATTTGATCCGCGTATGAATTGCGGGATTCGAGGCGTGGAAACCGTGTTTCGAAACGTCATCTGGGAGTTGGCATCGAAAAAGGTATGACGGATTTCACGGTGTGGAAGTATGTTTTCTTACGTGTTATTCTTCGCAAGGCGTTTATTAATGTGTTCATACCGTGTTATTCTTCTCAAGGCATTTATTAATGTGTTCATAAGAAAACTGACTTTAAAAATTAGAATTTCAAGGAATATATATGTGAACATATTTGATATAAGATTATTTATAAGGTGGATATAATAGTAATTTAACCTGAAGTGTAATTCAATTTTGATTTTAATTTTTGTTCTAATTCTTTTGTAAAGCTATATGGTAATATATATAAGTTTAAATATTTTATATTTTAATAATAATAAATAGTTTCATTATATGAAATATTAGCATGTAATTAGTATATTTATAATTGGGAATGTCAAAGAGAATACAATGAAATAATGTTTAATTTATAGAATATTTCAAAATGTGTTCTAGTAGATGTTGAATACAAAGATAAACAAAAGATATATGTTACGATGTTGTTCTTGATAACAAATGATATAGACACACATAAAATAGGTAATGTAAAATATTTTTACTATCACAATGAATAAGTATAAGTTTGTGAACAATAAAAAAAAGAAAAAATAAGAAATCTACTTGAATGAATAATATATCTAATTGATTATGAGAATCTTTAGATGATATATTTAAACAATAATAACTATCTCATATATATTGTAAATTTAGAGTACAAAATGAAAAAATATGACAAAAACAAGTAATAATTACACAAAACTTATAATAATAACAGTTAATATTACTTATATTATTAGCTAGATTATAGTTAGGGTTGGGATTACAAATAAAATTATAATTAATTCTATGATTAAAATTAGGATTTGGTTTGAATCTTAATTGAACTCAATTATAACTAAGAAATCTAATATTTCAAGATTTGACAATCTAAATTTGACCCCAAATCAACTGTGCAAGATGTCTTAAAGGTAAGGACTTCAAGCCTGGAAATAAACTTTCTAAATCTTTTTGGGTGGTTTATTCAACATTAGCATAAAAGAGGCATATGAATTTAACAGTGCAAAAGTTTATTTTAATGTGTTATGTAGTATGAGTGTCCAATCAAGCCACCAAAAATTACTATTTAATATGTTCTAATTTTTAAATGAAAATTTGATATAGATTCTAATTTGTGGTATTTTTTAAAAGTAGCCTTTGATATGTTTAGTATGTATGGACATTTTGATATTTAACATACAATTAATACACTTTTATATTAAAAAATTGATAAGTCTAAATTATTTTGTAATCTGTTATCAATTTAAAGAATAAAATTGTGTTGCACTTCATTTGATAATCAGAAATTACATAGACGAGGAAGTCAAGCAAAGGACAAAAAGAACTTCTAACCTACCGATCAATGCGTTGTATTTGACCAACAACCAATGAGATTTTAAATATTTGGGGAGGAGACTCGTGTTGCATTTCAGGAAGCGTTGACATGAAATGTTGGTGTTGCAGAAATCACATCAGAATACACTATATAAATAATTAATTTTGTAAAAGTCAGCCCACCGTACATTTATAAATCCATGAATGTTTATGATTTTATCTGCATGATGTAGATAAATAATAAAATAAATTTGTCTATTGGGTGTAAAAAAATTTGAAGAATTGCATAATATAAGAAAATTTCATGATGTGTAGCCTTGTTATCCACTATTGTGCCTATAGATATGGGCTCTTTATAAATATATTATTTATGTATATCATGCTAATTATATTTACTTGCACTTGTTTTGAGAAAGTATTACGAAGAATATTATTATAAGTTGGAGAATTTTTTTGTTTGAGAATTTATAATGGACAGTGAACCTCAAAATAAATTCAATGAATCCAATATATGGTATGTGAATTGTCATAGTTTAGGTAAATGGGTGTTTGATACTCCTAGAATATGGCTTGGCTTGTTTGATACGCCTAAGATGCCAATGCAAGTCTATGACTAGAATATAATTCTAATTATGTTATAATATATTTCAAATCATAAGCATATGAAATGTCATGTTATATAATTTAAATTATTAACATTATTAATCTTATTTTCAATTTGGACTTATTTTAATGGGCGGTATTTACCGTAAGGAAATATTATTATTAGTATTTGTTTAATTTGTATTTGTATTTTAAAAGTTATTAAATGGTTTTAAGGTTGTAGTTTGAGAGATAGTATTTTGCTATAGAATCTAAGATAAATTTTATAATTATTATCCAACTTCTTCTATATATAGAGCATTAATACATTGTGATTCTAACAATTTATTAGTCTAATTTTAGGTGAATTGAATTATATATACAAATTTATGTTGCTACTGAAGTAAGAATAAATTGTTTGCTAAACAAAAAACTTTGAGTCAAGGATAACTAAATTTCCCTTGTAAGTTATAGTTCAAATATAAATATTATTATTGTTCTTGACCCTTTTAACAATAATAGATAGTATCTAATATTTGAACGAAACAAAGGGTTAATAACTATAAGAAGCAAAATGTTTCTCTCATAGTAAACAAAGAGCTGTGTGGAGAGTTTAGGCATAGTAAATGGCATAGAAATATCTCATTCCCATCTGCAGCAACAATCAAAGTGGCATGGGATCCCCCCACAATAGCAACGATGCCCATGGAATAAAAGTTCCAAACCTAGTAGTAGCTGGCCATTCAAAAATGCAGAGTGGGAACATGACATAGTGTTAGATACATCCAGAGTATGTTATCTTAAATTATGGTTGTTATAATCATGAATATGTTATTACAACACAAAAATATAGTAAATAAGAAAACAATCTCATTAGGTTGGGAATAATCCAAACCAAATTGTAAATTTTTCAGATATTGAGACAAGTAAATCTACATTAGCATTTCAAACTTAATTGTTACCTATTATAAATGGGTATCTTTTAACAAACTTTTTGAAAATCTTTTCAATTTTTACTTTGCCTGGTAGTTTGTTCCATATTTCCACCGAGTTTCTTGATAGGGAGACAAAGGGATGGGTTTCTAGGACTAGGGGATCAAGGGCCTAAATTTGATGGCGGAAAGGGGTCAATGATAGAGTAGTAATGGATAGTAATTACCATTAAAAGGTAGAAGATATAAATAAGGACCATTGTTAAAATTAAATAAGGAGCAAAGATGTTATAAAGGAAAAATTTATCCAAGGTAATCTCATCGTTGGTTGACATACATTGAGAATATTAAATTAGTTTCAAAACAATTTAAATTAATATTTTATGAGTTTGAGCCAATTAAGGAAATGCTAAATTAAATATATATGACTAGCATTTCATGATTAATCGATGTCTTTCTTAGTGTTCTATTGATGAGTTAAATAATTTAAAATTTGATTTATTCTTGGGCTGACCCTTAGTGAAGAAGCCAGTGCCACCCTAGGGAAACAAACCTAAATAAATTTAATAATATGCAAACCGACCCTCTTATAAAGTATCCTCCCTTTGTGATAAGGTTTGTCTCTTAAATGAGTTGCCTCTCTTGACATGATGCAATTGAAAATAAGATGGAGACTAGAAAGGGACTTGAATGGAGGAGAATTCAATTTAGAGCGAGAGTAAAAGTAGAGTTAGAGACAAAAACATGAAGGGAGTTTCAAATTTATATTGAAGAAATTTAGAGAAGACTTATGAAGGTTGTATAGATGAGGATAGTGAAAAAATATGTGTAGTGTTAAAGATTTATGACAGTAGTGTAGATGAAGGTTGTGAAAAGATATAGATAGTGTTAAAGGTAGATTTATGAGTGCATTGAATGTACTATAAAAAAAAAAATAATGACAAATTGGTGAAGAGAGGTGCATAGAGTTCCATAGAGGTTTATTTGTAGATATTCAAGGAGATCTAAAAGTAGATTTGTAAAAGAAAATGAATATGTTATAAAAAGATTTTTAAGTCAAATTACAATAGATTTTAAGGAAAAATTATCAAGGAAAGTGTTGCATCATTTGAGAGAGATTGTGAGGGAAAGTTGTTGCATCATTATCAGAAAAGCTTGTGAAGGAAAATAATTACATCATCTAAAAACCAAGTCATGAAGTAGATAAATTACTAGATAACTGTTAAATCATGCACAAGCAAAGGTGTAAAGAAGCACATTCATAATCAAATCTTTGTGAAGACAATATTATTCATTAAAGGATTCATAAGTTGGTGCTTCCTAAAGGAGGGATTGGTGTCTCTTATTAAGTTTGTGCTTAGTTTTGGGGGTTGCTGCTTCCAATAGGTTGATGCCTATGAACTGAGGGGATTGGTGTCTCTTGTGGGTTGGTGCCTACAAAGTTGTAAGAAGATTTAATATATAAGTGTAATCACATACAAATGGGCTAGTGTTATCAAAAGTCCTAAGTTAATCAAATTTTCCCTAAACCCCAATCAGTGTATCAGATCAAATCAATCACCTGATTATGCTAGTGAATTTCATCAATTTAGTTGCATAATTAATCAAAAATCAATAATTCATAATCAGGCTTCAAAGGTTATCAATCCAAATCAATCAATTAATTAATGCTCGTAGCCCAATTAATTAAATCAAAGATTAAAAATCTCATGGCTAGAGTAATTAATTAAAAGGAATTAATAATTGTCTTAATTACACACTCACCTCACAAAAGGAAAAATCGCTCAACTCCTTCCAATGAAGCTTGATCACATGGATCAATTGAGAATCAATCTCAACCATCCCTCAAGGATGCATCTCCACTGTTCAAATCAATCACAAATCTATGAAAAGTAACTCACTCAAGGCTAAAATCATATAGCATTCGTTCATCTTAAGGAGATAATGAAAAATTGCATTTAGAGCTTAATTCATCATTTTGAGAACTTCTTAGAGTTAATTTGTGCCTCTTAGACTCAATTCTTAGTGTAATCCATCATGTAGAAGTTGAAATTCATAACATTTTAGTATTAATCTTGCACAATTGCATCCAAATTCCTAGCTAGAATCATGTTTATCATACTAAATTTTGTTTCAATAACTTAGAATCTTCCATTTTAGAATTGCATTGTCACTGATCTAAGTTAATAATATGAGAGTAACACTCAATTTAGATCACACTTGTTCTAACAAGGAAGCAATATGTCAATTTCCATTGGTTTTATATGCTTTCAATTGATAATATTCTTTGACTAACCAATGATATAATGATATATTGAAGTGTTTGTGCTTGTAGGACAACATACAATATTTCACATACACAATAAGTAATATTGTGTCATGATTTTATTTCATAAGGGTATCCACGTAAAATCATGTGTTCTAATTATGTTGTGTAACTATTACATCTTATGTTATTGATATAATTCAATTGATGGTTTTGTAATTATTAAGTTAAAAAGTAGAAAATCATATTTTTCAATTCACCGCCAATAAATTGTGTGCTCTTCAATTGATATCAGAGAGATTCCTTCAAAGGTAGCATAATTGCCAGAAGGTAGAGTTTGGAAATGCAATTAGCAAAAAGAAAAAGAGATACCAAGTATAGTGTTAACCAACATGTACCAACAAAGCCAAATGATAAAGAATTTAGTAAATTAATGTAGAGACAAATGGAACAGACATGGCAACAAAAACAAAAGATGATGTCTCGAAAAGTAAAGATGGATTTGCGGGTGAAACAAAAGAAGAAATGGATTTAGAAGAGGAATATATAGTATGACAAAATGGATGCAAAAGTTAATTTGGAAGACAAACTCGTTTATTCCCTAGATGAAATCAAGAGGCTTAGAAAGAAGTAACTTCTAAACTAGAGCTACAAATTCAAGAGCATAATGAATATAATATGGAGTTAGTATAAGCCTTGAAAATCTTGAAATGGTGATCATTGAGGCAAAAAAGAAAAAATGTTTTTTCAGTTTTGCATTATTGCATCGGTGGGAAGAAAATGGCGAGAGGAGAAAACCTTACAACTAAAAAAATGTTGTCATGATTTTGGGAGCTAGAGTGAATGAAACTAAATCAAATCAGTTGCATTAGGATATGATTTGGAAGGGGATGCTCCATCCCTTCTATGTCAAACATGTTGATTGAGTTACAAAGGCAAATCCACTCATTGGAGATTAATGTCCAGCAGTAGGGACAAATCAAAAAGCAGTGGTTCACCTGGTATGAGTACGGAGCTGAACGAGCATAGGGTTTGCTCAAACGGGATCTAACGGGGTGTTGTATCTTTATTAATGAATGGAACTAGAAATTCCCCTACCACCTTTGAAACTACTTTATTCCTTAGCCACGACTGACATGGCTTCTCGGTCAACAAAGTCTGGAGTTGGTCATAATGTTAGTGCTACTTATTAGGGTTCAATGGATGAAAAAGTCACTGATGTTATTGAAATTGGTGCTACCAACCTTGCGTCTGCTGCTATTGTTGGTGGTTCTCGAAAGAAAATTGCCTTTGCCTCTATGGCCTATGCTCATGCTAGTGCTTAAGCGCAGGGTCATTTACTGGTGACAGATAAAATGATTCATTAGGGATTTCTACTTTTAGTTATGAATTAGACACAGAGATTTGCGTATGGAGGTTATTTAACTGCACCAACCTCTGTTTCTTCTGCTCCTGCCTCCCCTGATGCCCTCTCTATCGGTAGGTAGTGGTGCCTATGACGCTATAGTGGGCTATGTTTTCTTTGGTGACTTTTGAAGTTTTAAATTTGACCAAAAATTGAGGTCGAATCTTCATTTCTTTTCCATTTGGTTTCATTCTTGTTTCTAAATGTTTGAAGAATGTTTAATAGATTAGGAAAAGCATTTCCATTGTTTATATATTTGCATTTGGTAGTTTATTTAATTATTTGAAGAAATGTTATGGGATTTTCTAAAATACATCCATATGTTGCCAATTTCTTATAGAATGATTAAAAAGAGGGGTGTTGGGTACTTTTATTTCAGAAGTATTCTTCAAATTTTGATTTCACATAGTTTAAATTTTGATGACTTTTGAAGCTACTTTTATGGAGTTGTTGGAAATCTGTTGGTTTTTATGAAATTTGTGCAATTTGGAAAAATATGATATAATGGTAAATTGTGATGAATTATAATATGAAATTATTGGTATACTTGGTTAAAAAAAGTGAAATTTGATCTATTTGGATGAGATTGTCAAGAATTGAGAAAAATACATTGTTATGTGAAAAGTGAAAAGTTGACTTTCATGTGTTTTATTTCACAATCTTTGGGGAAAGTGATGAGCTTGGGACTTAGATACTAGATAGGGTTATGGGATTGGCTCCTACATTACCCTAGATCCAAAGTGGTATTAGCTAGGTAATAACTTATGGGAGTTGATTAATCAAGTAAAAACAAATGAAACATAGTAAAATTGATGAACTTAACGGTTGTCCCTTGCATGCCTTGAGTGCTTGTAAAGGATTTTAGGATGAGCTGAGAAAACATGCTTACTCTAGTGTGTGACTTGAATATTTGAGCATCCTCATCCATAAAAGAGTAATGGTTTCCACATGGTATTTGTTCCTTGTGCTCGATGACACACTCCCTAATTGGCTCTTTAGCATCTAATCTTAGTCTATAGATTAAGTAGCACCTAAAAGATCTAGCATGTCTTTCTATATTGGTGTTTACTTCACATTTTGTATGTCATGTATACTTCATGTTTGATGTCAGTGTAAGCCTTCTCCCCCTATCTTTTTGTTGGTGAGTGTTTGAGTTGGGTGTTGATCTAGCTTAAGTAGCACCTAAAAGATCTAGCATGTTTTTCTATATTGGTGGACCTACAATTTCTACATGGATGATTTGTGTTTTAACCGCCATTGGGGGCTAGAGACTTTGGAATGGAGGTAGAATTGGAATCTCTCATCATTCCATTATGCATTTTAGTTAGCTCATTTCTTAAAGAGTATAATTTAAGTACATTTGAGTCCTATAGAAATATGAATTGTACTTTGAATAAATAAAAATGGATTAGTTTAGTTATGCGTATCAGTGTTGGTATTGACGAAAAAAGATCTTGTATATTTACTTTCAATATTAAATGTTGAAAATGGTTAAAAATGAAATAGAAAACCTTTATTTGGTCTTAAAATGAACCTTTCAATATTAGTAGAAAGTACCTCTCAAAAGTTATTTTCTTAGTCAAGATCATTATAAAAAGTATTTAGTGTTTTGGAATTTGAGGATTGAGCTTTTGCCTATTTGATTTTGTTAATTTTTTGAAAGAGTTAAGTGAAAACTCTAACCCTTAAATCATAAAAGCTTCTTCTTCATCACTAAATGTTTTAAGAATGTCCAATACCGACTCCCCTTTTTCCTTCAAAACTTTGTAGCCTTTACATGTAGCACTCTCTGTAATGAGTGCGCCAAGGGAGGTGCGATACCTTCTGAAAGATACATCTGACTCGTGGGTCTTGTTGAGATTTTGCATGATGTCATCAATGAAAGTAATGACCTTGATCAAGAACAATGACAAATCTATCAACAATTATCTTGGTTTAGTAAGTTTCTATTTCTGTTGTTTAGAATTATTTTTTTAAGAAGCATCATCTTGTAATGTTCTATTTATAAAGTCTTTCATCTCTAATGTAGATGTCGATTTTATAATAACATAGATAAATATGGCAACTTGGATTGAATTCAATCTATCAAAATAGTCAACTTACAAGCAACATTCACATTTGATCAAAATTTTGAAATATATAATCACATTCCTATATGAATAAGTGGATTATTGTTCACACACCTCTTTCTCAAGCTTTTCATCAAAGAAGTTTTCCCCTGAATATGTTATTACAACACAAAATTATAGTAAACAAGAAAATAATCCCATTAGGTTGGGGAATACTCCAAACCAAATTGTAATTTTTTTTATATATTGAGACAAGTAAATCTACATTAGCATTCCAAACTTAATTGTTACTTATTATAAACTGATACCTTTTAACAAACTTATTGAATTTTTTTTCACTCTTTACTTTGCATGGTAGTTTGTTTCATAGTTCCATCGAGTTTCTTGATAGGAAGACAAAGGGATGGGTTTTGGGGATCATGGGATCAAGGGCCTATATTTGATGGTGGAAAGGGGATGACGGTAGAGCAGTAATTGATAATAATTATCATTAAAAGGTAGTAGATATAAATAAGGAGTATTGTTAAAATTAAATAAGGAGTAGGGATGTTATAAAGGAAAACTTTATCCGAGGTAATATTATTGCTAGTTGACATACATTGAGAATTTTGAATTAGTTTCAATACAATTTAAATTAATATTTTATGAGTTTGAGCTAGTTAAGGAAATGCTAAATTAAATATATATGACTATCATTTCATGATTAAATGATGTCTTTCTTAGTGTTCAATTGATGAGTTCAATAATTTAAAATTTGATTTATTCTTGGGTTGACCCTTACCGAAGAAGCCAGTGCCACCCTGGGGAAACAAAGCTAAATAAATTTATTAATATGCAAACTGACCCTCTTATGAAGTCTTCTCCCTTTGAAATAAGCTTTGTCTCTTAAATGAGTTGCCTCTCTTGACATGATATAATTGAAAATAAGATGGAGACTAGAAATGGACTTGAATGGAGGAGAACTCAATTTAAAGCAAGAGTAAAAGTAGAGTTAGAGCCAAAAACATGAAGGGAGTTTCAAATTTAAATTGAAGAAATTTAGAGAAGATTTATGAAGGTAGTATAGATGAGGATTGTGAAAAAATCTATGTAGTGTTAAATATTTAGGTATGTAGTATAGATGAAGATTATGAAAATATATATGTAGTGTTAAAGGTAGATTTATAAGTGCATTGAATGTACCATAATAAAGGATTTATGGAGATTAGTGAAGAGAAGTGCATAGATTTCCAAAGAGGTTTATGTGCAGTTATTAAAGGAGATCTAAAGTAGATTTGTGAAAGAAAATGAATGTGTTACATAAAGATTTTTAAGTGAAATTACAACAAATCTTAAGGAAAAATTATGAAGGAAAGCGGTGCATCATTGGAGAGAACTTGTGAGGGAAAGTTGTTGCATCATTATCAGAAGGGTTGTGAAGAAAAATAATTACATCATCTAAAAACCAAGTCATGAAGGGGATAAATTACTATATAACTATTAAATCATGCACAAGCGGTGTAAAGAAGCACATTCCTAATCAAATCTTTGTGAAGATAATATCATTCATGTTAAAGGATTCATAAGTTGATGCTTCCTAAAGGAGGGATTGATGTCTTTTATTAAGTTTGTGCTTAGTTTTAGGGGTTGTTTCTTTCAATAGGTTGGTGCCTATGAATTGAGGGGATTGGTGTCTCCCATGGGTTGAAGTCTAAAAAGTTGTAAGAGAATTTAATATATAAGTGTAATCACCTAAAAATGTGGGCTAGTGTTATCAAAAGGCCTAATTTAATCAAATTTGCCCTAAACCCTAATCAAAGTATCAAATCAAATCAATCACTTGATTATGCTAGTGAATTTCATTAATTTACTTGCATAAATAATCAAATATTGATAATTCATAATCAGGCTTCAAAAGTTATCAATCCAAATCAATCAATTAATTAATGCTCATAGCCTAATCAATTAAATAAAAAATTAAAATCTCATGGCTAGAGTAATTAATTAAAAGGAATCATCAAACAAAATATTAAATAACAATAGTGGGAGGAAAATAATGGACACTAGAATGAAACAACTAATTTTAATGTTTTTTAATTATTCTTTTAAGATTTATGTTTTAGGCTGCATTACAAGAGGAAAGTTTTGTGAGGTGGCAGTTTGGAATTAAGGTAGTCAATTTCTTCTTTGTAGTGGCAGTGCAAATACTTGTAGCAGACAACGAATAAGGAGAAGCGGGCCTTTCTTAGGAAGCAATTAGGCCATTAAAATTGAAGGCAGGTTGAAAATGTCAATATTGTGGAATCACAACTATCTGAAGACACCTAGTTTGTGTAATATCTCAGTGATAGCATTCATAATCCAACTGAGGGAGAAACAACAGTTTAGAAAACACCAAGGAACTGAAACAAAAGTCTGGAAGCATCAAAGTCGTCATGTCTGGAGACTGACAAAAATCTGGAAAAATCAGTATTAACACCCATAGGCCCAAAGTTCCGGCCAATGAAAAAAAGTATGACTCTGCCTTTGTCAAACTTCGCAAATAGCATCTGCTTTAGTGTTGAGGCTCTGGAATCATAGATTTCATTTTTAACAAAAACAAAATATGCGAAAACCCCCTGGTTTCATAACATGGTCTATGCATCGTCTCAGAATGATAAAAAGCGGTTGAGGACTAACGAATGGAAGGAAGTTTCTGGGCATTGCCACGGCTTTCAACAAAAACCCTAGAAAACATCGGGGATCCCAATTTTTAATCATTTTTCGGTCCTAGGATCTTCTTCCCCTACGGTAATCAATCAGGAGAAGATTCTAAAACCCAGTCTGATACAATCAGAAAACACTCAAAAGAAGAACATTAACAGGCCAAATGTATATTCGCCGCCTCATCACAGAATCAAGGAAAGTCGCAAACCCAGTACCAATGACGAAAAGTCAGTAATTTCCATTCAAGGTAATCAAATCTTTACCAATGGACTGTGGAATGACTGTGAAACCTTTGGCCTTTATGGAAAATGGTATGGCTCTGGCACATCATTCGTAGGTATTAAGAAATGGTTCCACAAATCCCTTGGAACACAAGTATAATTGTATTAGTGGATAATTGCTTTTATTTGGAATGTAGAGATTTAACAATCAGACAAAAGTTATTATCGCAAGATCATATTTTTTATCTAGGGCATGCAATTAAATCTCTGAAATGGGAAACAAACTTCAACCCTAATATTTTCAACAATATTGAAACCCCTAAATGGATCAAGATACCAAATATGCCCGTAGAACTAATCCACAACCATATTATCAACCAAATAGGGGATGGTTTAGGTGGAGTGATAGGTTTAGAAACAGACTATATTAATTCTTCAGAGATTAACTTAATGATCAAGACTTCTGGTCTATTAGATGTTTTAAAACCTATCCACTTTATTACCAACAAAATAACTTACCATTTATTCCCAAAAAAATTCAGTGGAAACATAGCAAAATTTATGTTTCTCATTTCTCATAAAATAATTCAGAACACAATTGAAAACACAACTGACCTCCGAAATATCCTAGATATTAATCCAAGAAACTCCCCTTCCGTACTTGAGGAAGGGGAAATACGTGATTATCCTAGATCTCCAATTTCCACAAAAGCCATCCCAAAGATATCTTTTTTTCAGAACAAAGGAGGCTTCAGCCTTATAGAGAATTGCTCTGGGCAAGATGTAGAGATAGTGAAATTTAATCAAGGTTTAATCTCTGAAAACAATGAGAAATATAAAAGACAAGAAAAAAATGGGCCTTCTCTATCATCATATGATACAGGGGAACCGAAATATAAAGATTCATTCACAGAAAGTTCAAAAGACTACTTAGAAAAGAATCCCAAAATATCAAAAGATAACAATCCAAAAAAACAAAAATCTATTACTAATAACATAGAGGTGGAAACTAACTTTGACATAGCCTCGGAAGGTATTGACTTCTCGCTTTCTTCAGATGATGAAACTAGTGATATAGAAGAAACTAATAGAAGGAAAAATATATTGATTAAAGAAATTTTTTAAAAAGATAAAACAATGACACTTTCTGAAGTTTTAAAGGCAGCAGAAGTATTGCCAAGCAGAGACCTATTAGAAGCAGAAATCTCCTCGGATACTAACAACAATGTAAAGAACGATAATGCTCAAGAATACTATACTATGGATGAAGCATGGTATACGATGCACAAAGACATCTTATACAATCCAATACCTATAAATATTATTAACCCTGGCGATGCGGATTTAGATATAAATAAAACCAAGATAAATGAAAGCGTTAGTAGCAAGGAGGTAGACGAAATCAATAATTTTTAAGGATTAGATGAGGATTCAGAAGACTTATTATTATAAAAATTTATTGAATCAATGAATCAAGAAGAAGATCCAAATGAGAATTATGCCCATGATTAAGTAAGGATAGGAAGTTAGGATTATTCACCCCTGTAAAACTGTGCCTGATTACCCAAAACAAACTCTTAAAAGAGGAAGGAAATCTCTTTCAGAACTTAGACAGATAAATAGGCAGGCCTTAGGACAAGTCAAAATAACCTCAATTCTGAATGCAGGGAAGGGGAAGATCCTTCCCAAGGCACCATGAAAATCATTTCATGGAATTTTAGGGGATTAAATACCCCTAACAAACAATGTCTTCTAAAAATAAGTGGATCTTCTTTAGAAGCACCTCTATTTATGATTCAAGAAACTAAATTAGTACAAGAAGGATATGACAATCTTAGTAAGAAATTAGGAATTTGGGAAGTTAAAGGAGTAGACTCAAAAGGAGCTTCAGGTGGATTAGCCTGGATCTAGAACCCTAGGTTTATATCATTAGAACTTATGGCATCTAATTCTCACTGGATGGCAGCCAAGATTAAGAATTTTAAAAATAATCTAGAATTTATCATAATCAATGTATATGGTCCTAAATTCCTACAAGACAAAAGAATAGTTTGGAAAGAGATTGAGAATTTTATCACGAACCAAGAAAATCAAAACATATTCATGGGAGGGGATTTTAATGCCATTTTAGATATTAAAGAGAAATCAAGAGGATCTAAAAAGACTACTAAGACAATAACAAAATTTAAATAATGGATACAATTAATTAATGGTTTGGACATTCCGATGGACAATGAAACCTTCACATGGTCCAATAAAATAATTAATACAAAATATATAGCAAAAAAATTAGATAGGTTCTTTTATATTGGTAACTTAGCTAGATTCAATCTAAGCTTTAAATCACACATTATAGCACATTCTGGATTTGACCACTTCCCAATAAGTCTTATCCTAGAAGAAGATATAATGTCTAAAAAAAACCCATTCAAATTTGAAAAAATGGGGCTTAAAGAAGAAAAATGCTTGCTAAAGATTGAAGAATGGTGGAATGAAAAAAATTTCAAAGGATCTAAAACCTTTATATTAAACTCAAAACTCAAACACATCAAACAAAGATTAATTGAATGGAACAAAGCACATTTTAGCAATATTTTTTATTCCAAAGAAAAGATAGAAAAAGAGCTAGTAGAACTTAACGAAGAAATTATTAGAGCGGGAATGAATCCTGAGACTTATATCAAAGAAAAGGAATTATTAAATAGCTATGAGGATATATTGGCTAAAGGGGAATCCTATTGGAAAAAAATATCAAGGGAGGTATGGTTAGCAGAAGGAGATAAAAATAGAAATTTTTTCCATAATAGCTCTAAAGCTAAAAGCAATTTTAACAAAATCACCAAAACAAAGATAGAAGATGGGATGATAGTGGAAGACCTTGAAAATATAGCGTCAAAAGCTGTTATATACTATTATAATAACCTGAAAATGGACAAGATCAATAAGTGAGAAATCAAGGCAAGGATCAACACAATTAAATGCAATTAAATCAAATCAAAGATAAATTGTAATTAAACTTTAATCCAAAATTAATTAAAAATCAAAAGCCATTAAATCACTTTGAACCTATTAAATCATGATTAATCAAATCAAAGTGCAATTAATCTAATTAATTGTATAGTTCGAATTAAATCAAATCAACCCATTTAAGGGGTACACATGGCTAAACAAATTTAATAAAATCAATTAATTAATCATATTTTCTCTCAACACCACATGGGAGGAAAAAGCCTCAACCAATAGGATTCAAGGATAAATCTTACATGGATCAAGCCTAAAATGAATCTCAATCACACATTTGGAAAGAGCATTTTGTCCACTCATTTTATCTTCATGTCCCAAGCTTTGAGGACAATCCATTTAAATTTCCTCCAAAGGGTGGAACCAAGGATTTAACCCCAACCTAACCTTGATCAACTCAACTACACCCCCTACCCTTTCTAAAATCTATAAAAGCAAGGCATAAATCACTCATAACTCATCCACAGATCTAAGAATAGCATCAAACCTTTGGCAAATTAGAGCTAGAAAGGAAAATATAGAAGTTAATTAGCATTTCAATTTGGAATTGAACTATTTAGCTTAGCTTATCATTTATTCTCATTCTAGGATTGTCACTAATGGAGGCTTGCTAAGAGCTTTATCATTAGCATCCCTAGCTAGAGATCTATAAAGTGCTCAATTGTCAATTCTTAGCTTAATTAGTTGCTACTTGTGGTAATATCAACAAGTATCAAACATATAAGGGAACATCAACTGATCAAAAGAATACAACAGAGTCCAATATCTCAATATGAAAAATGAGATCATATACACCATCAATAAATAAAGAATATATATCTATATCATCTCAAGTCAACTGGATGAACCACCAGCCCCACTAGAACCACCAACACTGTCAGCACCATCAGGACCAGGACCAGTATCAGGAGGCATGCTCAAACTAGCTTGTAACCCATGATGACTCATAGCGGCCATGAATGCCTGCATCATACTACTCAGTTGAGTAACCTGTTGTCACATCTCTGACATCTCTAACTGAAGAGATCTCGCATCTGAGCCTAAAGCTGGTACAAGAGCCTATGTTGGAGCCTGTGTAGGAGTCTGTGTTGGAGGCATAGAAGAAGATGACATAGCAGAAGAAGATGGAATGGACAAAGATGGAACAGATAGAGATGGAATGAAAGAAGAAGAAGATGGACGAGATGAAGATGGCATAGAAGCAAAAGAAGGTGCCTGTGCTGGAGGAGCCTATGGAATACCTGGCACAATAACCTGTGCTGGAGGAGGACCCTAGGCCTGATCTAGTAATGCATGTGTTTCCTGGGCATCCATCTGTCACTGATGTCTAGCCCTGCGATGACCCTTTCTACTAGCCAGATGTACGAAAACCTGATGTAACACTCTATCTACACCCTGACCCCTCATCGAAGCACCACCACAATCTTTAGGAGGAATGGGAGTAGCAACAATAACTGGCATCATAACTCTGCCTGCTCTGACTGCCCGATGATCCGATCATCCTTGACGAGCTTGAATCCTGCCACCCCTACCACCATCCCCACCATCATCTCCACTGTCATCATTGGACTCGTCATCAATACCTGGTATCCTCTTTGTTGGATCTTTAAACCTTGGAAATAGGTTCCGATCAAATGAATCTGCATAGTCATCAGTCATCCCTACATCAATAATGTGACCTCTCATATCCTAGGGGAGATGCTCTAGCTACTCAATCTCTTGGCATGCTATCCTAAAATCAACAACTGGATCCCATAATGATCTCTTAGCCTGAACTTGGGCATACATCACAACACCCTAAGGCATACCCTGAATATAGCCATATTGTCGCAGCACTCGACAGAAGCAAAATCTCTCAATGATGTGAGGAGAACTCCCTATCATCCATCATGGGGAGAACATAAAAGGAAGCTTTGTAGCATCCTCAGGCCAAGCCTCACATCCAAGATATGGTCGCTAGATGACCTAATCAAAATCATCAATAATATGGCGCCAATAATCTAGCTTTCCCATGTGGGCCTGCACAACCATACCCTCATACATCCAAGTGAATGGCCATCCCAGATCTCAGTGACATGCTGCAATCAATTGTGTCATTGGGAGATGATCCCATGTCCACAGCTATAATAATATAGCTCCTAGAGAGAGAGTAGAAGAGTGCTGATATACAATGATATGCAACTCATGATAGAGTTGTGCCAAGACACACGATCCCCAATCAAACCATTGAGGCTGAGCCATCAAGTCCTCAAGAATAGGACCCCAACCGACCGCAAATCCATTACCTCACTGATATGGTACGAGGAATCCTCTGATCAATACACCTAATATGGCTAGTAGAACTGGAAAAGAGTGAAACTGAGACCATTGAATATGCTCATCACCAATAGTAGGATCCTGGAACACCCAACAACACGTAGCACCATCATATACCTGATCATAGAAGATGAGCTTTCCTCGTGTGGAAATGCGAAGGATGCAGTACACATCCTCAGGGGTGATGGTCATCTCACCCATCGATAAATGGAAAGTGCTATGGTCTGAGTGTCATCTCTTAACCATAATAGTGATCAATCCTTGATTCACTCAGAATCGAGGTAGTACAAGTAAGAAAGATAATCCACAATGACCAATATGTCGACGATCTGATGTGGTCAGGTCATCTATCATTCTAAATGGCAACAGATACAAACCTCGAATAGCCAGTGACTTAAGCATTGTCCACAAAAAGCAAGTTGAATCACATCAGTTTTGAAATGAGTTATGTTTTGAATTATCCTAAGTCAATCAAACATTTACAAAATATCAAACCACAATCAATTTTCTTGAGTTTGTTCAGATAGGACAGAAAATTCATCATCATCCATCACCTAAATCTAGATAGACAATCAAACATTCAAATTACAATTTACTAAAACTGACATCCTATGACTCGCTATCAAAATCAGGTTTCTTACCTATACCAATCAATGGATCAACAAGATTGAATAGTTCAAAAATTGACTAAGGCATTTATAAATTTTTCCTACCAGGGTAAAGCACTATTTTAATGCTTAAAGGTGCTAAAACCCAAAAGCACTATTTAAATGATTAAACACGCTATCTAAATGATCAAACGCACTATTCGAAGACATACGTGCTAAAACTATTTGAAAGTGCTATTTTAAAATTTGAACGCGCCAATAAAAATTTGAAAAGCACAAAGGCTTTCAAAAGTGATAAAGTAAATTTCATAAGCGAAATGAGCCCTAGAACTAACATGTAAATGTGCTGATTAAAAGTGTGAAAGTGCTAAAAAATGGGCAAACTCGCTAAAAGAATGATCAAACGAGCTATTTTAATTGAAAAAGGAAAAAAACTAGGGTTTTTATTGAGAAATCCAATTTTTTTAAAAATTAATGCATGAAATTGAAAATTGAGAGGATCAGGCACTTACCAGAGGTCCGTAGGTTAGTGGCCACTGAAATCATCACCCACACTAAAACCTATGCTCTCAGATCAGAATCACCATCGTATTTAGCTCGGAGGAGTTAGAGTAAAAAGTGAAAGTCAAAATTGAAAATGAAGTGAAAATGACTTTTTACCCCTTTATATAAACCTTTTTGACCTAAAAAGGGCATCTTTGACTAGAAAATGCTCGGGGACCCAAATTTCTCACCAAATCTGCCAAATTAGGGGCATTTGTCATCACAAGAACAAAAAATCATTATCGGAAATGAAATCAAAATTTATTTATAATTTGACCTAATCAACGTGAAATAACCTAAATCGTCAAACTTTTTCAAACAATGATCAAATTTCATTTCATTTCCAAGGGGGCATACACTTGGATAATCAGGAACAACAGCAAGAACATCAAATCAGGGGCACGATCATCAAATCAGAGCATAATCTTTTATCAAAAAACTTTTTGTTTATCAATCGAAAGGGGCATCAAATATCAAATCAAATCAAACCAAGTACCATATCAGGTAATTGTCATCAAATTGACCATTAGGACATGAAATCAATTAGAACTGCATCAATCCTATCATCAAAATCTACATCTTACATCGAACATTGGAATCGACCATCAAATGAAATCAGGACTTTACATCAACAGGAGTCAGGGGGTATATGCACAAAGATGGGGACCAAAAAGATGCCACTTTTCTTTTTGGTCCCCCATCATGCATAGTGCATATGCACTAAAGGGCATGCACCCTATAGGGTGCATGCCCTATGGCTTGGGTTGCCCAAGCCTTAGACTTGGGACATCCAAAAAAAAGTGTGTGCGCCCTATAGGGCGCAAGCACTTTGAAAAACACCTTTTTAGTGTTTTTTAATGCACGTGTGCCCTATAGTGCACACACGCTTTGAAAAAGCCTTCTTAAATCTTGTTGCAGGTTGGAAAGCTCATTTTGCTTTCCTCAAACCCGCATTTGCAGCTAAGGACTTCCCAATCACACACGCACTCTTCTTTTAGCTTGTGAATTTATTGTTTTCATTCATCCATCCATCAAATGGCTCCACGACATCATCAAGTTCGATCTGGAAGAAGAGGTAAGTGTTTTTATAGCCCATGCCTCTTATTTGTTTTAAAATTTCAATTTTGTAGCAATTTATTTTGTTAAAATTTGTTTTTGTTTAAATTTGTGTGTAATGAAGATTTTAAAATCTAGTTTTTTTAATTGCTAGGAAGAAAGAATCTCCCTCCACCAAACCCTTTGTCTCCTCATGAAGAACCGAATGAAGAAACAAATGAAGAAAATGAACCTCAATTGCCTTCACCAATCGAGAAACCTCCTCCTGGAACACAACAAAATTCGATGAACCAAATTGAAAGAGGGCAAAAAGAATTAGAATCTTTAATTACTAGGTTAAAAGATTCTAGTGGTACAAATCCCGGAAGGGAAAGACTTGCAAAATCATTGGAAGTAATCTTGACCCACGTAAGCTCGGTTAGTGGGCAACTTAATTTATGGTGGGATAAATGAGAAGAACAAAAACAATATTATGCCAATAAATTATCTTATGTGGACATAAAAAAGAAAAAACTCACAAAAGATGACATTTGCAAGCTATTTCAAAAACCAGGGGACACAGATACTTTTATAACTACAACAAGGAGGTTCACAATTCATTGGTGCTTAAATGAAGACATTAAAAACAATTTTTGGGAGAGATGGTGGATGGTCTTTAATTCGCCTCCTTGTAACAATCATGAGGTTCCTATATATTTCTTAAGGAAACTCTATTGCGAGTTTGTACTCAAGGAGGTGCCAAATTATTTTGACTATCTAGATTCTCAGGGTAGAGGAGGGGGGTCATCATTTGATTGAGCGGGGTCACATCATGACACTAACACACCTAGGGTTCCTATTGGCAAGCCACAGGTGGATCATGTTACTATTCCTTCCATTGTGAAGGAACATGTAGAGATAGACACACTAGGCACGATTAGTGCTCTAACACAAACTCTCATTCAGTGTGCCACTCCTTTAGTTGAGGGTTACCATGGTCAATCCTCGAGGGGACATATTTGTCGGTCATGTGGATACTTGTGCACATTTGGTACTGGCGAGAGAGAGGAAGAGGATCCTAGAGAGATGACTGATAGCTTTCTAAATATGACATTTGGCATTGACACACAGGTAAATATTTCCAAGTTCATTAAATTGCTTTGATCATATTTCATTTATAAAAGAAGAACTAATTAATTTAGTATCTATTTATTATGATGAAAATTCAGGGCAAGAGTGTTAGTGGCTATGGCAGTGGAAGTGGAAATGATCTTCATGTCCCCTTCTCCACATCATCGTCAATTCCACAAATATGTATCGAATAAAATATTTTAATTAACATATTTGATTATTATGTAATTATATAAATAATTGTATCATAACTTATTGTGCATGTGCATTAGACATTCACTGGTGGACCATCGACGTTCACAACAAACAATGAAGGGCATCGTGCCACTTTCCTTGAGGTATCTTTATTTGCATGTTAATTTGATTTACTTGATTATGTTTAATTAATAAATGAATGAATAACTAAATTACTACACAAATTATGATCAAAATCCAGAGTCACGATGATCACATTCTTTCACCTGGCTTTGTGATGTCACCATTGAGTCCATAGGTATATATGTAATAATGCATTATAATTAACATGTCAGTAGTAAGTTCTTATATGAATGGTTATCTTATAATTTTCCATGTACATGTGCACTAGTTGAATGTTGGAGCTTCAACTTTGACACCGCACACTGAAGGACACGGTGGAACCTTCACGGAGGTATCATTTACTCATTAGTAGGATTATAAAAAATATATGTAATCTTGATAACTGCATAATACTTTTTTTGTTTCATTTTCAGCTATTGACATTAGAGACTCCTCCTTCTGTCTATGATACTTTGGATCATGAAGTAGCTGCAGCAGTAGCTAGTTCTGAAGCACTGACTAAGGTATGAAAGAGATCACTTAACTTTAATTGTTATTTTAATAGTTTTTATTGAATTTTATAATGATATTCATGTATGTATTTTAATTATTATTTTGATCATTGTTGTAGGGACTTATTACTCTAGATCGCTAGCATACACCTTCGGTGGATGAACATAGTGACTATTTGCTAGCGGTAAGCGAATATTCAATTTTATGTCATTGTATAATTCAATTTTGATGTATATTAGTTATTGATGCTTAAATTTTTTTTTTATAAACTTGAGCTACAGAAGAGTCTAGACAGGAGGACGAGTGAGTGCACTCGGAAGACTACAATATCCACTACATCTCCATCGACGTGATGATCAAAGACAGCTTGGGATTTTTTTTCTTCCCCTGGCAGGAAAGGACTAGATTAGGGATATGGATTGTATGCCTATATGGCATTAGTGGACATATTTTTTGTATATTGTATAAGTGATACATTGTACATCCATTTGGCTTTGAGGAAGCCAGTTTAACTATATTGAATATATTCAATGTATGACATTATTAGACATATATATTTGGCTTCATGCCCTACGAATATATATTTTTTATGTTTTAGGTATGCAATTCATGTGTTTGGTGTATTGATGTATACTAATTTATGTTTATGTGGATGTCTTATACTTTGTAAATTTCCCATGCCTTATAGTTATGCTTGTATGTTTATCGATGTATGTTTAACTTGTTGACTGTGCTACAAATGTCGGTCACTATCCTCAATAACAGTCAATTCCTTGACTGTAATAATAAAAAAAGTAATGAAATGAATGCAGAAATGTATAAATATAATATAAGGCAATATTTCTATGTCACAACCTATCCAAGATCACGTGGAATCAAACATTTTTATTCATTGGTGTGTTCCCTATTCTACGGGACAGTCACACTATAAAGACATGACCTCGAATAGGTGAGGCAGCATATAGCAAGGTTGTCATCTATTGACCCTAATACTAGGCCTATTTTGATCTGTGTGTACCCTAATGTTGGAAAGAGTTCTTTTATTAATAAGATTACTATGGTGGATGTGGATGTGCAACCTTATGCTTTTACAAACTAACTTCTAATTGTCCCCTAACTAACTGACTGATTGTTAATGACAAACACTAGAATACATATTTGCACTCATCTTACTGCTCGCCCTAGAGTCGTCGATGGCATTCGAACAACTGTGTGTGCCAAAATAGGTTGTTAATAGCATTTATCTGTCCATTCAAACTTGTTGGAACAAATGGTTTGATGCTACGAATAACGGTTTGAAAGATACGCAATGTTGGTCATTTGAACTGAGGAACACTGTGAGTTCTGACATCAACCAAGAATGTGTTTCCAAATATAAACAAACTTGAATCTCTAAAAACTGAGATAGGTTATTGTAGGCCTCGGCAACACGGTCCTGTAGCACCTAACAGATCAATGCTACCTCGCATGAGCTTTGAGATATGACCCCGCAAAGATCACTGATTTCATGTTTAAGGGACCTTGAGGGACACTTCGGCCTAGAGTCGTCACCAGGGTTCAAATGACTGTGTGTGCCGAATGAGGTTTCCCCTAGCATTTAACTGACCATTTGAAGCTATTGGAACTGACAGTTCCATGCTACGAATGATAGTTGGAAAGATACACAATGTTGGCCATTTGAACTGAGGAACACTGTGAGTTCTGACATCGACTGAGAATGTGTTTCCAAATATAAATGAACTTGAATCTCTAAAAACTAAGACAGGTTATTGTAGGCCCTGGCAGCATGGCTATAGCACCTAATGAATCGATGCTACCTTGCACAAGCTCTGAGATATGACCCTGCAAAGATCATTGATTTCATCCTTAAGTGACCTTGAGGGACACTTTGGCTTGGAATCGTCCGCGGGGATCGAATGACTGTGCGTGGTGAACGAGGTTACCACTAGCGTTTACCTAGCCAGTCAGAGCTATTGGAATAGATGGTTCATTGCTATGACAGACGGTTGGAAGGATACACAATGTTGGTTGTTTGAACTAAGGAACATTGTGAGTTCTGACATCGATTGAGAATGTGTTGCCAAATATAAACGAGCTTGAATCTCTTAAAACTAAGATAGGTTATTGTAGGCCCTGGTAACATGGTCTAGTAGCACCTAATAGATTGATGCTACCTTGCACAAGCTCTGAGATATGACCCCACAAAGATCATTGATTTCATGCTTAAGGGACCTTGAGGGACACTTCGGCCTGGAGTCATCAGCGGGGATCAAATGACTGTGCATGGAAAACAAGGTTGCCACTAGCATTTACCCAGCCATTCAGAGCTATTGGAATAGATGGTTCATTGCTATGACTGACATTTGGAAGGATACACAACATTGATCGTTTGAATTGAGGAACACTATGAGTTTTGACATCGACCGAGAATGTGTTGCCGATTTTAAACAAAGTTGAATCTCTGAAAACTGAGATAGGCTTTAGTAGGCCTTGGCAACACAGTCATGTACCAACTAATAGATTGATGCTACCTCACATGAGCTCTGAGATATTACCCTACAAAGATCATTGATTTCATGCTTAAGCAATCTTGAGGGACACTTTGGCTCGGAGTCATTGGTGGGGATCGAATGAATGTGCATGGTGAATGAGGTTGCCACTAGCATTTACCCAGCCATTAGGAGCTATTGGAATAGATGGTTCATTTCTATGACCGACAGTTGGAAGGATACGCAATGTTGGTCATTTGAACTAAGAAACACTATGACTTCTGATATCAACCGAGAATTTGTTGCCGATTTTAAACAAAGTTGAATCTCTAAAAATTGAGATAGGCTTTTGTAGGCCCCAACAACACAGTCCTGTAGTAACTGATGAGTCAATGCTACCTCACATGAGCTCCAAGATATGACCCCGCAAAGATCCATAATTTCACGCTTAAGCGACCTTGAGGGACACTTCAGCTCGGAGTCATTGGTAGGGATCGAATGACTGTGTATGTTGAACAAGGTTTCCCCTAGTGTTTACCCAACCATTCAAAGCTATTGGAAGATATGGTTCCATGCTACGACCGACAGTTGGAAAGATACACAACTTTGGCCATTTGAATTGAGGAACACTGTGAGTTCTGACATCGACCGAGAATGTGTTTCCAAATATAAAAAAGCTTAAATATTTGAAAACTAAGACAGGATAAGGCCCCGACAACATGGTCCTATAGCACTTGATGGATTGATTCTACCTTACACGAGCTCCAAGATATGGCCCCACAAAGATCATCGATTTCATGCTTAAGCAACCTTGAGGGAAACTTCAGCCCGAAGTCGTCAGCAGGGATCGAATGACTGTGCATGGTGAACAAGGTTTCCATTAGTGTTTACCCAACCATTTGGAGCTATTGGAATAGATGTTTCATTGCTATGACTGACGATTGGAAGGATACGCAATGTTGGCCGTTTGAACTGAGGAACACGGTGAGTTCTGACATCGACTGAGAATGTGTTGCCAAATATAAATGAACTTAAATCTCTGAAAACCAAGATAGTTTATTGTAGGCCTCAACAACATAGTCTTGTAGCACCTAATAGATTGATTCTACCTTGCACGAGCTCTGAGATATGACTCCATAAAGATCATTGATTTCATGCTTAAGTGACCTTGAGGGACACTTCGGCCCGGAGTCATCGGTGAGGATCGAATGACTGTGCATGGTGAATGAGGCTGCCACTAGTGTTTACCATCCATTTTGAGCTTTTGGAATAGATGGTTCGATGCTACAACCGACAATTGGAAGGATACGGAATGTTGGTCATTTGAACTGGGGAACACTTTAAGTTCTAACATCGACCAAGATTGTGTTGCCAATTTTAAACGGAGTTGAATCTCTGAAAACTAAGACAGGATTTTGTAGGCTCTAGCAACATGGTCCCGTAGCAACTGATAGATCAATTCTACCTTGTACGAGCTCTGAGATATGACCCTGTAAAGATTGTTGATTTTATGCTTAAGCATCCTTGAGGGACACTTCGGCCTGAAGTTGTCGGTGGGGATCGAATGACTATGCGTGGTGAATGAGGTTTCCACTAGCATTTACCTGGCTATTTGGAGTTTTTGGAATAGATCGTTCATTGCTACGACCGATGGTTGGAAGGATATGCAATGTTGGTCATTTGAACTGTGGAACACTGTGAGTTCTGACATCGACTGAGAATGTGTTGCCAAATATAAACAAAATTGAATCTCTGAAAGTTGAGATAGGTTATTGTAGGACCTGGCAACATGGTCTCATAGAAATAGATGGAT